>OZ014414.1:2691588-3291588 GCA_963965975.1 Xestospongia bergquistia | reverse complement strand
TACAATGTACATGATAACCAGCTATATAAATGTACATAAAATGTGTCAGTATTCAATTTTTAATCACTATATCAATTGACAATAATTAGCAGGAGCCTGAATACTATAGCTACTAAATACATTAAGACAAAACCATATGAAATCTACTTTAAATATTGTTAATGCAATGCTTGACTATATATACTAGGTACCATACTGTGGGTTGTGCTACTCTGGGGATGAGGCTAATTCTTTAAGTATCATGAGCCACAATGCCAGTATCAAACTAGCATGCAGTTTATTTAAAGCACATAATTGTATAAGGAGCTATCAATTCATGCATATATAAAAAGGAACATGTAAACATTTAAGGACACTGTGTGTTATTTTGGTAAGAATTATTATGTATGCCTTTTGACCAATTTAAGAACCTTAACTTATGACATAAGAAAAGGGTGTACATTAAAGTCTCAAATTTAAATTATAAATTGAAAATACAGAAGAAAATGTTTGAATAGGTTATTTACTACATTATTGCTTTCAAGGACAACAACACGACAAATATCAACAGAAACTATCAAAAGCTGGTGCTTTCACAGAGAAGTAATGTATGATACCTACAATACATATTATTTTATTGAAGTAAACAAGATTATAAGGGATACATGCAGTTAGTGACATGTATTACAACTAAAGGACACTATAGTCAGCAAACTAGACATCTATATAGTCATCATCAATTACATTTTACATAAATAGTATTCATCTATAAACATAGAAATGTGCAATGAATTTTCTAGTGCGTTTGTAATATAATTGTAATTGATTTCATTGTTATTTCCTGTTTCTGTTCTGGTCTGTAAAAGTTGAGTCGTAAGTCATGTTATTTTAGATTATGTTTATGTTATTGTTAGTGTTTACAAGAATGGTATTAACTATCAGTAACACTAAAGTGTCAGAGCTGGGATAGTGCTATGATGAGTTATCAAATAACCCCACCATTGCAGAGAGTTTGACTTTTTCAAACCAGAAGATGGGTGATGTGGGAATCAAAAGATTCAGAAAACTTCTGATCTGATCAGTAAAACATAGGAGAGATAGGTGAATACGATCATTTATAATAAAATATGTAACAAAGCAGATGATATATATCAAGCTCATTTAACCTCAATGTAAAGGACAAGAAGAATAGACTATAAGGTTGTGATAGAGAAACTTCAAAACTGTTTCATAAAGAAGTTAAATATAATCTATAAAAGAACAATATGTAACCAGAGAAAGCCACGAGAAGGGAATCCTGTAGATTCATTTGTAACTCCACTCTATACGCTTGCAGATCATTGCCCTTATGAAATTCTTCATGGAAAAGTGATACCTGACCACATAGTAAGACTATTAGACTAAGCTTTATCCTCGACTTTGCAGTTGAATGCAGACCTAACACACACAAAAAACCATAAAATCAGCTTGAAAAGGGAATCATGTGAGGTCAAGACAGATGACCCCATGGAGTCTGCAAACAGATTGTTAGGGGGTAAACACCCATGATGAGATAGGCTCCTCAAAGACCACCTCAGAGTTCAAACCAAAGTCTCCTCCTCACAGTGAAGAGCAAAGTCCTTGAGACCAAATCAAAGATGCCATTGATATGGGAAAGAACCTCCCCATTTAAAGCAGTGCCTTCCAGCAAGGATGTGAGATGCAACAAGTGTAAGCTCAAAACAATTTTATAGCTAGTGCTGAACCAAAGGTCAGTAACTAAAACTTCCATAAAATTAATGAAGAAGAAACAGCTTTTCTGGGAGTAGTCATATCAGCACCCATGCATGATTGAATTGAGTGTTCACGTGAACAGTTGAACTGTAAAGTTTAAGACAGATACAGTTGCTGATGATACTGTTATCAATTCATCTTTATGTATATTTACCAATGACAGCAAGTTACAAGCATCCACCAGAAGATTTAATGGACTAAGAGAGCAATCTCTCAATGTCTATGGTCAATTGACTGCCATCATTATTAAGAATGACAAAACCATCCAGGAGACTGTACATTATAAATGGGCTACAATCCATTACTTGGAGGTCCAGTTATAGGTCCTTGAAGCTCACTTTGTCCAAACTCTCAAAGACAAATTTCCAAAACCTTTAAAGACTTGGGTGTCATGAAAGAGAGAAAAATAACATTAAGATTAATCAAAATGTATGCAGAACTTAGGTAGGTTTTCTCCAGTACATGACCTAACAGTTTGGCATGCTGGTTTGTTGTTGTACTGAAGTAAAATGGCAAACTCTGCATTAATCCCACTCAAATGAATGATAGTGTCTGTTGTGAAATTTGCTTTAGCCTCAGTTGAACAACCCTGGTATAATTTGAGGTGTTGAAATATTTAGTAAACTTCATGTCAACTCAGGATTCTGACAAATACCATTAGGTAAGGAATCAGCTACCCTTACTACGTTCTTAATTCTCTTTGGAAAATTTCACTTTAATCGATTGCCATTTGGTATTTCTCTTGTTCCTGAACATTTTCAAAGAGAATGACCAATGTTTTAACTGGATTGGAAGAAGTAGGGTATAATATAGATGATACTTTAGTCTTTCTTAAGGGCCAAGAAGAGTTTTAGAAAGAATTCATCAGTCAGGACTCACTTAGAACCACGACAAAATTTGAGTTCTCCAGGTCAAGTGTCATGTTTCTAGGACAGATCATTGACAAGAAAAAAGTTAAACTAAACTCTGAAAAGATCGAAGCAATTTAAAGTGTGAAACACTCAGAAAGTGAGAATTAAGTTAGATGTTTTCTAGGAATGGTAACACAATTAAAGAAGTTGTTTCCCCCACTACAAACTATCAGAGAAAGCAAACCATTGAAAGACCTTTTGATTACAAATCACTTTAGAATGTTGTCATAGGCACAAAATGATGCATTTCAGGGAATTAAAGAACTTGTACTCTAATCATTTTCTAGCTCTGTATGACTCTACATATGAAACTACTGTGTCAGCCAATGCCTCATCTTATAGATTGGGAGTAGTATTAAAACATAAAATTGGAATGAATCAAAATCATTTGTCTACCTTTTTAGATACATGACAGCAACTGAACAACAATATGCCCAAATTGAAAAAGACGTTAAAACTATTAAAGATTGTTTATATAAAAGTACAGTTCCCTTCTTAGCACTTTTTATCTTATCGTTCAATCCACAAACAATTATGAAAAGAGTACAGGCAGACAAGAAATGCCAAAAAGTAATTTTGAAGTACATTAATTAAAATATTGGACATGAAAACTAGTAGTAAGGTGGTTAGGAGTATATTTTCTTGTGTAGACAGAGCAAGGACAGTATCAAAGAAACCAATGACACATCTCACTCCTAGAACTGAGTATCCTGGAAATGAAAACGGATGCCAGTCTTCTGAACTTAGTAAACATAATAACTCTTCTACAATGCAAAGAAGCAATGAAAGTTCAATATAGTGATATTATAATGCACTGTATTACTATTTGATTATTGTGTTGTAATACTTATGAATATTATTATATTGTGTATACTTCCTGTTCCATAAGTGATCTAGGCAATATACTTTATAAAATGTTCATGTTGTGTTATTGTGGAATGTTTTGTTTGGAGTCTTGAGTTTGTGTTATATCATATGTGAATGTGTTTGTACTCAAATAAAGTTATTAACCATAACTGAGTCAATACATCACATAATTGGCGACGAGGGTAAAGTACGAAAGGTCAGAAGTGCGACTACGACGAGAGGTCTTCTAGAGAAGTCAACGACAAAAGGTCAAGAAGAAGCCCATGAAAAAAAAGAGAGAAGTTAAAATGGCTAAACATGGCTGCGTGGGAGAATTCTTTCCAGAGAGAGAACAATGGGACACATACGTAGAGCGACTTCAGAACTATTTTGTAGCTAATGATATTAGAGCTGAAGCGAAGAAACGTGCCATTCTTCTCAGTATTTGTGGAGTTACCGCATATCAGCTAATTAGGAATTTATCGACTCCAACGAAGCCCTCAGACTTATCTTATGATGATTTAGTCAAGTTAGTGAGAGAACATTTTCACCCAAGACGGTCGGAGATAGTTCAACATTTTCATTTCAATTCTATAGTTCGTCAGTTGAACAAAACTATTGCTGCTTTTGTAGCAGAACTAAGGAAATTATCAGAATTTTGTAATTTCGGAGACAAGCTGGATGAGATGCTAAGAGAAAGAATTGTTTGTGGTATTAATCACCCTGCAATGCAAAGGTGTCTCTTATCAGAAACAGATTTGACTCTTGCCAAGATGCTTGAGGTTGCTCCAGGATTAGAAGCAGCTGAGAAAAGTTCGAAAGTCATGCAAGAAGTTGAACAGAAGCCACTAGTTACAGTCCAGAGAATCCAGCAGCAAAAGACGAAACCAATTCAGAATTGCTACAGATGTGGAGGTCAGCACATAGCTCAAACTTGTTTTTTCAGAGACAAGGAGTGTCACGTATGTCATAAACGACATCACATTTCGAAAACGTGTAGGAGTGGACGTCATCAACAGCGTTCAAAACAGAGTACTCGAAAACTTCATATGCTGACACACCATGTTGAAGATAACTATGCTACCAGGTCAGACAAAGAAGATACTCATAGACTTTTGAGACTAACTGATAGTCAAGCTAAACCAATTCAAATTACTGTAAGTGTAAATAAGAAATTAATTACAATGGAGTTAGACACTGGAGCGTCATCATCAATTATTAGTCAGCAAGCGTTTGCACAAATTGGTCATATTAGGGAACTGAAACCATCAACAGTTAGACTTACATCATAATCAGGTCACGAAATTAAAGTACTGGGTACAGTGGATGTAGAAGTGAGTTACGAAGGAGTACAAAAAGTTTTACCACTATTGATTGTCGAAGGCACTGGTCCAAGTCTTTTTGGTTGCAACTGGCTTATGCATTTTTGGTTGAATTGGCAGAGTGTACAGTAAGTACAACAAAAAGGAGAGTTAGAGTTGGTTTTGGACAAGTATAATCTGGTGTTTGAGAAAGGTCTAGGGAAGTTAAAAGGAACAACAGCAAAAATTCACATTGATCCCCAGACTAAACCTATTTTTTGTAAAGCCCGTCCGGTTCCATATGCGATCAGACCCAAAGTTGACGCAGAGTTAGACAGACTACAACGTGAGGGAATAATAGAGAGAGTACAGTTCTCAGAGTGGGCCTCACCCATAGTCCCGGTTATGAAACCAGACAACTCAATTCGTATCTGTGGAGATTACAAAACCACTATCAATAAAGCATCTAAGCTCAATACCTACCTGTTACCTAAAGTTGATGATCTCTTCTCTTCATTAGCAGGAGGAAAGTCCTTTATAAAGATGGATCTGTCACATGCATATCAACAAGTAGAACTTGATCTACAGTCTCAGTTATACACTACCGTCAATACACACAAAGGGTTATATGCCTACAGACGACTACCATTCGGAATCAACTCAGCACCATCAATATTTCAGCGCCTGATGGAAAATCTCCTCCAAGGAATACCACAGGTCAGTGTGTATATTGATGATATATTAATCACAGGCCATACTGAATCAGAACATGTAGCCAATGTAGAGAAAGTATTAGAAAGATTGTCACTAGCTGGAATGAAACTTAGACGAGAAAAATGTATATTCATGGCACCAGAAGTACAATATCTGGGCCACAAGTTCACTAAACATGGAATTGAGCCTACAGAAGAGAAAGTAGAAGCCATTGTACAGTCACCCCATCCCACCAATGTGTCAGAACTTAAAGCATTTTTAGGCTTAATTAATTATTATGGTAAATTTCTCCCAAAATTATATTCTATTTTGAATCCATTATATTCACTTTTGCACAAAGACAGGAAATGGAACTGGAAGTCAGAACAAGAACAAGCATTCAAGAAAGCTAAGGAGTTAATTAGGTCACCTCCTGTACATGCTCATTATGATGGTACACAGACATTGGCCTTAACTTGTGATGCATCACCCATTGGAGTAGGAGCAGTTATTGCGCATCGTACTAAAGAAGGAGCAGAAAGACCTATTGCATTCGCATCAAGAACACTCTCACCAACAGAAAAAAATACTCATAACTCAACAAGGAAGCGTTAGCAATCATTTTTGGTGTCAAAAAGTTTCACCAATACCTAGCTGGTGGAGAATTTGAGATATTCACGGACCATAAACCATTAGTTTATCTGTTTGGAGAGCACAAGAGAATTCCAACACTAGCCTCTTGTAGAATCCAGAGGTGGGCTCTCATTTTAGGAAGTTACAACTATTCAGTTAAATATCGCCCAGGTCAAGAACTAGCTAATGCAGATGCTTTGAGCAGATTACCAATACCATCGACAGAGGAACCCTCTTCACCTCCAGCAGAGTTAATTGCTCTGGTGAACCACTTGGAATCCATACCATTAACAGTAACAGATTTAAGAAAAAGTACAGAGAAAGATCCAGTATTAACAAGATTAGTTAATTTAGTACGTAGAGGTTGGCCAGAGAATGTATCAGATGTTCCGTCAGATTGTATATCCTACTATAGACGTCAAACGGAGTTAAGTTTACTAGATGGATGTTTGTTGTGGGGCACACGAGTCATCATTCCAACCAAATTAAGAGCTCAAGTCTTAGAAAAATTACACCATGATCACCCAGGAGTAGTAAAAATGAAAGGATTAGCTCGTAGCTACGTTTGGTGACCAAAACTAGACAGTGAAATTGAACAGAAAGTAAGAGATTGTACCATTTGTCAAAGTCATCGAAACTCACCCCCAGTGGCACCACTTCATCCATGGGATTGGATGACACGTCCATGGTCGAGATTACATATAGATTACGCAGGGCCATATCAAGAACATATGTTTCTTGTTGTTATTGATTCTCATACTAAATAGTTAGAAGTGTTTCCTGTAAAGGCAGCAACTTTATTTCACACCATTGAGAAATTAAGAATGTTATTTTCATCGTTTGGTCTACCGCACAAGATAGTGAGTGACAATGGTTCTGTTTTTACAAGTTAAGAATTTCAAGATTTTATGAAGAGTAATGGAATTATTCATGTCAAAGTATCACCATATCACCCATCATCTAACGGGCTCGCCGAGAGAGCAGTTCAAATTTTCAAGAGAAGTCTAGAACGACAAACAGAAGGATCTTTAGAGTGTAAGTTATCTAAAGTTTTGTTCAATTACAGAGTGACTCCTCAGTCCATTACAACCAAATCTCCTGCAGAGTTACTTTTTGGTTGGAAACTAAAATCTCGTTTGGATTTGCTACATCCAGATCTTCAGGGGAAGGTAGAGTCTAAAGTGGAGAAACAGAAGGAATCTCATGATAGACACAGTCGATTCAGAGAGTTCAAAGAAGACGACACTGTGTTCGTTAGAAATTATAGAACTGGTCCTAAATGGATAGAAGGAACTGTTTGTAAGGGATTGGGCCCAGTATCCTACATTGTAAAATTAAAGAATGGAGTTGAACTTAGACGACACGTAGATCAGTTGCGTAAGAGAACATCTCTATTGTCTGAAACAGATGAATCAGACATCTCATTTGATGATTTTCCTGGAGTTACATCCGAGAGAGCTATCGTGGATGCTAGTTTAGCATTACCACCAATTCCAGGATCAAGAAGATCTACTAGAATTCGTAAACCTCCTGACCGATACTTTTAATGTTAAGGTGGGAGGAATATACTGTATTACTATTTGATTATTGTGTTGTAATACTTATGAATATTATTATATTGTGCATACTTTCTGTCCCATAAGTGATCTAAGCAATATACTTTATAAAAATGTTCATGTTGTGTTATTGTTGGATCTTTTGTTTAGAGTCTTGAGTTTGTGTTATATCATATGTGAATGTGTTTGTACTCAAATAAAGTTATTAACCATAACTGAGTCAATTCATCACAAAAGTTTAAGGACAAATTTCTCTTGCAAATAGTACACTCGATTGTAGAATACAGTGACCATTATTCCAGGGTACTTTTACATATTATGAGGACTACCATGCCTTTATACTCTTCCATATGTTAATTATAGTTGTAAATAAGATCTTTAACAAGCATAGTGCAATACAAAATAATGTTACTTTATATAAACAGGTTGTATGGTAAGAACATTGTATTCTTGCCAGACTTAACCTACTCAAATTTAGCAAGACAATTACAAGAAATGTCAGGTATGGTCCTTGCATGTTAGTTATTAACAAGAGGTCCTTTAATAGCAGAGTTAGTTGATATCTAAGAGTGGATTACTTTCCAGTTAACTGGTGATTGTGTCTTATACATAAGCAATCCTAAACATTGTAGCAAACATTAAAGAGTTCGACCAAATTCATACCATTTGTTGTCAGTATTCAATGAAAAGTTGAAGTAATTAAATTCATTAGGAACCTTCTTAAATACTTGAGATGCATCTATAAAATACAAACTATTAAATTAACATCTGTTCAGTATACACATGATATTTTTAGTACTTTCACACATATCTATTAACCAAGCAATATACAAATAACAAAACCAGTGAAATAATTATTTTAACAAAACTGCTCTTCAATTTAGTGTCTATGTGGAATATACAGTGACCATTAATTTTATCACCATGGTAACTCTAGAGGACTGTAAAATTGGTTTCAAATTTCCATGGTTAAAATCTTACTAAAATAGTACATCTATTTTAAGGCTTTTATGTTTGTAACCTTTTAAAGATGCAAGCAAATATGATACCTACAATGCATATTTTATTGAAGTAAACAAGACTATATAAGGGAAATATGCAGTTAATGACTATAGTATTACAATTGAAGGACATTATACTCAGCCAGTTAGGTATATCTCTATAGTAGCGAAGCATATGTGGGTACTTCATTTACATTTATTTGTACACAAATGGCTGACTACAACTAATACTGTACACACACAACCATAGGAGTACTGGTATATAACTTTGCTTAATCTTTTAGTGCACATGAAGAACTGCATCTAAACTTGAGGGTTTGTGAATGTAGGCAACCTGACACTAGAAGATGGATAACATTTGAGGGGAGGGGCATTAAATTGTTAAATAATTACTAACAGTTGATATTTTCAATAAATTAAATGATTATAGTATTCTCAAACTTGAGAGGATATGTCTCCCTCAACTAAAACTATTTTGGGAGCACTTCCCCTGCCCCACTCTTCCTACTCCATTGAGTATGAACTAACAATAAAAACTAACCAGTAATGTATTCATATAATGTTCATATTTCTTTACAATATTATGGTGTCATAAAGATCTAAAAACAAGAACTAAATTTCTTTAGATTGCAGTAATTTCAGTTTTGTATACACGTATAAAGTGAAGTACATCCACTTAAAAATATACTGTTTAGTATAATTCTAACTGCATCTCCAAATCAGACTACTTTTTAGCTCTAACATAGGTAAGTAGTTCTTTTAGCAGGTCTGAGGATGTTGATCTAAGAACTGAGCAAAGTCATATTTCCGTATTCATTAACGCCCACAATTTCATTATTACCACAAAAGAATTTTAAAGAACAAACACTATTGTACAGATGTATAATGATGTACACAGTCATAGGTAGTTAATTAAAGTAGTGTAATCAGCTTCATCTCTTGATTTAAACAATATATCTAGAACAGTTACAAGGATCTCTTTCTGAGGTATGTATCTGTGGAATCAACATAGATAATAATTATGCCCAGTAATATATCTAACTACCAATATAATGATGTTAATTAGAGTATACCTTCTGTGTAATGGTTAAAAAATTTTACTCACACTATTCATGTTATTGTTTTTGGACACAAGCTTGAGAAGAAGACTGATTACGAGTGAGGGCTTACTAAACCAAAGATGGTACAAAGGCTTTTTGTGCAAAACTATTATAGAAACAGCAATAGAATGAAAATACACTTAACACTGTAGCATAGATATAAAACAGATGTAAATCCATCAGTTAAATGACCAGTGTGGGAAATATTTTAATTATTTGTGTATATGTTTCACATTTCTCTCTCTTTTGCCTTTTTTCTAATTATGGACATAGTCCTATACATGTAGTGGAAATGAATGTCTAAAGAGACAATGTTTGAATACAAATTTAATTTTTAAATAGTTCAAATGAACTATCATTTATATGCATACATGTATATATCCACATAACATGTACATACTTGGATTAAGGTAACTAGTATACTTACTATACTGTACTTGTTAATATACATAACATTGCTTATATAGATTGAACACTCTCATTATTGCCTACCTACAAAAATAAGGAAATAAGTTTATAATATTAATTTGTGGGCATAAGTTGTTTATATACTCTTTACAATATGATAGTTTGTAAGTGTGATATATTGTAGTTTAAATCCTAAATGTATTGAATGTGCCATGATACTTTTATTCTATTGCTTTTTGTTTTCACATCTATTGTGCTGTAATTACTTGTCATCTGAATGTGTCCATTACAATATAATAGAAAGAAAGTGATATAATAAAGTATAAATGCTAAGTGTATCAAATGTGACCTTAGAAATTTTTTTCTCTATTCTTTTGTCTTTTTTCACTTCCATTGTTCTATAAATACTTGTCATCTGAATGTGTACTTAATAATATAATAGTTGGTAAGTATGATAATAATATAGTATAAATCCTAATTGTATTAAATGTGAGTTTGACATTTTTTACTCTGTTGTCTACTTTTTTCACATCTATTGTTTTATGACTACTTGTCATCTGAATGTGTTCTTTATAATATAATAGTTAATAATTGTGATATAATATAAATCCTAAGTCTATTGAACGTGACCTTAGCAATCTTTTACTCTATTCTTTTCTGTTTCTACATCTATTGTGTTGTAAATACTTGCTATCTATATGTGTCCTTTACAATATAATAGAAGGTAAGTATAGTATAATGTAGTATAAATTGTAAGTATATTGAATGTTACCTAAACATTTTTTTACATTATTGTTCTCTTTTTTCATATATATTGTGCTGTAATTACTTGTCATCTGAATGTGTCCTTTAGAATATAATAGTTGGTAAGTGTGATATAATGCAGTAGAAATCCTAAATATATTGAATGTGACCTTAGCATTTTTTTACTCTATTGTTTTCTTTTTTCACATCTATTGTGCTGTAATTAATTGTCATCTAAATGTGTCCCTCACAATATAATAGTTGGTAAGTGAAATAAAGTGAAGGATGATGCATGATCATTGAACCTTGTGCAAATAATTTTTTAGTATTAATATATCATTGGCCAATAAGTGGTGGATGATGAATGATTATTTACACTTGTGCAAGTAATTTAACCTAAGTGTGTGTATAGGGAATGTCTTTTCTTATTTGTTTTACTGTAAGAACATGTACTACTGACAATTGTTGTACATGTATTATGCCCTAATTTTGAAGTTTATCCTCATGCTATAAAAAGTATTTGTTATTGTCAAAGTATCAAATTTATATTTATAATTTTTTGTCCATTGTTGAGAGTGATTTGAGTTATTTTGTTTAACTATATGCAATGTTGTTTAGGTTTATAATGTTAATGCTGTACTTATGTATAGCAGTGTTAGTATAGGTAATGTACAGATGTTATGACATCCTCTCTTGATTCATGTTAATGTATACATAGTTGTTATAATATATTTAGATTGGATCTACTCCTGTCATGTTAGCAGCAAAGAATGGACACAAAGATGTTGTTTTGATTTTAACACAGAAAGGAGCCAATATAGATGTTGTCAATGAAGAAAGTGTTCATGTACGTATGTTATATGATTAAAGCTGTACAAGTGAAGTTAATATTTTTCCTAAAAGTGCCAGTAGTTGTTATACTATAGTTGTATTAGGTGCTCACTCCAAAATAGCAGTGAAGGACAAGAATTGAAGCATCAGTTGTTTAATATTGAACTGTTCATTTTAAAATTGTTTATAAATGAAGTGTTAAGTGCATTGCTTATCTATAATTACTATACTTTTTTGCTATTGTAACAAATCCACAATTAAAATAAGCCAGCCTTTTTTAGTGTACAAACTGTTGAATATCTATAGTTTGTCAGATCCAATAACTGTCAGACAGAGGTAATGTTCTTTATTGTCATAGGCGTGTGAAAAATATGATTAAGGAGTCATATGGAAGAACAAAAATGATGATAGATGATATGCTAAGCAACCTAAATAACTATGTGTTATATTATTTTCAAATAGACCATTGGCTTAATAGAATATTCTAAGATTTTTTTATGTTTGTGTGTTGTATACCTGTCCCTCAGATTACACTCAATTGTATATAGTTTTAAGTTTATTTTTAAAGAATTATCATCTTCTTTGCATCATTGTTCAGACATACTTTGTTTATACTGCAGAAAGTCCTTTCTATATATAAATATCTAGACTACACTTACAAGTACTAAATGTTATAATCACAAGAAACAGTTCACATTGTAGTGTACTGATTATATGGACTCTACATCATACATGGTGAAAAACTCTACTCGGATTTACAAGTAGTTGATTGCAAGTATGATGGTATATACATTTACTGTTCATATTATTATTATTATATCTTCAACTAACAATTTTAGAAATAAAACTTTAATTGTATTTCAAATTAAACTCTAGTATTATTATTGTTACACTAATAATGTCAGTTAGAGCAGAAAGAAGTGTGTAAAGGCATATTTGCTTGTTAAAACATAAATTGTAAAAGAAATTTATTACAACTTTAATGATGATAATTATATGTAATATCATAGATGTACTGGTTTAGTCAATTAACTGCTATTGTAAAGTAATGACTTTATCTTCAATAGAAACTAATGATGTTTAATATGTATGCATAACTTCCATTGCCAACTCTTTTATTAATCCTTTCTTCTGAAAACAATTAAGACAAGTCAATAAAGTCATCTTTTTTACACTTATCCATCAATGTATTTGGAACTGTTCTTAATGATTTCTAATTGAAAAGATGTATCCAGACCCCATTATGAATTTGTTCGGTAAATATACAGTACAGAAGTGGTCCCTTTTTGCAAATTAGATCATGAATTAAAATACATAGCAAGAGAGCTTTAAGAAACTCTACCTGAGATTGAGACCACACCTGTATAGCTGACATGACATGTTCCTTCCACTATGCAGGCAGTCGTCAGTATTTTTGTTAAGTAGCACAGTATATTCCCATTTATACCACAAATTATAAATTTATGAAGTGTTGAAACAAACCTAATGTTTACTTTCTGTAAAGCTTTTGTCAAGTTCACTGGCCATGGCTGAATGATAAGCGACAGCTTGTGGCTACTTCATCAGTCTGCCAAGGGTTCAGCACTTTTTTGACTATTTTTTGTGCTTTCATAGCTACTAGATACGTTATAGTCATTGGAGGCTTTCAAAAGCCTCCAATGAAACTTTTAAGGATTACTGCTTGCTTCTATTACATAACTGCCAGGAATTTAATATTATTCATAATGTTCAATGGACAGAACATAATAATAATGACATATCAATAGCTTTCAAATTGTTTTATCAATTCTAATTAGACACATAACAAATTTACACTTTTAATAACATAATGTGTTATTAAAGTCAACACTACAAATTAATAAATCATAAACTCAATAAATATTTTTTATGATAATTATTGTAAAGCAGCTTGTGTAATCATTTCCTTTGTTCTTTCTATAGGTTTACAAATGACAAACATAAGGAATAATTATACAAGACTTGGAACTTACCAACTTAGAGCCAATAGCTATCGTCAGTAAAGTGCTTAATAAGGTCGATAAAGTATGCTCGATTAGACTTTTGATAAGCTCTATAGCTACATAATGATCATTATAATGATACTATTCAATCTGTAAACTTACTAGTTTTGCCATTGCTAGATATCTGAGCAACTAGTAAAGAAATAACAAGTACAATTTCAAATGGTTTCCACCAACCTGTAGATAAATATAATAAATGAACACTTTAAATTTATTACAAATAATTTCTAAAACATAATATATTTAATAACAAATCGCTTTTAGGGCAATCATACAATTACAAGTGTGTCTATGTTAATTCGCTGTAAAAACTGATTGGTTGATTTAGTCAATATTGTTGTTATACAAGTTGGATTTAACGAACTTTTTGATGAAAACGTAATATTACAAATAGCTCATTGTTTCAACTAATAATGATAAGACACTGAGCCAGGGCTGTTAATAAAGAGCTAATCCATACATTCCAATGTATCATATTAGGATTCATGCTATATATCAAACAGCCATGAATTATTAAAAACTACTAATCTAGTAAGACACTGCTGCCATGTAACCTGTTAACCATTATAAATATCTGTTAAATTTAAGTCTATATGTTAATACTTACTCTTATTTCCAAAAGCACATATTATGCACCAAAAAATTACTGCAGTTATTTTCTCTTCAAGAGTATTCCATACTCTTACAAGTAGGTAATCTTCAAGATAATGCCACCTATCTATTGAGGATTGTTACATTTCAATACATACATGAATCCTTACTATTTTTTCCAAAAGCATGCAGTAAATACCATAATAACAGTGCAATGAAAGTCACTCCAAATCCAAAGGCGAATATCATCAGCAATTGCCAACAACCTGTATTATATTATATATGTGACCGGATATGCAAAAATGGACCACTTGAGTCATTTCTGTCATTTTCACTTTTTCGTACTATTTTAAAGTATAGATAATGCTGAATTGTTTGATACTTTGAATAAATGCATGCGTTGTTCAAGAAACGAGATATAGACGGAAATAGAGTGGCTACTACCAAAAATTAATTTTGAGAAAGTGGAATTTAATTTTCCACCCCCCGCATCCGTACACTAATATTTGATAACGCGAACGCTTCTACGTGCAAAGCTAGAAAGAGCTTTCGCTTTTTAGACGCTTCAAAATGACTGTCAGGAACTATTCTCTTCGTTTTTTGGTTTAACTCAAATTCTCCAAAATATTGAAACCATCACTTTTTCTGTCCATACTGAAATTTTTGTTTTTGTCAGAAGTGGTCCCTTTTCGCAAATCCGGTCACATATATATAATTTTAAAATACATTCAAACTAGCTTAACCACAAACATTAATTTTAGTCTATCTTAAAGATAATCATGACACTTTTAGGAGCTGAATGTGTTATCTTACATACTTAAAATATGTCCCTTTTAGCAAGTAACTGTTACTGGCATCCTTTACAGGCTTGGAACTATCAATAGCATGTTTGATACCAAAGCAATAAGATTATTCAGTGCATGCAGAAAGAAAGATGGCATTCTTTGATTTGTCGTTACAGTTGTTTAAAATAGTGTGAATACTTTTTCTCTTTATTTTTGTACTCAAACTAAACAGTATATCCACTACACATGTAAATGGCAACTTTAAAACATGCAATAGGCTCACTGTGACTTATAGGATTGGTCCCTACAATTTTCAATTTAACATGTCTAAATTTTGAATTATTCTTTTAGGAAAACCTAAAAAGTCAAGTGGTTCTTGTTAGTGGTTTGTATGTAACTTTACTACCACCATCTTTAACATTACTTAATAAAAGTTGCTAATTTGTTCTACATTAATCATGGATCTTCTGGCAAAGATGGAGACCTAAATTTTGGAAAAAAATTAAAGACATCCTTTTTATAAGCAAATGAAGCCAATTTCATTAAGTAAAGACCTAACAAAGAGACAAGATCAGGAACAGCATAATATAGGTACCTCTGTTTAGCTGTGCATTTTTAACTGTTTATAATTTATTGGATCATTTGTTAACCATAGATGTATGCAAAATAGGATGGGTAGTAGGGCAAACATCTACTTATTAATCACTAATGTTATTATTTAATTGATTTATTTTTAATTTTATAATTTTAACTGGAACAAATTGTGCAATGGATTATTAGTAGACTTGGAATGTTTTTTGGGTTAGGACCTTATCAATTCAAAACCTGAATCATAAAAGCTTTACACAACAGTAGGAATTAATTTTTTCACAGGAAAAGTTTTTATCAGAGCTAAATACACCTAAGCTACTAACTAACGATATACATTTGTATGTCCATTCACTTTGTTCTTTTCTATTGTTGTATGAGACATGAAAGCTATAAATGAAAGAAAAATATTATTCTTTAACAACTGATGCATATAGCACTCAATGGATATAGTATAATCATGCCGATGCTTGATTACGCCGATTAAAGCGAGTTCTCTCGAAGATAACATTTTTCCTTACTTGGAAGAAGGATTCGAAAGTTTCGATGATTCCATCGTAAGTAGTCATAGCCTCCTCACTTGGTACTCTTGTTGAGTCCAGTATGGCTTGTGATTCTTCTCCAAGGCAATACAGAAGAGTGCTGACTTGCCGTTTCTCGTCTTCTTGCGCAAGGCCAGAGGTGATATGGAATTGCTCAAACTGACGTTTCCACTTTGGCCATTCTTCAGGATTCCTGAGGTTGAAAGGCTCAGGAGGGGAGAAATGTAGTTGGGCCATCGCTGCCACCATGTAGTATTTGACGAAGTATATCTTTTAACAACTATCACAATTATATGTATATCAAATCACAAAGTAAGTTACTTAAATAGTACAGTCTACATTCCATAGATATAACACATTAGTCCATAAGATATAACACATTTACACTAACTTAACACATTAGTAACAATGCTTTATAGTTATGCTTTATAGTTATGCCACATAGTCATTGTTTCACTGTAAATTCAGTATCTTCTAGAACAATTATGAATAGTAATCTTGTTTTAATATTTTATCCGTATTAAATACAGGGTTGAATATCCGATTGAGCTGGGTCACTTCAGTGATCGTTGTTCTTCAACTCCTTGAAGACTATTTATTTCACAAGCATAAAAGAAATATCTCTGTAAAAAACTTTTGATAAGTCTGTGCTCATAATATTTGTATCTCACAGTTTGTCCTCCTCTTCTATAAAAATTTAAGTCTAACTAGCATGATTAACAGAAACTCTCAAATGTCATTATGCAGCTGCAATTATGTACTTGATAGTCTCCATTGATAACCTGAATTGGTAGTCTGCTTTGTCCAAAAGGTTTGAACATGATAAACAAATGTTCTCATATACAGGTAAATGTTTCTTGAAAGCAGTGTTTTCATAAAATCAACAAACTACTATTGTTGTTTTAGTTAACTATAATTAAAACTAAAACCCTTTTAGTTTAGCCTATTTGACTTTTAGTTAACTAACTATAACTAACTAAAGCCTTCTTGCTACTCTCAGCTCTGACTTAAAATAAATAAAACATCTTGGTAATGTTATACAGTCACAAAGAAACCCCTAATGACTTTAATTACTTCTGCTAATCTTTACCTTCCATTACAAGTGATATAGAGCATGGCCCATCTTCAAAAAGTGGTGTACATACACCAAAATATTATTAATAGGCCCTTGTGGGTAATACTCTCTATATTCTACTTAATTCCAGCTACTTTGAATTTTAACTTATAACTTACTACCTCCTCTCTATGTCAATCATAGTTTCAATATACTACTGGATCAAACAATAGACATGCACCTTGTATGGAATTTACTATATCATGTTCCTTTGCTCCATTTTTTAATGATGTATGAGAAAATTGGAACAATGTGAGTGGTGTTATTGACATACCAACTAGTTCAGTATTTTGACTAGAAAAACAAGAATTTTCAAGAGGTGTATCTACAGGAAAATATAAGAACAAGTAGGTAATGTTTATTCCAAAAAAATAAAAATAATAATATGCAACATAAACATGTAATCATTTGTAATGACATTATATTGACCTAACAAACACACAGATCATCTATAACACGTACATTCTATTGTTATATATCTTTATAATTATCATAGATTTTATTAGCCGCAGAACTATTTGCTTGTTTGCTTTTATGATTAACCAAACATTTAGAGGGGAATAATTTGCTTTAATTCCTTGTTAGTTGGATGTGGCAAATCTCCCAATATTTAAGTCCTATTTAACCATTGTTGGTGTTAATGGAAAAAAGTGAAAAGGATTAAATGGAAAGGTATTGATGTTGCATACATTTTTGGAAAATAATTTTTACATCAGAGACAACCACAAGCCATTTGAAAACAATTAAATACAAATTGAATTGCAAGTAGGTTTTAGGTAAAACCTAACTCTGTCATTGGCAACCTGAAAATACACTCAAAGGAATGTTTAGTGTGTTTAGACAAGACAAATGATCACATCAGTAAATATCCAAGCAGAAGAGAAAGAATAAAATCGATAAATTGCCATGTACTTTGAGACCATGCATATCTCCAATTCAATATCAATTTTACAGTATGGTCAATATGTACAGACAGTTTTTCACCTGCTTCATTGTCATTAAAGAGTATGACATACAAAAGATGAAAAGGTTTTTTATCTGATTTATTATTTGGTATTTGATAATGGTACACCTTAAATGCTTGATAAAAGCAAAGAAGAGAAAGATGACTTTCTTCAAAACAACACCTCTTAACTTATATTTTAAAAATATGGTCAACAATTTACAGTGATACCTTTTACATGCTTACACAAAAAACAAAAAATACTATGAATGTATATTATAATTCCTTGAACCTCACCTTACTTACAAAACCAAGGCAGTTGTCGTGATTTATTGAAAGACATAGTTTTGCGGTTGTCACAACAAGTAATCATTTTGTGGTCATTATAAACATTGCAGAAATGTTTTGAATATTTGTTAGTACATATCTTACAGTATTAAAGGTATTCTTTAAGATTGTTAGGTTCAGCCTTATAATGGAATTTGAAATGACTTCACGGATGCCATTACAGACAGGTTTGCACTGCATCTTTGGATCAGTACTGTATATTGCTATCCAGTAAATCCCATCAACTAAAAGAATGTCACCATAATCAGTGTGTAAAGCAATAGCATTGCGATAACAAGGAGCAGAATCTGAAGGACATAGAAGTTGAAACTTTGGTGAATCATTACAACATAGAAGGTTGACAACTAATGCAGGAAAGACACCTTGAGGTGTATGCAGCAAGTAAAACTAGATTACCACTTGTAGAGTGATGATCATCGAAGTCACCCGCCCAATCTGCATCTGAGTATCCTACTAGAGTACTACTTTCTAATTTCTCATATTTCAGTCCTAAGTTAATGGTCTTCTTTAAGTATCTTAAGATCCTCTTTACCGCTGTTAGGTGAGCTTCACTTGGATTTGAGCAATACTTTGATGCTGCTCCCACTGCTTGTGAAATGTTGGGACAAGTGGTTATAGCTGCATATAAGAGACTTCCAACCATAGACTGGTACAGTGTAGGATCCACCAATTTGCTGGTTCCATCATCCTTTTTGAGCTTCTCATTAAGATTAGCAGGTGTTGATACCGCCTTAGCTTGTGACAATCCAAACTTTTCTAACATTGCTGAGATATATGACTTCTGATGTAACCACAAGCACCTCCTGCTCTCATCATACTCAACTGTTATCCTAAGACAGTGATGCAATTTTCCTAAGTCTTTCATTTTGAATCTCGATGTTAGATTTCTCTTTACTTCGTTCATCTTCTCATTCATCTTGGCAGTAATTATCAGATCATCTACATATACAGTAACTATTATAATCTCTCCAGATTCTTCTGTCTTAGTAAAGATGCACGGATCTGCAGAACTCTGCTTAAAGTTAGCTGATTTCATATGTTCTTTGAATTCCTTGTTCCACCACATGGGAGATTGTTTTAGCACATACAACAATTTATTTAACTTGCAAACCATCTTTTCTTTTCCTGGTTGGACATATCCTGCCAGTTGTTGCATGTATATATCTTCTTCAAGTGTTCCATTGAGAAATGCCGTCACAACATCCATCTGATGTAATAGCATATCATTCTGTATAGCATATGCCAACAGGTTCGAATCGAGGAATAACGTACCACTGGTGCAAAGGTTTCTTCATAATCAATTCCATACTTTTGAGTAGATCCCTTTGCCACCAAATGAGCTTTATATCTCTTGATGTCACCATCACTTCCTCTCTTAACTTTAAAAAATCCATTTACATTCTATTGGCTTTCAACCTTCTGGTAGATCGACCAGTTCCCAAGTATCATTCACCATTAGGGATTCATACTCTGCATTAGCTGCTGCACACCAATTTTCAGTGGCGAATGCTTCTTTTATACTTTCAGGTGTTACCACTTCATTCACTATTGCAGCTTCGACATATTCATCCGTTCCAAACCTAACTGGAGGATGTCTCTGCCTAATCAACTGATGTATCTCTCCCACTGGCCTATTAGGTTGAGTGTCATTCTCATCAGAGTCTACTTGAACATTAACCACAGTTGGGATGATTGTCTCTGCTTCAGTTTTGTTTACCCAAAAATCATTTTCATTAAAGACTACATTTCTGCTTATCATAAATTTGGTGGTTTTCTCATTCATCAACCTATAACCTTTGGAGTTGAGACTATAACCAACAAATCTAAACTTCTCAGCCTTTTTGTCTAATTTGTTTCTTTGACAGTCTGGAATGTGGGCATAAGCCACACAACCAAACACCCTCAGATGACTTAGGTCTGGTCTCCTTTGATATCATTTCGCATACCCTTTCTTTAAATGCGCTGGTGGAAACTCTGTTGCTAATGTAAGCTGCTGTAGCCACAGCTTCACCCCAACAGCTATCAGGTAACCTTGCAAATCTAATCATGGTTCTTGCTGACTCCATCAAAGTGCAATTTAGTCTTTCTGCTACTCCATTCTGTGCAGGGGAATATGGGACGGTGAGCTCATGTCTGATACCTTTAGACTTAAGACATTCTTCAAATTCTTTAGAAACACATTCCCCTTAATTGTCTGTACGAAGTACACCAATGCTCAATCCACTTTCATTCATAGCAAGAGCTTCAAACTCTAAGCTTATGTAAAACTTTGGATTTGTGTCTCATAAAATATTTGACAAAATCTCGAATAGTCATCAAGGAATGACACGAAATATCTCTTCTGTTCTAGGGACTCAGTGGGCATTGGTCCACACACGACACTGAGAACGCATTGTAACTTTCTGGTGGAGCGAATTCATCTAACACGCTCAAACGTTTTTCTGTGTAGTTTGCCTTCAATGCATGATTCACAAAATGATAGCTCATCATTCTTCGAAATGGTCATTCCTTTTACCAGCTCTTTAGAAGCTACTTCTCTCATTTGCTGTTTCCCTAAATGACCAAGTCTTCTACGCCATAAATCGGCTGAGTTACCTTTTTCAAATGCTTATGAGGCACACCGTGTACCTGCACCACGGGTTTACAGTTTAGCTTGTATAGCTTATTGTCAACCAATGACCCCATGCCAATTAACTTCCCTTTTCTATTCTTAATAAAACAATTTATGTCTGTGAATCTAACAGTATTGCCCTTCAATACTGCTTCACTGAAAACAAATTACATGTAAGTTTAGGAACATACAACACACGTCTCATGACACAATTTTTCTGTTTACTAACCTTAAACGTCATATTAACTTATATTTTAAAAATATGGTCAACAATTTACAGTGATACCTTTTACATGCTTACACAAAAAACAAAAAATACTATGAATGTATATTATAATTCCTTGAACCTCACCTTACTTACAAAACCAAGGCAGTTGTCGTGATTTATTGAAAGACATAGTTTTGCGGTTGTCACAACAAGTAATCATTTTGTGGTCATTATAATCATTGCAGAAATGTTTTGAATATTTGTTAGTACATATCTTACAGTATTAAAGGTATTCTTTAAGATTGTTAGGTTCAGCCTTATAATGGAATTTGAAATGACTTCACGGATGCCATTACAGACAGGTTTGCACTGCATCTTTGGATCAGTACTGTATATTGCTATCCAGTAAATCCCATCAACTAAAAGAATGTCACCATAATCAGTGTGTAAAGCAATAGCATTGCGATAACAAGGAGCAGAATCTGAAGGACATAGAAGTTGAAACTTTGGTGAATCATTACAACATAGAAGGTTGACAACTAATGCAGGAAAGACACCTTGAGGTGTATGCAGCAAGTAAAACTAGATTACCACTTGTAGAGTGATGATCATCGAAGTCACCCGCCCAATCTGCATCTGAGTATCCTACTAGAGTACTACTTTCTAATTTCTCATATTTCAGTCCTAAGTTAATGGTCTTCTTTAAGTATCTTAAGATCCTCTTTACCGCTGTTAGGTGAGCTTCACTTGGATTTGAGCAATACTTTGATGCTGCTCCCACTGCTTGTGAAATGTTGGGACAAGTGGTTATAGCTGCATATAAGAGACTTCCAACCATAGACTGGTACAGTGTAGGATCCACCAATTTGCTGGTTCCATCATCCTTTTTGAGCTTCTCATTAAGATTAGCAGGTGTTGATACCGCCTTAGCTTGTGACAATCCAAACTTTTCTAACATTGCTGAGATATATGACTTCTGATGTAACCACAAGCACCTCCTGCTCTCATCATACTCAACTGTTATCCTAAGACAGTGATGCAATTTTCCTAAGTCTTTCATTTTGAATCTCGATGTTAGATTTCTCTTTACTTCGTTCATCTTCTCATTCATCTTGGCAGTAATTATCAGATCATCTACATATACAGTAACTATTATAATCTCTCCAGATTCTTCTGTCTTAGTAAAGATGCACGGATCTGCAGAACTCTGCTTAAAGTTAGCTGATTTCATATGTTCTTTGAATTCCTTGTTCCACCACATGGGAGATTGTTTTAGCACATACAACAATTTATTTAACTTGCAAACCATCTTTTCTTTTCCTGGTTGGACATATCCTGCCAGTTGTTGCATGTATATATCTTCTTCAAGTGTTCCATTGAGAAATGCCGTCACAACATCCATCTGATGTAATAGCATATCATTCTGTATAGCATATGCCAACAGGTTCGAATCGAGGAATAACGTACCACTGGTGCAAAGGTTTCTTCATAATCAATTCCATACTTTTGAGTAGATCCCTTTGCCACCAAATGAGCTTTATATCTCTTGATGTCACCATCACTTCCTCTCTTAACTTTAAAAAATCCATTTACATTCTATTGGCTTTCAACCTTCTGGTAGATCGACCAGTTCCCAAGTATCATTCACCATTAGGGATTCATACTCTGCATTAGCTGCTGCACACCAATTTTCAGTGGCGAATGCTTCTTTTATACTTTCAGGTGTTACCACTTCATTCACTATTGCAGCTTCGACATATTCATCCGTTCCAAACCTAACTGGAGGATGTCTCTGCCTAATCAACTGATGTATCTCTCCCACTGGCCTATTAGGTTGAGTGTCATTCTCATCAGAGTCTACTTGAACATTAACCACAGTTGGGATGATTGTCTCTGCTTCAGTTTTGTTTACCCAAAAATCATTTTCATTAAAGACTACATTTCTGCTTATCATAAATTTGGTGGTTTTCTCATTCATCAACCTATAACCTTTGGAGTTGAGACTATAACCAACAAATCTAAACTTCTCAGCCTTTTTGTCTAATTTGTTTCTTTGACAGTCTGGAATGTGGGCATAAGCCACACAACCAAACACCCTCAGATGACTTAGGTCTGGTCTCCTTTGATATCATTTCGCATACCCTTTCTTTAAATGCGCTGGTGGAAACTCTGTTGCTAATGTAAGCTGCTGTAGCCACAGCTTCACCCCAACAGCTATCAGGTAACCTTGCAAATCTAATCATGGTTCTTGCTGACTCCATCAAAGTGCAATTTAGTCTTTCTGCTACTCCATTCTGTGCAGGGGAATATGGGACGGTGAGCTCATGTCTGATACCTTTAGACTTAAGACATTCTTCAAATTCTTTAGAAACACATTCCCCTTAATTGTCTGTACGAAGTACACCAATGCTCAATCCACTTTCATTCATAGCAAGAGCTTCAAACTCTAAGCTTATGTAAAACTTTGGATTTGTGTCTCATAAAATATTTGACAAAATCTCGAATAGTCATCAAGGAATGACACGAAATATCTCTTCTGTTCTAGGGACTCAGTGGGCATTGGTCCACACACGACACTGAGAACGCATTGTAACTTTCTGGTGGAGCGAATTCATCTAACACGCTCAAACGTTTTTCTGTGTAGTTTGCCTTCAATGCATGATTCACAAAATGATAGCTCATCATTCTTCGAAATGGTCATTCCTTTTACCAGCTCTTTAGAAGCTACTTCTCTCATTTGCTGTTTCCCTAAATGACCAAGTCTTCTACGCCATAAATCGGCTGAGTTACCTTTTTCAAATGCTTATGAGGCACACCGTGTACCTGCACCACGGGTTTACAGTTTAGCTTGTATAGCTTATTGTCAACCAATGACCCCATGCCAATTAACTTCCCTTTTCTATTCTTAATAAAACAATTTATGTCTGTGAATCTAACAGTATTGCCCTTCAATACTGCTTCACTGAAAACAAATTACATGTAAGTTTAGGAACATACAACACACGTCTCATGACACAATTTTTCTGTTTACTAACCTTAAACGTCATATTAACTTATATTTTAAAAATATGGTCAACAATTTACAGTGATACCTTTTACATGCTTACACAAAAAACAAAAAATACTATGAATGTATATTATAATTCCTTGAACCTCACCTTACTTACAAAACCAAGGCAGTTGTCGTGATTTATTGAAAGACATAGTTTTGCGGTTGTCACAACAAGTAATCATTTTGTGGTCATTATAATCATTGCAGAAATGTTTTGAATATTTGTTAGTACATATCTTACAGTATTAAAGGTATTCTTTAAGATTGTTAGGTTCAGCCTTATAATGGAATTTGAAATGACTTCACGGATGCCATTACAGACAGGTTTGCACTGCATCTTTGGATCAGTACTGTATATTGCTATCCAGTAAATCCCATCAACTAAAAGAATGTCACCATAATCAGTGTGTAAAGCAATAGCATTGCGATAACAAGGAGCAGAATCTGAAGGACATAGAAGTTGAAACTTTGGTGAATCATTACAACATAGAAGGTTGACAACTAATGCAGGAAAGACACCTTGAGGTGTATGCAGCAAGTAAAACTAGATTACCACTTGTAGAGTGATGATCATCGAAGTCACCCGCCCAATCTGCATCTGAGTATCCTACTAGAGTACTACTTTCTAATTTCTCATATTTCAGTCCTAAGTTAATGGTCTTCTTTAAGTATCTTAAGATCCTCTTTACCGCTGTTAGGTGAGCTTCACTTGGATTTGAGCAATACTTTGATGCTGCTCCCACTGCTTGTGAAATGTTGGGACAAGTGGTTATAGCTGCATATAAGAGACTTCCAACCATAGACTGGTACAGTGTAGGATCCACCAATTTGCTGGTTCCATCATCCTTTTTGAGCTTCTCATTAAGATTAGCAGGTGTTGATACCGCCTTAGCTTGTGACAATCCAAACTTTTCTAACATTGCTGAGATATATGACTTCTGATGTAACCACAAGCACCTCCTGCTCTCATCATACTCAACTGTTATCCTAAGACAGTGATGCAATTTTCCTAAGTCTTTCATTTTGAATCTCGATGTTAGATTTCTCTTTACTTCGTTCATCTTCTCATTCATCTTGGCAGTAATTATCAGATCATCTACATATACAGTAACTATTATAATCTCTCCAGATTCTTCTGTCTTAGTAAAGATGCACGGATCTGCAGAACTCTGCTTAAAGTTAGCTGATTTCATATGTTCTTTGAATTCCTTGTTCCACCACATGGGAGATTGTTTTAGCACATACAACAATTTATTTAACTTGCAAACCATCTTTTCTTTTCCTGGTTGGACATATCCTGCCAGTTGTTGCATGTATATATCTTCTTCAAGTGTTCCATTGAGAAATGCCGTCACAACATCCATCTGATGTAATAGCATATCATTCTGTATAGCATATGCCAACAGGTTCGAATCGAGGAATAACGTACCACTGGTGCAAAGGTTTCTTCATAATCAATTCCATACTTTTGAGTAGATCCCTTTGCCACCAAATGAGCTTTATATCTCTTGATGTCACCATCACTTCCTCTCTTAACTTTAAAAAATCCATTTACATTCTATTGGCTTTCAACCTTCTGGTAGATCGACCAGTTCCCAAGTATCATTCACCATTAGGGATTCATACTCTGCATTAGCTGCTGCACACCAATTTTCAGTGGCGAATGCTTCTTTTATACTTTCAGGTGTTACCACTTCATTCACTATTGCAGCTTCGACATATTCATCCGTTCCAAACCTAACTGGAGGATGTCTCTGCCTAATCAACTGATGTATCTCTCCCACTGGCCTATTAGGTTGAGTGTCATTCTCATCAGAGTCTACTTGAACATTAACCACAGTTGGGATGATTGTCTCTGCTTCAGTTTTGTTTACCCAAAAATCATTTTCATTAAAGACTACATTTCTGCTTATCATAAATTTGGTGGTTTTCTCATTCATCAACCTATAACCTTTGGAGTTGAGACTATAACCAACAAATCTAAACTTCTCAGCCTTTTTGTCTAATTTGTTTCTTTGACAGTCTGGAATGTGGGCATAAGCCACACAACCAAACACCCTCAGATGACTTAGGTCTGGTCTCCTTTGATATCATTTCGCATACCCTTTCTTTAAATGCGCTGGTGGAAACTCTGTTGCTAATGTAAGCTGCTGTAGCCACAGCTTCACCCCAACAGCTATCAGGTAACCTTGCAAATCTAATCATGGTTCTTGCTGACTCCATCAAAGTGCAATTTAGTCTTTCTGCTACTCCATTCTGTGCAGGGGAATATGGGACGGTGAGCTCATGTCTGATACCTTTAGACTTAAGACATTCTTCAAATTCTTTAGAAACACATTCCCCTTAATTGTCTGTACGAAGTACACCAATGCTCAATCCACTTTCATTCATAGCAAGAGCTTCAAACTCTAAGCTTATGTAAAACTTTGGATTTGTGTCTCATAAAATATTTGACAAAATCTCGAATAGTCATCAAGGAATGACACGAAATATCTCTTCTGTTCTAGGGACTCAGTGGGCATTGGTCCACACACGACACTGAGAACGCATTGTAACTTTCTGGTGGAGCGAATTCATCTAACACGCTCAAACGTTTTTCTGTGTAGTTTGCCTTCAATGCATGATTCACAAAATGATAGCTCATCATTCTTCGAAATGGTCATTCCTTTTACCAGCTCTTTAGAAGCTACTTCTCTCATTTGCTGTTTCCCTAAATGACCAAGTCTTCTACGCCATAAATCGGCTGAGTTACCTTTTTCAAATGCTTATGAGGCACACCGTGTACCTGCACCACGGGTTTACAGTTTAGCTTGTATAGCTTATTGTCAACCAATGACCCCATGCCAATTAACTTCCCTTTTCTATTCTTAATAAAACAATTTATGTCTGTGAATCTAACAGTATTGCCCTTCAATACTGCTTCACTGAAAACAAATTACATGTAAGTTTAGGAACATACAACACACGTCTCATGACACAATTTTTCTGTTTACTAACCTTAAACGTCATATTAACTTGAAAAACAACATTAGGTAAGACCTCAGGGAAATACAAGAAGATTTTTGAGATCATGGTAGTAAATTAATGCCGCTTTAACCATTTCTTCCTTCATTCCTTAAACTTTCACCAATATCAATGCATTCTTTTGTACCTACTATAAACTTTGATTTAGGTGGCCTCTTACATTTGTCTAATTCTAGTTGCAATAAGAACCAACGAATTGTTATTTCAGCCTTAATATAATGCTTGCATATTTCTTTTCGAATCGTTTCAGCCAAGTTGAACTCAATAGCACCTCTGGCAGTAGTGTTGACAGAAAACATCATTTCTTTGCCAGTAGGGCTGGGTTTAATAAAGACTTCACTATATTTTTTTAAATGTTGACCTAAGAATGGAGTTTTTCTTTCTCAATTTCTCACTATACCAACATTTTATCCCGAAATGTCCCTAATATTATATACGTTGTTCCTTTAATGTTTGGTAACTTTGGATATTCTACTGATGATAATAAAGAAAATGAAGCTTCAAGAAGCTGTAAATTTGTAATTTGTTTTTCTTTGGGCTCTCCAATTCGCTTTCCCTGGACACTAAAAAAGAACTTCGCCTTGTCATTAAGCCTCTCAGTTAGTTTATGAATAAGAATATTAACAGAGTGATATCGTAAAAAACCAGAGCAATGTCTAAAACAGCAGCCTGACCACCAGTATCAACACCATATATCCAATGAGATTGATAAAGTTCTTCAGACATCTCTATTTTAGGTATATCATCAATGATTTCCTGAGTTATAGTAAGTTTTGACAAAAAAATTGATTAAATGTTTGATCATATCCTGCAGTTGTTGATGATTCAAAGTCACCACTGTCTGATGTTTCTTTTAGCTGATCTGTTGGGTGATCAACTGATTCCTGTAATGATTGGTTTATTGGCTTCCTTTCTAATGAGCGAGGGTTCTCTACTACATCTGGTTTGAGAGGTCGAATACTGTGTTTAACTCCTTGAGCAATTAATTTTTTAAGAGATTCATGATCTATTTCTGTCCACACAGAATCATCATTTACAGTGGCAGATATGATCCTTGCTTCTCTTGCTGCAATTACTGAAGTACTGCTGTGGCAACCTGGAAGATCTTCACTAAAAAGCAGGTTTAAAAAGGACGATTTGCCAGTATGTTTCATGAGCACCTGAGAAAGAAATTAGAATCACTCTTTCTTGAAAATAATAATCAAAACAAGTGAATGAAAACTGCTTGTTTGATAGCATTTATAGGACTATCTGACATGTTAAGTATAAATAAAGTCATGTATAAACTCTCCTATGAGCATTTGTTTGTAAACATTCCTGGAGCTCATGAAGAAGAATGGTATACAACATTTAAGATCTGCACCTTATCACCCATCCAGCAATAGTTTAGCTGAACGTGGAGTACAAATTCTTAAAGAGGGATTGAAAAGATTACAAATGGTGATATTGAAACTAGACTTGCTCGACTGTTGTATCATTACAGGATAACTCCACACTCTATTACTGGTGTATCACCAGCTGAACTTTTAATAGGTAGAAAGCTCAGATGTCATCTGGACTTGTTTCAAGCAGACACATCTTCTTGGGTATTGGACAAACAAATGACACAAAAGAAACAACATGATAAGGATCGTACGTTTAAGTTATATGACCAAGTTTTTGTTAAAGATTTTATTCATCATCGTAAATGGCTACCTGGTTCTATTACTGGATTTGAAGGTTCATAAACTGCTGTAATTAAATTGAATGATGATCGTATTACCAGAAGACACTTTGATTACATAAAAATTCATTCATGTGATTCACCTAATGATATACAAGATGATTTAGCCATTGACCCTTCACCTGAAACAGATCTAATGGAAACTCAACAAGTACCTACAGTAACACAGCCAGTGAACTTTGTCGTTCAACTCGGATTCGTCATTCACCAAAAAGATTCATACCTGGTATTGGCTAAGGATGGAGGAATGTGGTGAACTAACCTTAAGTGTGTTAAGTAGTGTAAATTTAGGATTATGCAATTATGGTTTGTGTTGATTACTTCCTATTAATACCTTTTATTCTTGGTTATTGTTACATTGTTCTTTTCTTGTATAGCTTTTGTTCATGTGTAAATTAGTTCTCATTTGCTCTACTTGTATTTAAGTTGTTCATGATAATAAATTCTAGTCAGTTAATAGAGTGAGCAGGACATTACAAGTTCTTCATGAGCAGCATGACTATATAGAGGGATACCTTCTTCCTCCAAGCAATCAACAACACTAGCAAAGGATATACTGATATACTGATTAAATGAAAGAGTTTCTTAAAAAGTGGTTGTGGATGAAGGTATGGTAGTAGTTTAGAGCTGCTTGGACATCATTAGCATTACTTTGTAAGGTCATACCATTCTCTAAACAATTAGACAGACTTACAATGTTAGGTTTAGAAGATTTTTGGAGCTTAAATTGAAGCAGAAACCATCGAATAGGAATTTGTGCCTCAATGTAATACTGGCAGATTTTCTTACGAATTCTAGTATCCGTTTTTATCTCGTCATGACCTCTGCTAATAGTATTGACAAGAAAATTACTTCATTTTTAGCTCTGCAATGCATAATTGTTATTTCTCATTATTTCACTGAAGAGGTTGAGGGAATTGCTTTTTTTTGGAGAGAGAGAGACTTATAATATTCAATTATTTTATCCAAGAATGTCCATAGTATTATGCAGTAGGGTTCTTGAAAGTGTTTGACGCAATTCAAGAAAATTTCCCGACAACGCTGAGCGAAAAATCTTTCAAGCAGTTGCAAATTTGTGATCTGTTTTTCTACTGACTCACCAATTAGCGTTCCCTCAACACTAAAGAAGAAGTTAGGTCTGTTGTCAAGTTTCTCAGTTAGTAATTTTTCTTAAAGTTGTGTGGAGGGAAAAAACAATGAATTTTACTTGGATTGAGATAATTACTAACACTTCCAATAAAACTAAATAACTGTAGTAATTGAAACTTGAGATATGTGCCCTAGCTATAACAATTTTTGAGATGTTTATCTTCTGCCTACTGTTCTATTCATAAATACTGTAGTCTTCATATTTTTAAATTCACAACATCATTCTGTCTCATCGATTCTAACGCACCAGGTAAATTTATTAAAATTGAAAATTTATTCTGGTTGCAGCATTTTCAACTTTGTCATCAATTTACACTTGATATACACGTGTCAAGTTAGTATATTATTATGTATTATAGATGTATGTTATTCAATTCTAGCTGTGTCATTAAATTGAACCAATTTTTAGTTGAAACATAGGTAGTTAGTTCTCATTGAAAGCTGTTAATCTAATTATAAGAACCATAGTCCAATGAAAAGGATTAAAGTGTAGAACCTTTCTGCAGTTTCTATACTGATGTTAGTTTGTTTGCCCTTGTTCCATCTTGCCTGCACTTTTCAAGATTATTCTGACTTTTCAAACTTTGCCTTCCTTTCGTGTTCTTTTATTGAGAATGATGCCAGTGTCACAAATTCATGACTCTTCCACCTTCATTAAAGAACCACTGACACGAATTTTGTGAGATGTGGAATATTAATTGAAAATGTTTGCAATTTACTTATTCTTATAAGTTTTACCTTTAATTTTTTTGTCAAAAGTTTGATATTATAATATTAAGAAATTACTACTATCAAACAATAATGAATGTTTAATAAGCAGTTTTTAAAATTTGGTCAGATATTAAAACAGGGAGAAAACAGTTTCAATTATGACTGTTATAGTAATGACGAACTAGATAACAAAGTCCTACAGGTTGTTGTGTTGTGATGAATGTATTTAAAAATACCATGTTTGGCTCAAGGTTATCAATCATAGTCTATCATATATTATGTGTTCACATAATTAGACTAATCAAAAAAATTACAAAACTACTACTAATCTGTACTCATTCCTAAGGACTGCACACATATTCAAGTATCCATGATAATGGATGGCCCTTGGCAATAACAACAAACATACCATAGTGGTTGATGGCCTAAAGTAATTTGCTGTTGAGAAAACAGAATATCAAGCATACATACACTGATTGTTTTGATCAATTTTTTTCACGTGAATCTTGTGGTTTACGTTGATAAATTAAATAGGGGTGGTCCTCTAAGGGTTAACTTTTCCAATTTCTCTATGACATTTTACCTGTAGACACTTTTGTTGCCAAGTTAGAGCAGTTCAAAATGAATTGCCAGCTAATGGACAGACACACAAATAATGCTTCCCATATAGTAACTGATAAGGATTAATGAAGCGAAGACATTAGACATCACAAATATATATTTACATATACTAAAGTTCAAAAATTATTATTGCTAAATATCATAAGTATTGCTTTAGACAACAAAATATATACAATAGAAGCAATAACGTATTGTAATAATCTGCATAGTCTTTAAACAATAATGAACATATACTAGTGCATACATGTACATATATAATTAGTCAATAAGGAGACAGTTAATTAAAGTAGTGTAATCAGCTTCATAAACAATATGTCTAGAGCAATTAGAAAGCTCCTCCTACTAAGACATTGAGGTATGTATCTGTGGAATTAATTACAATAATGGGTAATAAAGTTAGTATTACAGTGACCATATAATATTATTATATCATTTGATCTTGCCTTAAATATGTGCATAGCATACAATACATTATATACATATACATGTTTAATAACAGTCATTAATTAAAACTGGCATCATATCCTTATAACAAGTGCTTTAACAGATATCAAAATCTAAAACATCTTGCTGTTCAAAGAGGCTTGTAAGAGAAAGACCAGCTTATATTTTACTGCTTCAGTTGCTATAGACAATTTATCTTTACTTCCAACCTCAACGGCTTTAAATAAAGAAATCTTAATGGCTAAATCTATAATTCAATCTATAGTCATGCTTGCTACTTAGTCTAGTACACATGTTAATGAGAGTAATAGCACATATAAGCTAATCTGAGGAGACTAAAATTTTATTCTTTTAAATTTGACTTTTGTTTTTATTGTGTTTATACTAATAAGTAAAAATCTAAATAATTTGCATGGAGGGTCTGGAGGGACTACAAATAAGTGCTTGTTTTAACCAAAATTTTACCTATTATAAAGACTCCCTTTACTTGATTCCTTATCAAGTCTTCTTGATAAGTCACTGTCAGGTAATGCATAATCAGATCTCTGTTTCTTAGGATATATATCTTCATCAGACTCAGAATGGCTGGAATAAAATTCTTCGGACCATTTTTGTTTCTGCTGCTTTCCTGCGAAAATGTATAATATTACAGGAATTAGTGTAGTGACTTAGTAATAACATTAAGAGCATGTATGTTTGGATTAATTTTTAGCAGGCTATTAAGTTAAACAAAGAAAGGTGGAGCTTATGTGTTTTACAGAGAGCTATAGATATCAGACAAGGGTCCAAACTTTCCTTTAAGAACTAAAAACAGAATATTACACTGAGATATGAGTGACAGGCAGTTATAAAATTTGGATCACATGTTAAGTAGCTAATAACATTCTATAACAAAAAGAAGTAACTGGTAATAACACAAACTTGTTTTTAAAACGAGTCCTTGACTTTATTTCTTAATGTGTTATAATGTTAATACTATATCATAATGTTACATGCCACGTAGAAGACAATAACAAAGTGCCAAAACTAAGTTATATTTATTTGCTAGCAGTAACATTGGTCTAGGCAGGTAAAACCTGACTTTATGAACATTAGCAAATTTAACAAATTATATTTACAAACTATTCAGTAATTATTTGAATTTCATTCTTTACACAGTCATAAAGACTGGAGAGTTGGTAGCAGTGCATGCATACTTATAATATGATTATATAAATGCTGAAAGAAAACTAGATTGAAGCTTTGAGCAATCATTGAATAAATAGTCACATACTTTCATAAAAACAGTTTCAAAAATTGTTATTGTTTTTATAACCCACAAAACAAACTCTCAACTGTAATACGTATATGTAATTACTTAATCAGATAACATCATTTGTGGTCAATAATGTTGGCTAGAATCTGGGATTGGTGTTATCTACTGGGAGAATTGTCCATACTTACAAATGCTTTTAGAATACTGTAATTTATAAAATATATAAGAATTGTGCTGATTCTTATAAACACTAAGTAAGAATCATGTATGCATATTTGTTGTATTTTCTTTATCAAACCTCTAAATATGGTAGAATGTTAAATTAGCTTTACTAAGTGTTAATATCTTGTTACTATAAAATGGATGCATCCTTATGATTTAATTTATTAGAAAATAATCTCTAACGCTCAAAAAATGGACAACATACTTGTGCCTGGAAAAGCATACAAGATATATACAAGTTTTCCCTTCATTAATAAAATGGCTTCTACAACAATGTACATGTATATATAAGTGTACAATGTAATAATAAAAGAAAAAAGTAACTGATAAAATTAGCTATCAAATAAATTAGATTACTTGAAGTTAAAACATATACAACTAAAGTAAAAAGTAAGTGATTAATTTATTATATTATCAATTTATTGTCAACTTTATAAAGTAAAGAAGTGTATATGTATAAGCATATAAAGTGTATACATGTGCTATGCCATCAAAAATAATTCATATAGAAAAAAAAACTAGTAATACGTTAATTTATTCATTATCATTTCTATTCATCTCCAACCATATCTCCAAGCCTTAAATTTTAGTTGAACTTAAAGGCTGTGTGTACTGACTATTGTTTATGTTTTGAGAGTGATAATTTCTGTGAATTATGTTCATATTCAGGATCACTTCACATGAAGAAAACTAACTTTTTACATAAAATGTTATACTTTGTGATTATTCATATCACAATTACTAAATAATCCCATACTGTGTGAGACAACTACTTACTGAAAGCAAAATATACAACAATTAACTTGTTATTGTTAGTCATGTTGCTGAAAATAATAATAGACTGCCTGTGCTTGCTACCTGCCTGTATCTATGCCTGCATATTGTAAGTGCCAATTGATGACCCAATTCACACAAGTATTCTTTTTAGACAGTTTTTGTTCGAATGACTATTCATAGCATAATTGATCCCTTTAGAAATTGGTAAGCTTGTAAATATGATCACAAGCTAGTTTTTTTTAAAGCTTTGGAATTGGATTTACAGACTCTTTCTCCTTAGTGAGGCTCTTGCTTGATTTGAAGTAATATATGAAATGTCACATGTAGTATTATCTTAAGTTGGCTTTATTAATTGCTGACTTGAAAAAACAGTTTTTGATGATGGCATCTCCTCCATCTGGTTGGGTCATTTATGACCTATATAAAAAAGAACAACATCGTAAACTAAATTCCTGCTAGATAACATTAAACTAGTTAATAAAAATTATCAATACTATGATATGTGTTAAAAGTTAAATTAAATTATACTTATAAGATTGTTAACTTTTTATAATAATCAAGTTAATGCAATGTACATAGAAATTGATTATAACTATTGTCTACCATTATTTCTCTATTTGTTTACCATTATTTCTCTATTGCCTGACTAACATCACAATAAATATTCAAATATTTATTGTTCATAGCACACCTTTTTAATTGTAAGGTGTGGTTGCAAGAATTTGCTATGAATATATACTTAAAGTAATAATTATATACCACAGAGTGTGACTTGAATGATTGACCATGAATATTATTATAGAAGGGATGCCTGTGCCTCCAAGCACCCCCCCTAGATCTGCCAATAAAATTATAGGTTTAAGTATAGTAACTATGAAGTCAAACATAGATGAGGGTTAATAGGCTAACAGTCTTTAAATCTAGTTAGTAGTTTCCAATTGTTTATGAACTATAATCACTATAGTATCATAGCTACACAACATGCTTTATTGGAGCTAAGAAGCCAATAAGTAGAAAATGGGTAACTGATAAATTAGTTATCAAACTGATTACTTGAAGTCAAAAAATATAGTCTGAAGTGTAAAGTATGTGATTGATTTATTTTATTATCAATCTATTTGATAGCAGCTGTCAACTTTAGAATGTAAAAGAGTGTACACTCATTAGCATACAAAGTACATACCTGTACTATGCCATCAAAAATAATTCACAAAAAGCCAATAATATATTTTATTTATTCATTATCATTTCTGTTATAAGGCCCCATCTCCAAGCCTTACCCAAAACTTAAAGTTGAACTTGAGGCTGTCTATAATGACTATTGTTTACATTTTGAGAGTATTTGACAATTGTATGAATTATGTGCATATTCAGGATCACTTCACATGTGAAACTAACTTCTTACATAATATATTATGTTTTGTGATTATTCATATCACAATTACTAATTAATTTTTATAGAGTGTGAGACAACTACTACTTATTGAAAAGAAAATATACAACAATTAGCTTGTTAATCATAAGCCATGTTGCTGAAAAAAATAATAGACTGTATGTGTCTGCTAAATGCCTGTATGTATGCCTGCACACTGTAAGTGACAACTGGTTCTACATTGACCCAATCCATACAAGTATTCTTTTCAGGCAATATTTTGTGAATGACTATATAAAAACAAATGTTTAATTATAATCATAGCGTAGTTAATCACATTCATAATTGGCAGCTTTTAAATATTATCATAAGGTGCTTTTTCTAATGCTTTTATAGAATTAGATTTACACACTCGTCCTCATTAGTAAGGCTAAATGCTCCTGCTATTAGTTATTTGTGAATTGAAACATGTTGTCATGTGTTAGGCAGTCATAAAGTTATGTTACTAACTGTGATAATATTTGATTTGAAGCAATATATATGAAATGTCACATTTTTTACTATTTTAATTTGGCTTTATCAATTGCTGACTTAAAGTAGTAGTAGTAGTGGATTTCCTTTTTGATGATAGCATCTCCTCCATTTGATTGGGTCGTTTATGACCTATATAAATTGAACAGCATCGTAAATTAAATTCCTGCTAGATAACATTAAACTATCAATACTATGATTTTTTTAAAAAGTTAAATGTAAGTTGTACTTGTAAAAGATTTATACACATTGTTAACATGATATACAATAATGAAGTTAATACAATGTACATAGAAATTGATCATAACTATTGTCTATATACCATTATTCTTTCTTGCCTGCCTAATTTAACAATAAATCAGTAAAGTATCTTTGATACATGTCACTAAATCATACTATACCTTTGTGTTTATGTGGTATTTTTTTCTTTTTGAGAGGCATTCCTTTTTTCTTGTAAGGTCACCAACTAGCTGGTTCTTTACCACAACTACTTGAAGAATCAAATGACTCTGACTCACTGTCAGATAAGGTATGAGATTTTGTCTTCCTAGTAGGTATATCTTTATCATACTCTGATATATATGATATCATTCCCTTCTGTTTTTCTCCTGTAATAAATAGAAGAAAACTTATTATTTGCAGTTGTTAGAAGTCATTATAACATCACTAATTTTTCTTCTTTCTTGTATAATATAGATTAGCCTGCATGTATGACAATCTTTGCAAAGATGAGATTTGAAAGGACATGTAAAGTTAAAGAAAATCAGTGCAAGCATGTTTTCAGTCATTGTTTGGGATATGCATATAAATGTAATGTCTATTTGATGATATTATTAACAAATTGTGAAGTTTTCAAAATATGATTACAAGCTATTTTTAATGCTGTAATAGCTTCAGAATGGAATTTGCACACTTGTCTTGCTTAATGAGGCTAAGGGCTCCCAGTGCTAGTTGGTTGTGAGTTGAACATGCTTTTTTATGTGCCAAGAGGTCCAAAGGTTATGCTATATGATTTGACAATGCTTCCAAATGAAATGTAAGTGTTTCAAAAACCTGTATCATTGCTACAACAGAGATCGAAACATTATATTAAAATACTATATGTGCTATCTAAAATTGGCTTTCATAATGAAGAAAATCTAGCTCAAATTATGTCTAATATAATTAAATACAGTTACTGACTTGAAGAAACAATAGATTCCCTTTTTGATGATGGTATTTCTTCAGTCTGATTGTAAAGTGTATAACCTATAAAAAAAGAACAACATTGTAAACTAACTTTCTACTAGATAACATTAAACTAGTTAATATCAATACTATGATATGTGTTAAGTTAAATGTAAGTTGTACTTGTAGTAACAGTGTTATAAACATCGTTAACTTGTTATACAATGATTAAGTTAATACAATGTACATAAAAATAGATCAAAACAATTATTTACTATTATATCTCTTGTATAAAACATGAAAATGAATCAGTAAACTACATTACCTAATAAGAAATGAAAAATATACAATTAAATATTGATCTAACAAAATGTGTTTTCTTTGTTAAACGATATAAGTGTAATCATGTTAGATGACTTAGCAAGTAACTCATTTGCTGATAATTCAAATATGAAATACAAACACAGTATTAATAGTTGGTAGTGTCTATGAACATGAAGTCCATACATCAACAAGACATTAATACAATTTATTAGACCCTAAATACTAAATATTACAGCCTAACTGTATTATTTTTTTGGAGTATGGACTTCCTGTGCCTTACAAATAGTGACTACATTCCTAATTACATTTGTAATATTAACAGTGAAAAGAAGCCATTAAAAATATTTATCATAACACAAGACTAAAACTTTAAAGACAGTTAACATCATGATATAAATCAGGCCATGTGTAATCAATGACACAGACTTATTTTTAGGACTATAAAGCTATGGTTGCTTCCAAAAAAATAGATAGAACTTATGTGTTTCATAGAGAACTAGATATTGGGCAAAGGTTTACTCTCTCCTTTAAGAACTATAAAACAGAGAATTACACTGAGATACAAGTGACAGATAACTATAAGATTCAGATAACATGTTATGTACATGACAACACAAATAAATTAACTGGTAAAATAGTACAAACTATTCTTAAAACCAGCTTGTTGACTGTACTTGACTTTGATTTATTAATGTGCTATGATGTTACTATGATATCATAATGTTACATACCAGGTAGAAGAAAGTAACAAAGTGACCAAACAAACTTATAGTTACTAATTATCAGTAACATTGATCTAGGTAGGTACAACTTGACTTGATGGACATTAAAAATTCAAACAGATTATATTACAAACTATTTCTATAATTATTTCAATTTTATTCTTTTTACAGTGGGTGTACATTTATCTAGCTGGAACACTGTAAAAATTGGGTTGTTACCACAACAACCTTAACAACCATAAGGAGATAGTGGGTTGTTCCCAGAACATCAATGAGATGTAGTGGGTTGCTAAGGGTTGTCACACATGCAAACTTCTTGTTGAAAAGTGTTAATGTATGATCTTAAGGCAAGTTACTGAACAGCAAGTCAAGACTTACACATAAATTTCCATTGAAGGAGCAAGTTATGGCTGTATATATAATATTAACTAATTGTCTTTTAATAATAACAATATTTGTTAAAATGTTATTGAATGGAAACAAATATTGACAAAACACAAAACAGCATGTTACAAAAAGGGAAAAAATTACACATACAATGTGTTACATATATGAAACTTAGGAACAACAGTTAGCATGAATGATTGTACATGCAATTGCCTGATAAAATACAGTGTGGAATGATATCTGTTCAAATTTTCTAGGTCAAATAAAGTGTATGTAGAAGTTGCTTTAATAACATATGCATGATAATGAATGTTAAACTTGACGGTCGTATAACAGGGACAATATCCAAATGGCTGGTTTCCTCCAATGATGTATATGTGACATAACCTGGCAAACACAGGGTGATCATCTTTGACATCAACTAGAAGTGTAGCATCTGGTTGATTTTTGACACCAGCAATGATTAACCAGTTGGTTCTGAAAAAAATGAAGCAGTTTAGGTCAGCAAAACTGTTGCACTCATCAACTTATGGATTCATGTACTTGATGAAATTTACAGACATATAGACAGACACAAACACACACACATACATGAGTAGATTACAGTATCTATTCCTAATAATTGAAATCAAATAGAACTGATAATAAGACAATATGTTGTTTACATGCATAAGCATATACCTGTAACACTCTATTGATTCATCTTGCAGATCATAGGGACGATCCATAACAGCAACACTACTCCCTGCATATAAGTATATAATTACTTGACACAGCTGAAGAACAAACAACAACTATCAAATATACCTGGGCCAATTTGAAGGTCATCTTGGATTAAGGAAGTGTTGTCCAAATTATTGTAGCAGGTCATTAATTGATGACGCTTTGCAAGAGTTAGGCTAATGTTTTTGTAATTTCCAATTTTTTGAGACAATTTTTTGAAGTATGAATGCTTTGCTTCAAACCTCATGCACCAGTGTCGAACCAGAGGTCCATATCTGAAAAAATAGTATTGTTATGTTTCATAATAACAACACAATGCATGTAACTATTTGTACATAATGTAACTTACTTTAGAATGAGTCTTGGCATGTGTATGCAATAGTGCATTTTTGGGATCACACTTGACTGAGGATACAAGTCAAGGAATGCTGTATGATGGTCCTCTATTAAAAGTTTCAGATAACTAACATCATCTTCCAAAATCTCTGGTGCCATCAAGTAGTCTGTGATCTCCAGCATTAGTAGGTAATTTTTATAATGATCATCACTCTCAGGAATGAAACTACCAATCATAAAAGGTATGAGCCGGCATAGTAGCCATGCTTGAGATGCTGAATGCAATTGAGAAAGAAAAGAAAGAAGTTTTTGATTATGAACCCAGTCAGTATAACACGTAGCTTACCTTTTTGCTTTAAACTGCCAGTATCACTAACAAGGGTTTGGTGAGATATGGGTGCTGGACGATCAGTTTCGTTATATCCCAGCTCAATTCAATGTATCACTAAAGTGATATATGGTGTTGTAAATCATGGTTGAAACAATGATGTTTCACTACTGTAACAGGTATGTATAATAATTAATGAATTATTGATAACAATAATATTAATTATTAGTCATTTTCTTAAGCACATATTGATGTTATAAAAAATAGAGAATACAATGAATTACTCCAGTCATGCTCAAAATCAAGATCATCTGTTTGAACTTCTTCGTGTTCTATTTGTCTTGTTCTATTGGTTTTAAAAGTACACGACTTTGAGCATGAGTTTACAATAGACACAGGTGTCAGTACAAATGATACTGGATACAAGTAAATAATATTGCTGAGATCCAAAAGAGGGCATTGAAACTCATCTAAAATTGGTTCATTCATTTCTACACCAGATGTTAGTTCATTAAAAGGTCTCACAACTACCCATGATGTAATTGTAGATTTAATACAGGTAAGAGGTTCTGTAAATGTAACCTGCAATGAACTTATATTCAATTTGTTATTGAAAACTTAATATTTCTGTTTTGTCTGGATTCTCTTATAGCAACGAAGTCTCCTATATTAGCAAGTAGATTGCCACGAGTAATAACTGCACTAAATTCATCCACTACTTCATCTTCTTTAATCTCTTCACGTAAAAATTGAATTTCTAGTATGACCATCAACTCCCTTACTGTAAGATAACCAAAGCCTCTTAGAAAAATATTGGCCAAGCCATACGAATTTTTTTTCTATATGAAAACTGATACTAAGTCACAAAACACTGGCTTACCTTTCTGAGTACCCCTGGCTGATAAATGGCTTTATTAGAATAAAGATTTTTAGATGAGGCATGACTGAAATAACGCTGTAACTCTGGATCACCATATACTAAACCATCTCCAGCTCTACAAAGTAACAAATATATAACAATGTTAATGCTATTGAGAATAACTAACCGTCTATCTTCATCTGCTAGTTTAACTCCTGAACAAATGTGTTCAAACTGCTCAGTTATAGCAGGTTTAGTAGCAATGTCTCTGCTGATGGATCATCTATTACTAAACAGAATCATTGTCCTTATATAGCCATTGAAAGTTTCACATCTAACATTAATTACATCAAAAATAAGTAAATGATTCAAATCCACCTCTCAGTACAAAATGATGTTGGACCAAAGTCTACCATACTGTCCACTAAGTGGAGAAGCAAATGAATTTTTTGTTTATGTAGGTGTGTTTTGTGGCTCTGGATAGTTTGGACAAATTGAAATGTTATCCTTCCATTCTAAGTATCTTTAGGGACTAAATTTTCTACATACAAAATTCTAAATACCTATAATGACAAGTAAAACTTACTTATTTATCGTGTATTTTCTTAAGAATTACCTGTAACTAATAAAACCAGACTTCTTTACCAGCACTGCTTAAAAGACTGATGATGAAAAGTGCCATTTGTGCTCATGTCTTGTAGTCTCATCCAACAAATGACTGGTGTTAATAGCAGACATTGGCTGCTAGTTTATCATCAAACCCAGAATATTTGAAGGCAGAAATACAAGCCAGTATCTCACTCTTCTGTTGTCTTCCAAGCTGTTTCATGACATCTTTTAAAAGATATTTATAGGGTCCAAGCAAAATGCTATGTAGTACTTCTACTGGAGTACTCTTATATAAAGTGACATGAATTGAGTATCACAATCAGTAACAGATATTTCTAATATATCCAATATCACTTATAATATTAGATAGAAAAAATGTACAATATTAAAACTTGTTTGTATTTGACATTGTAATCACTTATTTTGGTATTTGTTAATTACTGTCAGGAAATGATATTTTCCATATAGAATAATCATTGTCTTCTTTTTTGGTGCTTACATGATAGTTGCTCAGTACCAGTGTTTGAATACCACTACTTTCAATGAAAAACAATTTAACTAAGCCAATATGTCATACCTTTTTGTAAACAGATGTCTCTTTTCTTTCTTTTTTGTGAATTTCTATGACATTTTAAAATTAATTTGTTAAATTAATGTAAATTTAATCTTATTTGTGACAACATGGAGGCCACTCTCGATTCTGGTAGCTGACTAGATGATACTTTTGATAGGGTTGATGAGCTACTACCATCATCATTACAAAAACTGTTTTCTTTGGTTTCAACTCTATATAGTAACAGTTATCAATACAATTAAATAAACTATAGTATATATAGTGTACCTGCATATCCATCCATCTTTGGTTTCACAATGAAACCAACTATGTTTTTGGAGGGGAGGTAGGTCTGATTGGTGTGTTCTTGAAGGAATAAATAATATATAACCAAACACATCATGTAATTTACTTAAGAAGGGTCTGGTCATTAGTAGAGAGCTCAGATAGTGGTTGATGAGTACTAGTACTGCTGCAATGAATATACAATTAATTATTAGACATGTTTATATAGCTTATTAAATATATCTATTTTTACATGATGCAAGTCTTGATTCTAACCTAGTAGAGTTACACACAATGTCATCTCTTCAAAATATATTTAGAGAGAAAGATAATTCTTACAAGTCCAGTTTTTTTGAGAATGTCCTTTGCAATCTTTTAAAGCTGCCTCAAGTCTGAAATACACTCTATGACAGTGATTGACGTAGTAATTATAATCACAAATAGATTTATCTATTTTACCTTCAATACTATTATTGGCTGCCATTTTTTCTAATAAAAGTGGTATTTAAATTTTCTTATCCATTACGTATCAATAGGAAATATTCCATAGATTATCATTGTAGGTTACATCTTGCTACAACATGAAAATGCAATACTGTTACAGTTATTAACTTTCATCCAGGATGATACGACACTGTAGCACATTGCTGAATCAATATTATATTTGGCTGTGTAAACTACTTTCTAAATTTACGGATTGCAGTTATTTCTGGTATTTCAGCCCTTACCCTCGTGACAACTAAGACTGTGCTTACTTCTCTGTTAATACTTGTCGTGTTGTTGTCCTTGGAAGCAATAAGGTAAAAACATATTCAATAGGTTCCATCTGTTATAATTTAAATCTGAGACTTTGCAGTTACATCCCCTCTTTTATTGCATGAAGTTTTTTTAAATCAGTCAGTAAGAAGGACATAATTCTTATCAAACTAACACACAATATTTTTATATGTTTATATGTTCCATTTTATGTATGTACGAATGGATAGCTCCTTGTACAATTATGTGCTTTAAATAAACTCCCGGTTTGATACTACCATTGTAACTTGAGATAGAAAAATAGCCTCTCCCCACACTCCGCTTGTATGGTGCCTAATAGATATTGTCAAGCCTCATTGGATAGCAACATTCAAAGTAGATTTCATTTGATTTTGTCTTATATGTCTTTATTAACCATAGTAACTAGGCTTCTGGTATTTATTGTCAATTGATAGTGTGATTAAAAATTGAGTATCAATACAATTTATGTACAGTTATAGAACTAGTTATTATATCTATTGGTATGATATATAGTTTATGAATCTAATACTCTATACCATCTAGTTTTGTGTCCTAACAATCAGGAACTATTTTGAATTAGTTACTATTGTTATAGATAAGGAGTAATGTTTGGATTGTTATTAAGAATAATCATGATCATAATTAAAATGTAAGTCAAAGTATGGCCTTTATAAATAAGCCATAGTCTCCTGCCATTATAATTATTATTACAATTTTGTCTTTTAAAACTGATAATATATAGTGTTTCGTGTTCATGCATGTAATATAGATCTGATTAATTAAATTAACTCATGTGTCCCAGCTATGAAATGTATAGAGTGTGTTTTAATATGTAATTATGTAAAGTGTTGCAAGCAAAAATCATTTAAATATTTACTAAATATTTTTCTAAGTTTTTGTTCATGAAATGTTAATGATACTACTCACCTTTTGACGTATTCTCTCATTATTAAATACCTGTGGTTACAGTACATATAGTAATAATCATACATGTAACAAACTATGTGATCGTTAGCAGTTTCTCTACACTCCTCCTCGATTCATAGTTTCGTAGGTATTAAGTCAGTCCTAATTAAGTTTTTGTTCATGAAATGTTAATGATACTACTCACCTTTTGACGTATTCTCTCATTATAGTAATGATTGATATCACTCAATGGAGAGTGAGTATTGGATTGTGGACATGTCATCAGATATCATGTAGTACTCATTGTAAAGAGATTCCAAACATTGAGAGCAGTAGTAGGATACTACACTCCTCCTCGATTCATAGTTTCGTAGGTATTAAGTCAGTCCTAATTAAGTTTTTGTTCATGAAATGTTAATGATACTACTCACCTTTTGACGTATTCTCTCATTATTAAATACCTGTGGTTACAGTACATATAGTAATAATCATACATGTAACAAACTATGTGATCGTTAGCAGTTTCTCTACACTCCTCCTCGATTCATAGTTTCGTAGGTATTAAGTCAGTCCTAATTAAGTTTTTGTTCATGAAATGTTAATGATACTACTCACCTTTTGACGATTCATAGTTTCGTAGTTTCGTAGTTCCTCGATTCATAGTTTCGTAGGTATTAAGTCAGTCCTAATTAAGTTTTTGTTCATGAAATGTTAATGATACTACTCACCTTTTGACGTATTCTCTCATTATTAAATACCTGTGGTTACAGTACATATAGTAATAATCATACATGTAACAAACTATGTGATCATTAGCAGTTTCTCTACACTCCTCCTCGATTCATAGTTTCGTAGGTATTAAGTCAGTCCTAATTTTTCTCGTAAATATTCGAATTGTGTTTTAGGTAGAGGTTTTGTAAAGATATCAGCTACCATTTGGTCAGTTGGACAATAAGATATAGTGATTGTTTCAGCTTGAACATTCTCTCGAATAAAATGGTGTTTTATATCGATGTGTTTTGTTCGTTTATGTCCGATAGGGTTCTTTGTCATGGCAATAGCTCCTTGATTGTCTTCTAAAATTTCAGTGGCTTCTTTTGTATTGATATGCAAGTCAGTTAACAGTCTTCTTAGCCATATTGCTTCCTGTGTAGCTAATCCCAATGCCATGTACTCTGCTTTAGATGTTGAAAGAGCAACTGTTTGTTGCTTTTGACTTTGCCAACTAATTGCTCCTCCTGTCATAATAAAGACATTACCAGAAGTTGAGTGTCTGTCATCCAAGTCATTTGCCCAATCGGCATCAGAATATCCTAATAACTTTGTTTCTTTAGATGGTTTGTATCGTAGTTTTAGAGAGATAGTTCCTTTAAGATAACGAAAAATACGTTTAACAGCAGTTAGGTGAGCTTCAGTTGGATTAGCATTATATTTTGAGACTACACCAATTGCATAGGCAATGTCTGGTCTTGTAGCTCTAGCTAAATGTAGTAAACTACCAACCATTGATTGATATTGAATAGAATTGACTGCTTTGCTGATTTGATCATTCTTCTCTAATTTTACATTGGTGCTCATTGGTGTGGTGACTGTATTGGCATCTGATAGACCATACTTTTCGAGTAGTCTTTGAATATATTGACTTTGGTTCAATGATATACTTTCCTTTTCAAGGTGAATGTTTACACCTAAACAGTAGTGAATTGGACCTAGATCTTTCATCTTGAAAGTGTTCTTAAGTAGTTCTTTCATTTGTAACATCTCCTCATGTGTTTCAGTTATTAGTATAAGGTCATCAACATATACTGCTACAATTTCTAATTTTCCTTTCTTGTTGACTCTAATAAAAATGCATGGATCAGCACTACTCTGTATAAATCCAAGTACATTCATGTGTTGATTGAACTTCATGTTCCAACAGCGGAGGGACTGTTTCAAGCCATACAGGGACTTCTTAAGTTTACATACTAGGTTTTCCTTCCCTGCTTTAATATAACCAGGTGGTTGTTTCATGTATATGTCTTCCTTTAGGTCACCATTGAGGAATGCAGTAATTACATCCATTTGATGTACCAGCATGTTGTTTTGAGCAGCATATGCTAAAATAGTACGAATTGAGGAGAATCTTGCTACAGGAGAAAAAGTCTCTTCATAGTCTATGCCGTACTTTTGGGAAAAACCCATTGCTACGAGTCTACCTTTGAATCTCTCTACTTCTCCCTTGCCGTCATACTTTACTCGAAAGACCCACTTACAGCCAATAGCTCTTCTTCCTTTAGGAAGTTCTACCAGTTCCCAAGTATTGTTTTCCATTAGAGCTGAGTATTCTGAGTTGGCTGCTTCTCTCCATTCTTTTGCATTATTTCCTTGTAGGGCTTCTTCAATTGTCATTGGTTCTTCAACATCTTTAACCTGAATATCTTGTACATGATTGACATATTCATCTATCCCATAACGAATAGTTGGTCTCTTATTCCTATCTGACCTCCTAGGCTGTGGTTGAGGTGAGTCAGGTGATTGAGATTGAACGGGTTCTTCTGGTTGAGAAGTCTCCTCCTGGTCAGGTAGGTCAAAGGGAACTTCACTGGGTTCTTCACTAATTACCTCTTCTACAGGGCTTCTGTTGACATCTAAGGAGTCTCCAATGAACTGAGACTCATTAAAAATAACATCATGTCTTGTGTAAGATCTTTGTCCTACTGGATCCCATACTTTGTAATTTTGAGTTGATTCTGTGTAACCGATAAATATGAGTTTTTCAGCTTTCTTGTCAAGTTTCTTACGATTTCCATCTGGTATATGGGAATAAATGGTACAGCCAAATGTGCGAATGTGTTCTAAGCTTGGCTTCTTTGAATACCAGTATTGATAAGGTGTACAATCTGAATTTAGAGCAGTACTTATCATTCTATTTCTTAGATAAGTAGCAGTAGACACAGCTTCTGCCCAATATGCATTACTGAGATTTGCATGAAATAACATAGATCGTGCTGCTTCACCAAGTGTTCTATTGAGTCTTTCTGCGACTCCATTAGATTCAGATTTAATACCGTACTGCCTAAGGTAAGCGAGAAAATCTTGTGACATGTACTCCCCACCTCTATCTGCTCTTAACGCTTTGATTTTAGTACCTGATTCGTTCTCAGCTATAGCTTTAAACTCTTTAAATCTGTCCAAGGCTTCAGATTTGTGTTTCATGAAATATGTGTGACTATATCGTGAGTAGTCATCTACGAATGTTATGAAGTATTGACTTCCTCCAAATGATTGAGTTCGCATAGGCCCACATACGTCAGTATACACTAATTGTAACTTTTCTGTTGATTTGATAGTATTGAGTGGAGGGTGAGGTAGTCGGTGCATCTTTCCTTGTATGCAGGCATCACAAAACGTTTGAGTTCCATCGAGAGGTATTTCAATTCCATTGGCTGCTTTGGTTAACTGACGTGGTTGTTTAATGTTTACGTGTGCTAATCTCTGATGCCACAGATCAATTTTCTGTTTACTTAATGTTATCTCCTTCTCTGTAGCAACATTAGCACTTATTGATTTAAGTACTTCACAATTAAGTGTATACAATTTTCCAACAGGTGATCCAGTTCCAATAAGGTTTTTCTTCTTGTTTCTAATCCAGCACTTTTGACCAAACGATACACTATTACCACTCATTGTTGATGCTCTGACACTAAATAGATTACTTGTCAGTTGAGGTACGTATAGCACGCTATTCATCCATCCAACTACTCTTCTGTTGTTGGGTAGATACGAGACGAATTTAATGTCTCCCGATCCAAGTGCTTCAACCGTATGTCCATCACCCAGTCCTACTAACTCTGGTGTGTTGAACTTTCGATAATTACGCAGAGTGTCTCTTTGAAAAGTCATATGTTTGCTTGCTCCTGAGTTAATTATCCATTTGTACTTTAGATCTTTATTATCTGTGAAGAATGCGTCATGAGCAATAAACATCTGGGCGTCTTGCTCATTTGAGGAACTCTTTTGTGTACTGGGTGTGTCTTCTGCTTTGTCAGCATGATGCTTTGATCTGTGGTGTAGCTGTCTTGAATCTTTTGACCTGGGTTTACGACAGTCTTTTTGATAGTGACCAGCTTTTCCACAATTATAACAGACTCCAGGTCTACCACGACCTTTGGCATGAGCCTTTAGTGCTTCGTCCCTGGTTTAGGAGATTCGTGAATACCGTTTCCTTTACTTCGTCTTTGCTCTTCATCTAGTAGAGCTTGTTTGGTAAACATGAACGTGAGTTCGCTATCTCCCCTTGCTAGTAGAGCTGTAACAAGTGTTGGATAAACCTCTTGAACACTCTTTAATAGAATAGCGACCTTATTGAGTTCGCTTACTGTTTCTCCTAGAGCCGTTAGCTGGTCAGACAATTCATCTATTTTACGAAGATGATCGTGAATAGTCGAGCCTCTCTTCATTTGTTGCCCATAGAGTTGCATCAGTGTGTGCACTTTATTACTGACTGTTTTCCTTTCATATATTTCGCATAGTGTGTCCCATAGTTCTTTGGTAGTTTTACAGTTCATTACAGCTGGGACATTTCTTTGACCAATGCATTGTAGAACTGAGTAGAATGCTTTCTCTTCTTTGGTTTGACTATACCCTTGTTGTGTACTGTTCATTGTTCCATTTGCATACTCCCATTGTTCTGCAGCCTTCAGAGCATGACTAACTTGGAATTTCCACACTGGCCAATCCTTCTCAGTCTTTAGTTGAGGCACGTTAGCAAAAAACTTAGTATCTGTTGTCGTAGCCATGGAGGGTTCTGGGCTCGTAACCTGTTATGATTTTAGTCTTTTAAATAATAATAATGATTTTACAAGACTGAGCAACTGAGCAACTTACAAAAACCAAAAGGAAGGATTGCTTATATAATACCACAATAATTAAATACCTGTGGTTACAGTACATATAGTAATAATCATACATGTAACAAACTATGTGATCGTTAGCAGTTTCTCTACAACTTGCACATTTATGTCTCACTTTGAATACTTCAGAAGTGATGTATATTAGTGTTATAAAATTAATTGGAAGCCAACAATCATGAATAATTTGTTACACAATTTTTCAAATTATTAATAAACACTCCTACAAGCTTTTTCTAGCTTCAGCAAAAAAGTTGAGAATCCATCAAAAATGTCTTTAACACTAAAAGTAGAGAAGCTAATATATGAATGCATGAGTCTGATCTAAAGAAAGAAACAAGATAGTATGGATGGATGTTTCATCATATCCATACATAATAGCACAGGTTTAAAAGTGTGTTAATCACCTACTATAATGTAGCTATAAATGTATATTCATGTACATTAACATGTTTGAGATAGTATTGCTATATATCACTCTGCATGTGTTATCTGTATAACTGGAATGATAAAACTATCATTCTTACTATTTTGTTGTGTTCAACATTCAATTTTATAAAATTAATTGGAAGCCAACAATCATGAATAATTTGTTGGCTTCCAATTATTTTATAAATTTTCAAGAATATTAATTATATTTTATCATGGTTTACAAAATATTTTAATTTTGGTTTGCCAGGTATATTTTTTTTATTTTATAAGCTACCCCATTGCTTTTAAAAATGAAACTGAAAAATTTGATGACACACCCACAATTATTACATCACTATTAATATATATATTTTTTTAATATTGTTGGAGGAGGTGTACATGTATTTACTTTACCAGATCATCTTTTGGATCAACAACCTACAATTCTAGAATTAGCTAGACATGCCATAACTGCAAATTGGAGTCAGTTGGGTGTCCAACTAAAATTGGATTCTGTGGCCCTAGCTGGATGTCATGATTATACAAGTATGTATCAGCTATGGATTATGGAGAAAGCTAAAAAGGCAACTAGAAGAAAATTAATAACTGCATTAAGAGCTATTAGACAGAATTATGTAGCAGATACTTATGAATATTATCTGAAGACAATGGTTAGTTAACACTACCTATTCACATAGTATACCTTAGCAATTGTTTATGTATACTACAGACCAAGTATGGATAATGCTTCCATATCCTGTGTATATTATCAGTTCTTATGTTGATTAATTGCTCTAGAGTTTACAGTGTCATAATTGTTGCAGAGGCTTATATATTATATATATACAATGTACTAAACTACCAACAAGACATTTTGTAAATCATATTGCCCAAGGAATGTAACCACTCCATGAAATTTCATGTAGCTTCTAAATAATATTTTAAAGTCATGAGTTGAAAGACTTATTTCTTTATTAAATAATAATGAAACCTTAATACTTGTCATGAGGTCTATATTAACTTAACGTTTTGTTGGTAATATGGAACTAGCTGATTAAACACTTAATTTTTGTATTTTGAAGTAGGATTACATTATATGAAATGATATAGGATAAAAGAAAGAAACAATGTAGCAATCTTAGCACCCTTTTCTTTGGCCAAGACCACAAATGAAGCCCTATCATACATATTATAATGTAATATGAAAAAAAATGTATGTAATGTTTAATCTTCTTCTTAGATTAGTGGAGATCATAGTACTGAGCAGACTATAGGAAATGTTATCAGCCAAAATAAAGCAGAACACCGTAAGTGATAACAAAATATCTCCTACAAGTCTGAATAATTGTTAATAACATGTACCACAATTCATGAATAATTTGTTGGCTTCCAATTAATTTTATAAATTTTCAAGAATATTAATTATATTTTTTCATGGTTTACAAAATATTTTAAACTTGGTTTGCCAGGTATATTTTCTTTATTTTATAAGCTACCTCATTGCTTTTAATAATGAATACTTAATAATTTGATGACACACCCACAATTATTACATCACTATTAACATGTATATATTTTTTAATATTGTTGGAGGAGGTGTACATATATTTACTTTACCAGATCATCTTTTGGATCAACAACCTACATTTGAAGAATTAGCTTCACATGCTATAACAACAAAATGGAATCAGTTGGGTTTGAATCTAGGACTTAATAGTGTGGCTTTAGCTGGATGTCATGATCATACCAGTATGTATCAGTTATGGATTATGGAAAAAGGAAGAGGAGCAACAAGGAGGAGTTTAATAGATGCTTTAAGAGCTACTAGACTGAATAATGTAGCCTGGATTTATGAAGATTATCTGAAGACATTGGTAAGTTAACACTATTTATTTACATTGTATAATTATGTTAGTGATTGTTTATGTATATTATGGGCTAAGTGTGAATAATACTGTATCTAGCTGTATTTAGTACATGTATGTTCCTCAATACCAAATATCCTCGGTATATCTTGATACGACTCCAACTCAAGAGATATACACATTCATTAGTGCTAAGTATTCATACTAACTATAGTACATCCTGGAATGGTCAATTCATGAGCCCAATGCATACATATCTCTAAACACTGATATCTCTGGATACTTAATATATCCTGGGATGGTGAGTCTCAGGTGATTAGTGCATGTCTAAATATCACTTAATACTGAGTATCGCTTGGTACATATTACATCCTGGGATGATTCATTCAATGGTTCCTTTGGAACCCAGTACACATGTATCCCTTAATACTATGTTCTTCATACTTACTATATCCTGGGATGGTCCTTTGTAGCCCAACTCAGGACATGCATATTTATCCCTAAATACCAAGTGTTCCTTGATGCTTATTATATCCTGGTTTATTAAGGGTTGGAGCCTTAACATCTATTTATTAATACTAAGTATTCCTGGATATGGATTGTCATCATTGTCACTAGAGAAAAGTTTAGTCTATGAGTAACTTTTCCATGACCATTACTGATAACATCCTCAACAAATACTTGTTTTTACTTCTCATACTCCTTGTCAATATTTTTATGACAGCATGTGAATTTTCCAAGTTATTTCGGCAATTTGTTTTCTTAACCATATAACTTTACTGTGGTAATATAAATTATTAATCAATATACTAGTGGCTTATTATCACAACAATTATCACAATATTACACCCACTGATTTAATATAAAGTAATTTAATATAAACCAAATACACTTGTCACCTTAATATGAATACTATTGTATAAGCTTTTGTGAACTTTATATATAACAATGTAATACAAAAATCCTATTCCTTTCCTTTACTGTATTATCTTGTACATTTATACAAAGAGTTATGTGTTATAAAAGACATTTTCAATTTCTAAACATTTTAATGCTAGTTAAAGAATGTTTGTGTGAACATTTGTTAATGATATGCAAGTCAAGTGGATTTGCAAGATGTACTGAATAGAACAAACCGTTTCTCTCTAGCTTATCCTTAGCCTGAAATATATCACTGAGTTACAAGCCAACTTGAGCAGAGTATAGTATATGGGTTCATTTCAGTATTATAATACATGCATGACATAGAATAAAGGAAAGGGATTAGAAAGAAATAATATTGTGAAAGGTAGTTTTGTGGGATCATTTGCTTAATTTACTTATTATGCATAGCATGTTAGGCAGTCTTGTAATTTCTTGTTATGGAAGCCGCAACAGACATTTAAATTCCTATTTTCAATTTCAATAAAATAGTGTTATATGGAGTTTTGATTCTTCCATAAATGACAATGTGAATAGGAATGTCCATCTTCAGTTTCCGTATATGACAGACTTACAATATCCAACCAAAATCAGGAACCCAACCCAAATGAAAACATCTTGCTGACATTCGATTCTAAGAGATTGCTCGTGGTACTTGGACTTTATTATGTAACAAGAAAAGCCTAAAAAATGGTGGACGTCCCAAGAATGGAATAAGGATTTGACACTCATCAACTGGGTCATAATTAGAATTTCTTAATCTGTGAAGGTGCGAGGAAGAAATAGGAATAGGACTGTCTGTCTTCAGCTTCCATGGCTTGTAGAAAGAAAGGGTTAGTTTACTTGTTCCAATCTTTAGCTCCAAGCAAACAGCTTGAGTTTTCTCAAATAACATTTTATTGTAAACTAATATGCCAAGCATTGTCTGTGTGGCTAATTATCTACACCCACTTATTGTTACTGAAATTATGACTCCAGTCAACTTATACATGTGTCCTTTTTATAAGGTAGCTATATAAATTTATGTCCTATTGTAACCACACCAACAACTCCTATCCCTTTCCTTTACTCTATTATCTATTGTACATGTACACAAAGAGTTATGTACTTGTACTTGTTAAACTGGACAATAGGAACTGACTATATTCTAGCTAGTATTATTGGATTGAAGTGGAAATTTTAAATATCTATAATTTATAGCTAACAAAATTTAGAAGGCTAATGAGTGTATTGTGTTACATAATCCTTCTTAACATTGTTTACTAAAATCAAATTTGAATTTTATTTCTATGATATATTAGATGCTAACAAAAAGTTATTGGACAAAGCTATGAAGGAAGGTTATGTCGCTACTAAGTGGACCAAATTTTCTTTATCAGGTGCTCCTGGAACTGGAAAATCATCCTTTTTAAACCTGCTCTATAATTAAGATCCTCCAGGTTGTCATACCAGTACTCCAGTAATCGCAACAAAAGAAGCAAGGATTATATCAGCCACTGTATGTGATGATTCCATGTGGAGAAAAATAGATTATGAGTCTCTTAAAGGAATAATTGCTCAAGGAGTTAAATATAGCAAACCAGAGGTGGTAGAGAAACCTGACTCATCAGAAAACAAGCCAATAAACCAACCATTAGAGGAATCAATTGATCACCCAATTGTTCAGGAAGAAGAAACCACAGACAGTAGCGACTCTGAATTGTTAATCGTAAAAGTATGTGATCAAACAGTTGATCAGAGCTCTTCTTTTCCTGAATATACTGTGACTCAGGAAATTATTGAGCTCTTGCCTCATGCACAGAAGTCTGAGGAGCTTTATCGATCTCATTGGATATATTGTGTTGATACTGGTGGTCAGGCTGCCTTTTTAGACATTGCTCCGGCTTTGTTACGATATCACTCTGTCAATATACTCACACACAAACTAACTGAGAGGCTTGATGACAAAGCTAAGTTCTTCTTTAGTATTGAGGGAAAGCAAATTGGTGAGCCAGTAGAAAAACAGATTACAAATTGACAACTTCTTGAATCAACATTCCGCTTATTATTGTCAGTAGATTTTCCAAACATCCATATCAAGCATGGTCAAGAACCCTACTTCATAGTACTAGGAACATTCTTAGATAAAATGTTGGAGTCTGATGAGTCTCTCCAAACCAAAAATGCTATTCTCTCAATAATTGTAGAAAAATTTAGGGAATCCACAATTATGCATCATAGAGCCAGAAATGAAGTAATTTTTCCTGTTAACACTACTGCTAGAAATGATTATGAGATAGCTTTGGCTGCTAGGATTCGAAAAAAAATCTGCCAGTATTTTATTGAGGCAAATATTCCTATTCGATGGTTTTGTTTCAACTTGAATTAGATCAGTTTCATAAATCATCTAAATCTAGTATTGTAAGTCTGTCTAAATGTATGGAGATTGGTAGGACCTTACAAATGGTCTCTAGTGAAGTTCATGCAGCATTGATGTACTATCATGACCTTACCATCTTTCTGTACTTCCCTAAAGTCTTACCAAATATAGCATTTCTTAATCCTCAACCATTATTTGAGAGACTGTCTGATTTAATCAGTATCTCTTTTGCTGATGTTGTTGATCATTTGGAAGAAGTAGGTGTCTATCTATACAATCATGCTGCTCATGAAGAATTAAAAGATGAGGGAACATTTAAAGAAGACTTGTTGACATCACCCAATTCACATTTATCACAAGGATTCTCTCCTGAGTTTACACCACAAGATTTTCTCAAGTTAATGACAAGTTTATTCATAATAGCCTCTTTACCTAAGAAAGGAAAATACTTTCTACCAACTGTCCTTCCTTCTTCTATGTCCTTTACAATATATGAATTTATACCAGCTCAATTCAAGCAATATACTGACCCTCTAATTTTGTCATGGGATATGAAACCTTTTCCTCGAGGTGTCTTTCCTGCATTAGTTGTCAACCTTCTACATCGTAATCATTCACCAAAGTTTCAACTTAGACGTCCTTCACATTCCACTCCACGTTATCATAATGCTATTACTTTATGGACTGATTATGGTGACATTCTCTTAGTTGATGGGATTTACTGGATGGCTATATACAGTACTGACCCATTAAAAAGATGCTTTGCTTTATGTAAAGCTGTCCAAACTGGCATTTTTGAAGTTGTTCATTATTTCAGATATCTGGCTAATTTTAAAAATCTTGAAGAATATTTTTATTGTAAGATATGCTCCAATGAATTTTCTGAACATTTCTGTCATTTAAATGATGACCAGAAAACAGTTACCTGCTGTGACAACCATGCTACTGCTTGTATCGATGATTCTCGTCAACTACCTTGGGTCTCTGTTGAGGGTGAGTTTAAAGTAGTCAAATTTAAATTGTATATTAAATGGAAAGGTTTGGTCTACAATTGTTCATATTTCTGACCCTCAACCCTAGGTTTATGGCATTTTTGCTGTGAATGATAAAAGTTGTGGAATAGGTTGACCAATGAAAGAAAGTCATTTTATGGTTTTTGTTGAGGTGTGTCCTAAAGATATTATGTTCATCACCAGTAGTAATATAAGAAAAAATTTTTCTATACTATGATCCTTACTGGGATGTCCTATGAATTACTACACTAGTTGCAATTTGTGTAGGACATCTTCTCACATCCTATTGATATCTCATTCAGATATATAGGTCATATACCATCTGAGCTGATATACCCACTGTCTATCAACCCTGGGGACATCCTATGGATGTACATTGGATATATCATCACAACTGACATACCCATTGTCCTATCAGTGTCCTATGAATGTACAAGAGAATGTACCACAAGACCTAGATAAATGCACATTCTTGTCTATCCTATTAGTTTTAAGGAATACCCGTTATAGTTTAAGACTATTGGGCTACTGACTAAACAATGATCATTGTATTTATTATAATTAGAATACAACATTAATTATAAGATAAATATACATTGTGAATTATGCTTTAATAATTGTACTACTCTTTGATCAATATTTAATGATGTTCATCATTATAGCACTTGCTGTTAGGATTAATTAAATTCTTTTTAGCTATATATATGAGTGAAATATTAATTTTTATATGTCACTTTCTTGCCCCATTCAACAGTATCATTATTACAATTAATCAATTTTGGATTTTAAATTTTAATGTGCTTTCCAACTTATGAGATCTGACCATCATGATCTTCATGTTATTAGTTGAGGTCACATATTGTCTTAGTCTCATTTTAATCTCGTCTATAATTCAGATTTAGAATTTTTTCTCATAGTTCATGTATTAATAGTAACAATATACAATCATTGAGAATTATCTCTCACATGATATAATGTCATCACTTTCATTACTATTCTTGTACAGGCACAACAATGAAACCCTCAACTGCACCAATTGTTGCTACACCTCTTGACACATCTGTCAAACCTTCCAGTACACCAATTGTATCTACCTCAATGGACACAACAATCATGCCTTTATCTACACCGATTGTTTCTACTAGTACTACTATAGACACAATATCCAAATCGACACATACACCAAGTGTTACTTCAGGTAAATGAAACATTATAAATGAAATAAAAAGCACTAAAGTGCTCTATCCTTGCTATAATTTCAGTAGTGATGTTAGATTCATTGCAATTGCTGTGCCGCCACTTCATGATAGCTTACTAAAATTTTCAAAAGAGTAGAGTTTTTTTAACACTTACTATATAGTAGTCTTGTGACTAAATAGATTTATTAATTTACTATAACACTTGCTAGCAAAACGTCTGTGAAAATAAGTAAAATTTGATTTAACTTCAAAACAAAACATTGTAATGTTCTTAAATTAATTTAATTTGTTTATGTTAAACTTCCTACTTTCAAATTGTAAAAAAAGTGTATTTTGTACTTGTTGTAGTTTTATTGTAGCAATTTAAACACTCAGTCCATGTTGACTCTATTTTTTAAAGGTTTTTCTGACTTTTCAAAGCTTTGTCTTTTATTTACATCCTATTATGTAGAATGGCTTGCTAGTATTTAATATTTACCTCTTTTCTGTTAGTTTTTGTAGCTTTAGACACTGTCATTACCAAGTTAGAGCAATCCAAAGTGCAAACACATAGACATTATTACACACACAAATCAAGTACTATATATATACCCCTCACTAACATAATGAGAGACAATGATCATTGATATGGCTATTTTAAGTTCATGTCTGGCACTTAATCTCAACTCCACTGGATATTGTTATTTGTTCCAATAAACATCTTGTTCAAATAATGTAATGATGCTATTTCAAAACTGTCACAGTTTTAACAATTGTTGTAGTGATATAAATTCTATCATCAAATCAAGTCTAATCATGCTTCCAGATATATTGATTGTTTTTTATCATATTGTCGTTTTTGTTACTGCTGTGCTGTTTATATATTTTTTAGCATTCTCAAGAAGGATTTTTCTTAGAGCAGTTGGAGTATCACAGTGACTACAGCATCTTAGTTTTTAAAATAATTTTAGTTAATGGAAGGTAGAGTGGGATAAAAATAGCTACCAACTTTTTGTCTCAGGACAAAAGATAGTATAGGATAAAATACTGCTTGATAGGACAGTCTGCTTGACATATGTTGTACAAGTCACGTTAATAATTGACCACACCCTCACAAATAATTAATTAGCTCAACATTTTACGCATCCATGTATTTGCTGTTACATGTAATTTCTCCACTCTTGTTATAACCTGACAAAATCAGGAGTAGAGCTTCTGTAAAGTCTTGTTATTTGCATAAAAATATAATTCTAGTTAACCCTTACTAATCTACATAACAATGCTATATAATACCTGTTTTTTACAAATTACCCAATTACAAATCCATTTCATAGCAATTCATTTACCTCATTGTTCATTTTTCGTTACTTTCACCGGTATATATAAAAATATTTAATAATTAATCTTTACATCTTATTTCGTAGTAATTTTAACTTTTCTTTGTAGATCGTGCAGAAGATCCAGCTGTAATAGACAAAATAGGTAAGAACTACAGTAATAAATTGCTTCAGATATTTTTTCTTAAGACACCTATTGTATCATAATTTAAGCCATCATATATAAGTCTATGACATTTTTTACTGTTTAAATAAAGCATTTTGCCCTTTATAACATTGGTAATTTGTGGTGATGTCCATACTGCCATTTGTACTTGTTTCAAATGTTTTATGATGTTTTAGAATTTTTTTACTCTTAATTATGATAAATATAAAGACCATTAAAGCCATTACATTACAATTTGAAGATTGTGTCCATTACTAATATTACTGTTATTGGTGCTCACCTATACCTGTTATCAAAAACATCTTACTTTCAGTCTGTATGTAAGAACATTAAATCATCTTATTAACAATAACAATTTATTTCTTCATGTCAATCTTGCTCCACCATGTATAGTATTATTGTGTTTGATTTTTTAGGATACTTGATTGGGACAGCCTTTACAATAATAATTGTCCTAATTTCTATGGGGATTGACAATATGGGATATGAAAAAAGTAAGTATAATTAATTTTATGTTATAAAACTTTACAAACTATTTACAAAGTATTTTGAACCTGTTTTCCACATTTTCTATAACTATGTCATTATCCTATAATGAAGTACCTACTAGAATTTAAGTATCGAATAAGTTTGAGCGTACTGATATCAGTGGAATCAGATGTATATATTTAGGTAGACAAAGACTCATAATGAAGATATGATGATTATATACAATATGATATATGTAAACAATCATTTTAATACTTAAATATTAATATTAATTTAATATTATTAAAGGCAAGTCTCAATTTTAGGTCCTACAAATGCAACTTGTTTTCATAAAAATGTGACGGGAGGAAAGAGTGACATTATTTGGTGGCCTGAAACTAATTTTAAAATGGTAATTAACCAAGAAAGCTTTCCATTTGGACATCAAGTTGAGATATTAATATCTATAAATCATTCTTATCAGTTTAATGTGCCTAAAGGATATAAAATTATTTCTCGGACTTATCAAATACAAGCTAGCAAAAAACTACAACATCCAGTGACACTGACAGTAGAACATAATGCTGTTGTAACAACTACAGAAGTGGCTAAATCACTTGCTATCATTCATCTCAATGACAGTGGTAAAATAAACATCTTTAATGGCTATACTGAACTAAATTCTACCAACATTACTTTCTATATGAATGAGCTATGTTATGTAGCAATCATTGGATATGATAACATCAACCAAACATATATCATATCCTTATTTCGTGAGGAAATCATTGGAAACCACAGTGACCCATTTTTAAAAATATTTCTCCTTGTTTCCCCATCATTTAAAAATGATATGGTTTGTTATCAGAGATATATTTTTTAATAAAATTATTTATTTAACTTGTAGGAAAGGGAAGAATATGTCATAAAGAATGAAATCAGTGATTTGATTCCTGATAGAAAACCTAACCTTCACATGTTGGAAACAAATGGGACTGTACACTTGAAAATAGAACCTATTGGTTGTTGGGCCTTCACTCCATATACTAAAAATAAAACAGTATATATAACATATGATATTAAATTACATTTATGATCAAGTATACTTTTTAGAAAGAAGTCAAAGATGCAATAGTCACAATTGAAGTGTTAATGGAATGGAAAACAAGCAACTGTCTTAGTGAGCAATCACTGATAATGTTTTACAGTTCTGACAAAGTTCTGTGTGAATCCTTTGTTCGCCGTATGTTGAATTAGAACTTTAAGTTAAATTAATATAGTTGTACTTTAATAGAGGAAGTAGCACATCCAAAGCCAAATAAATGGGATGTTATTATGGAGAAAGTTGAAGGTATATGTCACTATATTAATGTTGAAGGTTTATATACTTCTTATATCATAATAATTTCTGAAATTGTTACCTTTATGCTATATTAAAACTACAACTGGACATAATAGGTAAGTGTAAAATAATTTTTTTAATTCAAAATTATTTTGCAGGTCATCACATGATGTCATTGGTTTTACTTTTTGCACTCATCATCTTATTATTGTTTATTGCGAAAACAAAATTAAGTATGTACTTTAATAATTGTACATTGTATTTTTTGTCTTTTATGTAGCATCCCTACGAATTCTTTTAATAATTTGGTGGTTTGTGTTTATTTTAATTTTTTTGGAGTATAATGGATTTACTAGAGGTTAATACATTATAATTATAGTATATTGTTACTGCTTTTTATTACAGTTCTGGAAAAAATCAATATGAAAGATGTGTTCCCTTTTCTGAAATCTGATTGACACAGCAACGAGTTTATGTGAAAGTGAAAATATTGTAAAGAATCTGAAACTTATAAAGTGATAACATTATTTTGTGTACTTGATTAATTGACAGTAATAATTAGGTTTAAGGCTTTGCATAATTATATATACATATACAGATATAGATGTATACTGCAGTACGTATTTAAGAACCTTTTGTATGATATATGGAAAAGATGAAAGTATAACCAGCTAGAAGAAATTTGATTTATTATTTAATCGCTATAAGACAGAGTAATGTTGTAAAGAAATATGAAGATTATTTGAAAATGTTACTGGTGAGCATTTACTGAAAAAATGAAATGCACTAAAGTGCTTAACCTCCCTGCGGTCTTATTCAGAGACTTTATTCTTTTTAGCCTGCTCAAGTGACGTAACTTACGCGTGCGCAAGATGATTATTGATAACTCAGCATTTCTCTTCATGAAAAGCTTTCCTTTTAGTGCGTCTACTGGGTACTTTGCACTCTAATTGACAAAGGTCCAATACTTTCCAACTTCTTATATAATTAGTAAAAGTTAGTGATTCTCCAATGACAGCTATGGTGCTAGTTCGCGCTCAATGTATCGACAAAGATGCATCACTAAGTGTCATAAGGTTTGGTTTAGGGTGTAGGTGATGGATTTAGATGATGTCATCATATATGATGACATCACTACCTGCCATTTAATGATGATGTCACCAAGAACCACCCCAAAAGTTAGTCAACTTAGGAAGTTGGAAAATGTCATAAGCTGTATGCTGGTTTTTTTTAATTGAATTCTCAAGTCTTCACTGAAAGCTGTGCTTTTTTTCAAAGGTTTTTCACACTTTTAAAGCTTTTTGTTCGTTTGACGTCCTTTTGGCAGTTTTGCTACCGTCCACTATAGTTTGGTGGCTATTTACCGAGTTAAAGCAGTTCAAAGCAATTTGCCCGGGTAACAGACGGGACAGACTACAGCAACCCTCGCTATGCGCCCACGCACCGCGAGGTTAATTAATCAGATTTAGATACGCTCCTACATACAGGAAGTCAATTTCAAACTAAAGGATTACACAACAGCAGTGTTTTTATAAACGTGTGTGTACAGTGCAGTCAGGTTTACCAAGTACAATTGTGATCCATGTACCTAAAACAGGCTATGCTAAGTGTAATGGTTTCAACATCATACAAGAAATCTTGTAGTCTTATTTACTTGTCTGTAATTATACACATGATATGTATCATAGCTACTTGTATCTTTAAATGGTATCTAAGATTTTAACCTGAATGCATTAATGATCATTTACAACATACCACGGAAAAGCAGTAACAATTTGTCTTATAAATCTAGTAAACTTGACATTAGAGCTACATGGTTTGGTTTCCTTCAATAAATAATTACTATGACTAGCTTCTGTTATCAAAGCTACATGCTTTATCCTGAATTTTATTCAAGAACGTGTACATTACTTCACATGAACCATTTTATCACTATTACACAAAAGCATTACATCAATTTTTTTAGCTATGAAGGTCTTGAATAAATCCAGCACTCACAATAAATGGTCACTGACTACATAACACATGTACAATGTCAGTTTATTGTTACATAGCTATATATGCTGAGTGTAGCTCATCACACAATGTTGCTAACTATAGTGCCATAAAATTTAAGAGCACTTTTGTGAACAGCATTATTTAATTGATTCAGGACTGTATCTCTTGCCTAATTATTCAATATATTTGAAAGTACCTACCAAATTTATCATAACTATGTATAATATTATATGTATTATATTTAACAGGTGTTATTGTCATCCATTATATTTTACAGATACTTCTCAAGTTTTAAGAAGTCTGTCAATGAACAAAATTACTTCAACTATTTACTGATATTGACAACAATTGGTACAAATTTGGTTGAACTCTTAATGTTTGCTAAAATGTTTTGAATGACCTGAGTAACAATTGCAATAGCAATGCAGCTAAAAATGAAACTCACTCCTCCATTAACTTTTTTATTAAAAGACTTTTATTAAATGACAAGGGAAAACAATAGCTAACAGTTTTCATGATTACATTGCTAAATTTGAATAGGTGTAAGACTGCCAAGAAATACATCCTTGTTAGACTACAATTTGTTTATACACAGTAACATTATTTTATATTGTACTATGTTTGTTGTTAAAGATATAATCTTATTTACTACAAGAATTAACATGTGTGAGGGTACCATGGAGAATCACATCATAATTAATATGGTAAGAGATGACATATTCTAGCTTCAGATAATAACTGGTGACTGGTGAGTCAGGACATTTCAATACCTTTATTCCTTGAGAAACGCTTGGGTGTTTTGAAATATAAATAACACGTTCTTACTAATTTGGTTTAATGAATAGCCAATTCATATATATATATATATAGCATTCCCACATGCAGATCTGGTGCGGCGTTATATGACAACTATATAAAGATTGTAGTATGAATGTAATCTCTTTATATAATGACAGTTGAACACAGACTTTAAAATCTGAAGATTAGGAAGAGAGCTGGTGACTGAATGTCCTAGAAATAATGGAAAAGATAGAAATTACTAAATAGCTATAGTACATTTATGGTGTCTCATGTTAGATATGCATCAGAAAAGGTTTACTATTATTTTCTCATACTTGTGGTAGAATCGGGAGTATGTGAACTTGTAAATGATGTAAGTGAATCTACATGTATAAATATTTAGAGAAACTATGATACATTTTGTATAATATATAACCTACTGTTATGTACTTTAATTCTATTGTTTATGTTGTGTACTTGTTTTAGTCATTTAATGAAGAGTGTAGATTGGAATCTGAATTGCTAGTTACATATAAGGAAGACTATTGTATGTCATCTGAAAGTTATATCTGAACAGAAAATTTTCAGTATTGCTTATAAAGATGTTGATTCAAATACTGATGTCATAGGAACACAAGAGTATTTTTTCTGTCAGTGTAGTTCATGCTACCCACCTACAAATATAGGAAAAATTGGTAATAACAATACAGTTAGCTTTGCTACACTGCCACCTGCACCATGTGTTGTAGTCTTCTAACTTTAACAGTCTTATGTCACTAGTATTTGGTAACACTTATACCACATAAGCTACCATTGATTCTTGCCACATACTCATTACCTTTTTAAGTTCCTACACATTCCTTTGCTAGTGGCATTCAGGTATTAAGTTCAACCAAACACAGAAACACATTTATGGATTACTTTTATTTGGGGGAATCTATTGTTAATTCATGATACAAAGGATGTAAGAAGGCAACAAATCTTGAGGAGATAGTATCCAATCCCAAATTAAAATTCACAATGTAACATTTACTATCATCTATAGAAGACACTAAGTTTGATGATTTTTTGGGTTCACAAATTTGTTGTCTCGGAAAAAGTTACTTCCTACTCACAAGACTTTTCTTCACAACGAATTTAGTATTAATATTCCTTAGACATTGTTATACATTCATTAATTTTCCACAGATATGGTTGTTGTGGTGATTCACAGTGATGCTGTACTTCTGTCCAAAAGAACTTGTAATCCAAACATTTCTGCTGTTATCTTGTATAAAGAAAACATTACCAGAAGTGGTCTAACACAGGATTATTGATGTTATAGAGCATTATACTAATTGCAATTCACTGATAACAACAATAAATTTCTAGTACTGATCACATGTATATATGACATCATGTAACTATATAAAACTGTAGAAACAGAATAAAAAAGATAATTAGTTTTATAGATACATACATACAAACAGAGTGTCAAATTGGTATATCCAGTGAAGTGATATTAAAATAAAATTGTTAGCAGAACACAATATAATTATAGCAATGGAAAATGTATTATAATATGTTAACATATGATTTAATTTATAGGTGTTGTAGCCAATTAATATCAAAGAAAATCTAAATTAAAATGTCAATTTAAGATGCTTTAATACTGTCTCTTTGGAAAACACTATGATCTTGGAAACCATATAGGTATTGTAAATGTAGTGTGATTTAATACAACTATTGTCCTTAAATTGGAGGATATTTTCTACATGTAAGATATCAAAGTTGATTAAGAGGGAGTATATGATGATATAATATATAAATTCTCCAGGTAAGATTACTGCTTTATTCAATCCACATGTCCAACACTTTAAGCATTAAACCACTCTTTATACACACCGATTTCCTGTAATCCATTTTAAGCTGAACATGGATCTTCAAACATTTGTTCTAATTTTTTTTTGTAAAAAAATTAGAACTTCATAAAGTTTATTCTACAGGCTATTTCTAATATTGTGACTAAATTAAAAATGAGTTAATGGTGTTATTTATACACAAAAATAGTAAGGTTTTTCTTTCAGATTAGGTAAAACTAAATACTTTCCTTTTTTTCAATAATTGTTGAAGAAACTGTGTGCCTAGACTCTATTAACCACATTTCATTGATTAATAACTATAAAGGTTTGTTTGTCAAATTTACCAAAGATGATGCTAAAAGTATTATATTGCAGAGTGAAAGAGGCAAGATATTCAAGGATGGAGACAGATTTATTATTGACAGTGTTAGGTCTCACTTTGTCACAAGAATATCAAAATTAACAGAGGCAAAAGACTTTATGAAATATTGTAGAAAGGTTATCAAGTCTTGAATTGAAAATAGTTAATAGGACAATATAACACATCATACTGATTAGACTTCTAAATTTGGTAGCTATAATTTGTAGATATTTTAAATTTCAGATTCAACCTTTTAGTACTAGCTAGTATATAGTCCATTCCTATTGTCTAGTTTAAGAAGTACAAGTACATAACTTTGTGTGCATGTACAAAGGAACAGGAATCTTGGGTGTGGTTACAATAGGACATACATTTATATGGCTACCATAAAAATGGACACATGTACAGTTGACTGGAGTCATAATTTCAGTAACAATTACAAACAACATGTTTACAATAGTATGGTATGTAATGTTTGAACTTTCATTGTTATATATAAAGTTCATAAAAGCTTAGTGTTTATATTAAGGTGACAAGTGTACTTTGTTCATATTAATCACTTTTTGATAAATCAGTGGTTGTAATGTTGTGATAATTGTTGTAATAATAAGCCACTAGTATATTGATTAATAATTTATATTAGCACAGTAAAGTTATAAGGTCTTGTGGTTAGGAATCAATGACACAACTTGGAAACATTCACATACTGTCCTTGTAATATTGACAAGTGAGTATCAGTAGCAAAAAATGGAATTTGTTGAGGATGCTATCAGTAATGCATGGTCCTGGTTGTTAGTTACCTATACACTAAACTTCTCATTAATAACAATATTATAAATCCATACTTAATAATTACGAGATATATATATACACTGGACTCCTATATGAACCCTTGAATGAACCATCCCAGGATGTACTAATTACCAAAGTATTCTGTGTTAAGTGATACATATGTTGTAAAAAATCGATTGGTTGATTTAACTTATATTACAAAGGTTGCATGTGCAAAATGTAAACATTAAAAACTGATGTATTAGGAAATTGATCTTTATGTAGGTAATACATAAACACTAGTGTATTAGTAGTAAAAACAGTAGTATGCTATATTTTTGACAAAAATAAGTTTGAATTGCAACCTGTATAACCTAACAATGGTTAAATCAACTAATCACTTTTTACAGTCTAGATATGCTGTGGGTGTCTGAGACTTACCATCCATGTACTAAACTATCCAATTATACTAGTTTTGAGGGATATGCATGCAACAGGACTCATGAACTGACCATTTCAAGATATATTCCAGTTTGTATGGATACTTCGCACTAAGGAATGTGTATACCTCAAGTTGTGATTATGTCAAGATATATACCAGTGATACTTGATATTGAGAAACATGATGTACTAAACACACCCATAGTTTAAGAATACTCAGTGTTAACATTGGTCCAGTCTTAGAGACTACTTAATAGTAACAAGTAATTTGTCTTCTGTAGAAGTCTTATTTAATATACAGGTAATATTCGAGATAACAGTAAAATAATTATAATAACAAACTATCACATTATAAATGACTTAATGTCTTAAAAAATTTTATTTTAAATGTATGTTGTATTGATTAAGTTTTGACAAATGAACACTTAAATTATCAATAAATACACATGTCATTTAATACAGAAAGTTGGAATATAGAAATGTAATTACATTTATACAATAGACTAGAACATCCATGAGCACACAATACTGAGATTGTTCCACTAAATAATAACATAAACTTACTTCATAGGTTTGTCAAGTAACTTGTCATATGTATCTATAATGTACAATTATCTACATGTTACAAACAAATATTAAGCCATATCATCTAGTTATTGGAACATTCACTATTTAAGGAAAATGACTTTGTATTATATGTAGTTGCACCAAATTTTCTTTCTGCATAATGACAAAAGAAGACTACATACCTATCAAGGCAGGCTAATATGCTAAATTCTTAACAACTAAGTACAGAAGTAGCTTAATCATATTTTTCACAAGCCTACAACAATAATGAACATTACTTCTGTCTGACAGTTATTGAATCTGACAAACTATAGATCTTCAACAGTCTGTACATTAAAAAAGGCTGGCTTATTTTAATTGCGGATTTGTCACAATAGCAAAAAAAACATTAATTATAGCTGAGCAATATACTTAACACTTCATTTATAAACAATTTTAAAATGAACAGTTCAATATTCAACAACCAATACTTCAATTCTTGTCCTTCAGCGCTATTTTGGAGTGAGCACCCGATACAACTACAGTATAACAACTACTGGCACTTTTAGGAAAAAATATTAACTTCAATTATACAGCTTTAATCATATAACATATGAATATGAACACTTACTTCATTGACAACATATAGATTGGCTCCTTTCTGTGTTAAAATCAAAACAACATATTTGTGTCCTTTCTTTGCTGCTGACATAACAGGAGTAGATCCAACCTAAATATATTATAATAACTACATTAACATGAATCAAGAGAGGATATCATAACATGTGTACATTACCTATACTATCACTGCTATACAAACCTAGACAACATTACTTATGGTTGAACAAAATAACTCAAATAACTCTCAAGAATTGACAAAATATTATAAATATAAATTTGATACTGTGACATTAATAAATACTTTTTATAGCAAGAGGACAAACTTTAAAATTAGAGCATTATTATCAATACATTATTGGCCGATAAGCTGTGAATGATGAATGATTATTTACACTTGTGCAAGTAAGTTAACCTAAAGGTGTGTACAGTGAATGTCTTTTTATATTTGTTTTACTGTAAGAACATGTATTATACTACATTATATCACACTTATAAACTATTATATTGAAAGGATAAACTTAGATTGTAAGTAATTACAGCACAATATATATATAGAAAAAGAAATCATATTCAATACTCTTTGGATTTATACTACATTATATTTCATTTACTCCTATTATATTGTAAAGGGACACATTTAGATGACAAGTAATTAGAGGACAATAGATGTGAAGAAAGACAAAATAATAGAGTAAAAAAGTGCTAAGGTCACATTCAATATACTTAGGATTTATATTTTATTATATCACAGTTACCTTCTATTATATTTTAAAGGACATATTCAGAGGACAAGCAATTACAGCACAATAGATATGAAAAAAAAAAATAGAGTAAAAGTATTAATGGCACATTCAATACGTTTAGGATTTATACTACAATATAATTATCATACTTACCAATAATTATATTGCAAAGAACTCATACAGATGACAATTAATTACAGCACAATAGAAGTGAAAACAGAAAACAAGAGAGTAAAAAATGTCAACATCACTTTCAATACATTTAGTATTTATACTACATTATATTACAGTTACCTTCTATTATATTGTAAAGGACACATTCAGAAGACAAGTTATCATAACACAATACACGTGAAAACACTAAACAATAGAGTAAAAGTGTCCATGACACATTCAATAGATTTACTATATTATATCACTGTTATAAGCTATTATATTGTAAGGACAAATTTAGATCGCAAGTAGTTATAGCATAGTAGATATAGAAAAAGGAAACAATGAGGTAAAAAAATGTCAACATCACATTCAATACTCTTTTGATTTATACTACATTAAATCTCACTAACTCCTATTATATTGTAAAGGGACACATTTAGATGACAAGTATTTACAACACAATAGATGTAGAAACAGAAAAAAATAGACTAAAAAGAGCTGATAACACATTCAATAGACTCAGGATTTATACTACGTTATATCACCTATAATATTGTAAAAGACACATTCAGATGACAAGTAATCACAACACAATAGATGTGAAAAAAGAAACAATGGAGTAAAAAAATGTTAATCTCACATTCAATAAACTTAGGATTTATACAACATTATATTACACTTACCTTCTATTATATTGTAAAAGACACTTTCAAATGGTAAGTAATCACAACACAATAGATGTGGAAAAGAAAACAACAGAGTAAAAAATGACAACGACACATTTAATACACCTAGGATTTCCACTACATTATATCACACTTATCAACTATTAATTATTAAAATTAATATTGATAAGTAAAGAATCATTTAAAGTGATGAATATTTATTACATTAGAATATATGGTATCTTGAACAACTGTGAATGTCATCTTCCACGTTTCCATATTTACTACTTTGCAGAATGTATAAGCTCTATAGTTGCAGTTAGTAAGATCACTATCTATATAAAACATAGATTGGAGCTTAATTCAAACTTATGATTACAATACACAACAAACAATCATTGACTCACCAGCACTGTTCTATACATTATGACTCTGTAGACTATTTTCTATGTCAATTAAGCATTGAACCTTAGTTTCCTTTAGTTTTTTGACTACATCTTCTGAGTAGGAAAATCAAAGAATCATTCAATACACTCAGGATTTATACTACAATATATCATGCTTACCAATAATTATATTGCAAAGAACTCGTTCAGATGACAATTAATTACAGCACAATAGAAGTGAAAACAGAAAATAAGAGAGTAAAATAATGTCGTCATCACATTCAATGCACTTAGGATTTATACTACATTATATCACACTTACATTCTATTATGTTGTTAAGGACTCATTCAGATGACAAGTAATTATAGCACAATAGATGTTAAAAAAGAAACAATAGAGTAAAAATGTTAATCTCACATTCAGTAAACTTAGGATTTATACTACATTATATTACACTTACCTTCTATTATATTGTAAATGACACATTCAGAAGACAAGTAATCATAACACAATACATGTGAAAACAATAAAAAATAGAGTAAAAGTGTCAATGACAAATTTAATAGATTTAGGATTTATACTACATTATATCACACTTATAAACTATTATATTGTAAGAATAAATTTAGATTACAAGTAATTACAGCACAATTGATATAAAAAGTAAAAACATCGGAATGTCAACATCATATTCAATACTCTTTGGATTTATACTATATTATATCTCACTTACTCCTACTATATTGTAAAGAGACACATTTAGATGACAAATAATTACAGCACAATAGATGTGAAAAAAGACAAAATAATAGAGTAAAAAAGTGCTAAGGTCACATTCAATATACTTAGGATTTATATTTTATTATATCATATTTACCTTCTATTATATTTTAAAGGACATATTCAGATGACAAGTAATTACAGCACAATAGAAGTGAAAACAGAAAACAAAGGAGTAAAAAATGTCAACATCACATTCAATACATTTAGGATTTATACTACATTATGTTACAATTACCTTCTATTATATTGTAAAGGACACATTCAGAAGACAAGTTATCATAACACAATACACATGAAAACACTAAACAATAGAGTAAAAGTGTCAATGACACATTCAATAGATTTACTATATTATGTCACTGTTATAAGTTCTTATATTGTAAGGACAAATTTAGATTGCAAGTAGTTATAGCATAGTAGATATAGAAAAAGAAAATAATGAGGTAAAAAAATGTCAACGTCACATTCAATACTCTTTTGATTTATACTACATTATATCTCACTTAGTCCTATTATATTGTAAAGGAACACATTTCGATGACAAGTATTTACAACACAATAGATGTAGAAACAGAAAAAAATAGACTAAAAAGAGACAATAACACATTCAATAGACTCAGGATTTATACTACGTCATATCACCTATAATATTGTAAAAGACACATTCAGATGACAAGTAATCACAACACAATAGATGTGAAAAAAGAAACAATGGAGTAAAAAAATGTTAATCTCACTTTCAATAAAGTTAGGATTTATACAACATTATATTACACTTACCTTCTATTATATTGTAAAAGACACATTCAAATGGTAAGTAATCACAACACAATAGATGTGGAAAAGAAAACAACAGAGTAAAAAAAGACAACGGCATATTTAATACACCTAGGATTTCCACTACATTATATCACACTTATCGACTATTAATTATTAAAATTAATATTGATAAGTAAAGAATCATTTAAAGTGATGAATATTTATAACATTAGAATATATGGTATCTTGAACAACTGTGAATGTCATCTTCCATGTTTCCATATTTACTACTTTGTAGAATATCACTATCACTATCTATATAAAATATAGTTTGGAGCTTAATTCACACTTATGATTTACAATACACAACAAACAATCATTGACTCACCAGCACTGTTCTATACATTTTCTTATTCTGTATACACATAGGTGATCAGTATTATTATTTGCATAACAATACCCAATCACACTGCCAACGGCACCTCCTAAAACCACTCTTAGTCTAGTTAGCTTTACATGTACTTACAAGTACGATTGTGATCCATGTACCTGAAAAAGAGTGTAATGGCATTTACATAATATAAGTCACAATATCTTGTAGTCTTATTTATTTCTATTTAATTACATGCATCATATGTATCAATCATAGCTACTTATATCTTTGAAAGGTAACTAAGGTATAAACCTGAATGTCTTAATGATTATTTACAACATACCACAGGAAAAAGTAGTAACAATTTGTTCTAATTTTTTTTTGTAAAAAAATTAGAACTTCATAAAGTTTATTCTACAGGCTATTTCTAATATTGTGACTAAATTAAAAATGAGTTAATGGTGTTATTTATACACAAAAATAGTAAGGTTTTTCTTTCAGATTAGGTAAAACTAAATACTTTCCTTTTTTTCAATAATTGTTGAAGAAACTGTGTGCCTAGACTCTATTAACCACATTTCATTGATTAATAACTATAAAGGTTTGTTTGTCAAATTTACCAAAGATGATGCTAAAAGTATTATATTGCAGAGTGAAAGAGGCAAGATATTCAAGGATGGAGACAGATTTATTATTGACAGTGTTAGGTCTCACTTTGTCACAAGAATATCAAAATTAACAGAGGCAAAAGACTTTATGAAATATTGTAGAAAGGTTATCAAGTCTTGAATTGAAAATAGTTAATAGGACAATATAACACATCATACTGATTAGACTTCTAAATTTGGTAGCTATAATTTGTAGATATTTTAAATTTCAGATTCAACCTTTTAGTACTAGCTAGTATATAGTCCATTCCTATTGTCTAGTTTAAGAAGTACAAGTACATAACTTTGTGTGCATGTACAAAGGAACAGGAATCTTGGGTGTGGTTACAATAGGACATACATTTATATGGCTACCATAAAAATGGACACATGTACAGTTGACTGGAGTCATAATTTCAGTAACAATTACAAACAACATGTTTACAATAGTATGGTATGTAATGTTTGAACTTTCATTGTTATATATAAAGTTCATAAAAGCTTAGTGTTTATATTAAGGTGACAAGTGTACTTTGTTCATATTAATCACTTTTTGATAAATCAGTGGTTGTAATGTTGTGATAATTGTTGTAATAATAAGCCACTAGTATATTGATTAATAATTTATATTAGCACAGTAAAGTTATAAGGTCTTGTGGTTAGGAATCAATGACACAACTTGGAAACATTCACATACTGTCCTTGTAATATTGACAAGTGAGTATCAGTAGCAAAAAATGGAATTTGTTGAGGATGCTATCAGTAATGCATGGTCCTGGTTGTTAGTTACCTATACACTAAACTTCTCATTAATAACAATATTATAAATCCATACTTAATAATTACGAGATATATATATACACTGGACTCCTATATGAACCCTTGAATGAACCATCCCAGGATGTACTAATTACCAAAGTATTCTGTGTTAAGTGATACATATGTTGTAAAAAATCGATTGGTTGATTTAACTTATATTACAAAGGTTGCATGTGCAAAATGTAAACATTAAAAACTGATGTATTAGGAAATTGATCTTTATGTAGGTAATACATAAACACTAGTGTATTAGTAGTAAAAACAGTAGTATGCTATATTTTTGACAAAAATAAGTTTGAATTGCAACCTGTATAACCTAACAATGGTTAAATCAACTAATCACTTTTTACAGTCTAGATATGCTGTGGGTGTCTGAGACTTACCATCCATGTACTAAACTATCCAATTATACTAGTTTTGAGGGATATGCATGCAACAGGACTCATGAACTGACCATTTCAAGATATATTCCAGTTTGTATGGATACTTCGCACTAAGGAATGTGTATACCTCAAGTTGTGATTATGTCAAGATATATACCAGTGATACTTGATATTGAGAAACATGATGTACTAAACACACCCATAGTTTAAGAATACTCAGTGTTAACATTGGTCCAGTCTTAGAGACTACTTAATAGTAACAAGTAATTTGTCTTCTGTAGAAGTCTTATTTAATATACAGGTAATATTCGAGATAACAGTAAAATAATTATAATAACAAACTATCACATTATAAATGACTTAATGTCTTAAAAAATTTTATTTTAAATGTATGTTGTATTGATTAAGTTTTGACAAATGAACACTTAAATTATCAATAAATACACATGTCATTTAATACAGAAAGTTGGAATATAGAAATGTAATTACATTTATACAATAGACTAGAACATCCATGAGCACACAATACTGAGATTGTTCCACTAAATAATAACATAAACTTACTTCATAGGTTTGTCAAGTAACTTGTCATATGTATCTATAATGTACAATTATCTACATGTTACAAACAAATATTAAGCCATATCATCTAGTTATTGGAACATTCACTATTTAAGGAAAATGACTTTGTATTATATGTAGTTGCACCAAATTTTCTTTCTGCATAATGACAAAAGAAGACTACATACCTATCAAGGCAGGCTAATATGCTAAATTCTTAACAACTAAGTACAGAAGTAGCTTAATCATATTTTTCACAAGCCTACAACAATAATGAACATTACTTCTGTCTGACAGTTATTGAATCTGACAAACTATAGATCTTCAACAGTCTGTACATTAAAAAAGGCTGGCTTATTTTAATTGCGGATTTGTCACAATAGCAAAAAAAACATTAATTATAGCTGAGCAATATACTTAACACTTCATTTATAAACAATTTTAAAATGAACAGTTCAATATTCAACAACCAATACTTCAATTCTTGTCCTTCAGCGCTATTTTGGAGTGAGCACCCGATACAACTACAGTATAACAACTACTGGCACTTTTAGGAAAAAATATTAACTTCAATTATACAGCTTTAATCATATAACATATGAATATGAACACTTACTTCATTGACAACATATAGATTGGCTCCTTTCTGTGTTAAAATCAAAACAACATATTTGTGTCCTTTCTTTGCTGCTGACATAACAGGAGTAGATCCAACCTAAATATATTATAATAACTATATTAACATGAATCAAGAGAGGATATCATAACATGTGTACATTACCTATACTATCACTGCTATACCAACCTAGACAACATTACTTATGGTTGAACAAAATAACTCAAATAACTCTCAAGAATTGACAAAATATTATAAATATAAATTTGATACTGTGACATTAATAAATACTTTTTATAGCAAGAGGACAAACTTTAAAATTAGAGCATTATTATCAATACATTATTGGCCGATAAGCTGTGAATGATGAATGATTATTTACACTTGTGCAAGTAAGTTAACCTAAAGGTGTGTACAGTGAATGTCTTTTTATATTTGTTTTACTGTAAGAACATGTATTATACTACATTATATCACACTTATAAACTATTATATTGAAAGGATAAACTTAGATTGTAAGTAATTACAGCACAATATATATATAGAAAAAGAAATCATATTCAATACTCTTTGGATTTATACTACATTATATTTCATTTACTCCTATTATATTGTAAAGGGACACATTTAGATGACAAGTAATTAGAGGACAATAGATGTGAAGAAAGACAAAATAATAGAGTAAAAAAGTGCTAAGGTCACATTCAATATACTTAGGATTTATATTTTATTATATCACAGTTACCTTCTATTATATTTTAAAGGACATATTCAGAGGACAAGCAATTACAGCACAATAGATATGAAAAAAAAAAATAGAGTAAAAGTATTAATGGCACATTCAATACGTTTAGGATTTATACTACAATATAATTATCATACTTACCAATAATTATATTGCAAAGAACTCATACAGATGACAATTAATTACAGCACAATAGAAGTGAAAACAGAAAACAAGAGAGTAAAAAATGTCAACATCACTTTCAATACATTTAGTATTTATACTACATTATATTACAGTTACCTTCTATTATATTGTAAAGGACACATTCAGAAGACAAGTTATCATAACACAATACACGTGAAAACACTAAACAATAGAGTAAAAGTGTCCATGACACATTCAATAGATTTACTATATTATATCACTGTTATAAGCTATTATATTGTAAGGACAAATTTAGATCGCAAGTAGTTATAGCATAGTAGATATAGAAAAAGGAAACAATGAGGTAAAAAAATGTCAACATCACATTCAATACTCTTTTGATTTATACTACATTAAATCTCACTAACTCCTATTATATTGTAAAGGGACACATTTAGATGACAAGTATTTACAACACAATAGATGTAGAAACAGAAAAAAATAGACTAAAAAGAGCTGATAACACATTCAATAGACTCAGGATTTATACTACGTTATATCACCTATAATATTGTAAAAGACACATTCAGATGACAAGTAATCACAACACAATAGATGTGAAAAAAGAAACAATGGAGTAAAAAAATGTTAATCTCACATTCAATAAACTTAGGATTTATACAACATTATATTACACTTACCTTCTATTATATTGTAAAAGACACTTTCAAATGGTAAGTAATCACAACACAATAGATGTGGAAAAGAAAACAACAGAGTAAAAAATGACAACGACACATTTAATACACCTAGGATTTCCACTACATTATATCACACTTATCAACTATTAATTATTAAAATTAATATTGATAAGTAAAGAATCATTTAAAGTGATGAATATTTATTACATTAGAATATATGGTATCTTGAACAACTGTGAATGTCATCTTCCACGTTTCCATATTTACTACTTTGCAGAATGTATAAGCTCTATAGTTGCAGTTAGTAAGATCACTATCTATATAAAACATAGATTGGAGCTTAATTCAAACTTATGATTACAATACACAACAAACAATCATTGACTCACCAGCACTGTTCTATACATTATGACTCTGTAGACTATTTTCTATGTCAATTAAGCATTGAACCTTAGTTTCCTTTAGTTTTTTGACTACATCTTCTGAGTAGGAAAATCAAAGAATCATTCAATACACTCAGGATTTATACTACAATATATCATGCTTACCAATAATTATATTGCAAAGAACTCGTTCAGATGACAATTAATTACAGCACAATAGAAGTGAAAACAGAAAATAAGAGAGTAAAATAATGTCGTCATCACATTCAATGCACTTAGGATTTATACTACATTATATCACACTTACATTCTATTATGTTGTTAAGGACTCATTCAGATGACAAGTAATTATAGCACAATAGATGTTAAAAAAGAAACAATAGAGTAAAAATGTTAATCTCACATTCAGTAAACTTAGGATTTATACTACATTATATTACACTTACCTTCTATTATATTGTAAATGACACATTCAGAAGACAAGTAATCATAACACAATACATGTGAAAACAATAAAAAATAGAGTAAAAGTGTCAATGACAAATTTAATAGATTTAGGATTTATACTACATTATATCACACTTATAAACTATTATATTGTAAGAATAAATTTAGATTACAAGTAATTACAGCACAATTGATATAAAAAGTAAAAACATCGGAATGTCAACATCATATTCAATACTCTTTGGATTTATACTATATTATATCTCACTTACTCCTACTATATTGTAAAGAGACACATTTAGATGACAAATAATTACAGCACAATAGATGTGAAAAAAGACAAAATAATAGAGTAAAAAAGTGCTAAGGTCACATTCAATATACTTAGGATTTATATTTTATTATATCATATTTACCTTCTATTATATTTTAAAGGACATATTCAGATGACAAGTAATTACAGCACAATAGAAGTGAAAACAGAAAACAAAGGAGTAAAAAATGTCAACATCACATTCAATACATTTAGGATTTATACTACATTATGTTACAATTACCTTCTATTATATTGTAAAGGACACATTCAGAAGACAAGTTATCATAACACAATACACATGAAAACACTAAACAATAGAGTAAAAGTGTCAATGACACATTCAATAGATTTACTATATTATGTCACTGTTATAAGTTCTTATATTGTAAGGACAAATTTAGATTGCAAGTAGTTATAGCATAGTAGATATAGAAAAAGAAAATAATGAGGTAAAAAAATGTCAACGTCACATTCAATACTCTTTTGATTTATACTACATTATATCTCACTTAGTCCTATTATATTGTAAAGGAACACATTTCGATGACAAGTATTTACAACACAATAGATGTAGAAACAGAAAAAAATAGACTAAAAAGAGACAATAACACATTCAATAGACTCAGGATTTATACTACGTCATATCACCTATAATATTGTAAAAGACACATTCAGATGACAAGTAATCACAACACAATAGATGTGAAAAAAGAAACAATGGAGTAAAAAAATGTTAATCTCACTTTCAATAAAGTTAGGATTTATACAACATTATATTACACTTACCTTCTATTATATTGTAAAAGACACATTCAAATGGTAAGTAATCACAACACAATAGATGTGGAAAAGAAAACAACAGAGTAAAAAAAGACAACGGCATATTTAATACACCTAGGATTTCCACTACATTATATCACACTTATCGACTATTAATTATTAAAATTAATATTGATAAGTAAAGAATCATTTAAAGTGATGAATATTTATAACATTAGAATATATGGTATCTTGAACAACTGTGAATGTCATCTTCCATGTTTCCATATTTACTACTTTGTAGAATATCACTATCACTATCTATATAAAATATAGTTTGGAGCTTAATTCACACTTATGATTTACAATACACAACAAACAATCATTGACTCACCAGCACTGTTCTATACATTTTCTTATTCTGTATACACATAGGTGATCAGTATTATTATTTGCATAACAATACCCAATCACACTGCCAACGGCACCTCCTAAAACCACTCTTAGTCTAGTTAGCTTTACATGTACTTACAAGTACGATTGTGATCCATGTACCTGAAAAAGAGTGTAATGGCATTTACATAATATAAGTCACAATATCTTGTAGTCTTATTTATTTCTATTTAATTACATGCATCATATGTATCAATCATAGCTACTTATATCTTTGAAAGGTAACTAAGGTATAAACCTGAATGTCTTAATGATTATTTACAACATACCACAGGAAAAAGTAGTAACAATTTGTTCTAATTTTTTTTTGTAAAAAAATTAGAACTTCATAAAGTTTATTCTACAGGCTATTTCTAATATTGTGACTAAATTAAAAATGAGTTAATGGTGTTATTTATACACAAAAATAGTAAGGTTTTTCTTTCAGATTAGGTAAAACTAAATACTTTCCTTTTTTTCAATAATTGTTGAAGAAACTGTGTGCCTAGACTCTATTAACCACATTTCATTGATTAATAACTATAAAGGTTTGTTTGTCAAATTTACCAAAGATGATGCTAAAAGTATTATATTGCAGAGTGAAAGAGGCAAGATATTCAAGGATGGAGACAGATTTATTATTGACAGTGTTAGGTCTCACTTTGTCACAAGAATATCAAAATTAACAGAGGCAAAAGACTTTATGAAATATTGTAGAAAGGTTATCAAGTCTTGAATTGAAAATAGTTAATAGGACAATATAACACATCATACTGATTAGACTTCTAAATTTGGTAGCTATAATTTGTAGATATTTTAAATTTCAGATTCAACCTTTTAGTACTAGCTAGTATATAGTCCATTCCTATTGTCTAGTTTAAGAAGTACAAGTACATAACTTTGTGTGCATGTACAAAGGAACAGGAATCTTGGGTGTGGTTACAATAGGACATACATTTATATGGCTACCATAAAAATGGACACATGTACAGTTGACTGGAGTCATAATTTCAGTAACAATTACAAACAACATGTTTACAATAGTATGGTATGTAATGTTTGAACTTTCATTGTTATATATAAAGTTCATAAAAGCTTAGTGTTTATATTAAGGTGACAAGTGTACTTTGTTCATATTAATCACTTTTTGATAAATCAGTGGTTGTAATGTTGTGATAATTGTTGTAATAATAAGCCACTAGTATATTGATTAATAATTTATATTAGCACAGTAAAGTTATAAGGTCTTGTGGTTAGGAATCAATGACACAACTTGGAAACATTCACATACTGTCCTTGTAATATTGACAAGTGAGTATCAGTAGCAAAAAATGGAATTTGTTGAGGATGCTATCAGTAATGCATGGTCCTGGTTGTTAGTTACCTATACACTAAACTTCTCATTAATAACAATATTATAAATCCATACTTAATAATTACGAGATATATATATACACTGGACTCCTATATGAACCCTTGAATGAACCATCCCAGGATGTACTAATTACCAAAGTATTCTGTGTTAAGTGATACATATGTTGTAAAAAATCGATTGGTTGATTTAACTTATATTACAAAGGTTGCATGTGCAAAATGTAAACATTAAAAACTGATGTATTAGGAAATTGATCTTTATGTAGGTAATACATAAACACTAGTGTATTAGTAGTAAAAACAGTAGTATGCTATATTTTTGACAAAAATAAGTTTGAATTGCAACCTGTATAACCTAACAATGGTTAAATCAACTAATCACTTTTTACAGTCTAGATATGCTGTGGGTGTCTGAGACTTACCATCCATGTACTAAACTATCCAATTATACTAGTTTTGAGGGATATGCATGCAACAGGACTCATGAACTGACCATTTCAAGATATATTCCAGTTTGTATGGATACTTCGCACTAAGGAATGTGTATACCTCAAGTTGTGATTATGTCAAGATATATACCAGTGATACTTGATATTGAGAAACATGATGTACTAAACACACCCATAGTTTAAGAATACTCAGTGTTAACATTGGTCCAGTCTTAGAGACTACTTAATAGTAACAAGTAATTTGTCTTCTGTAGAAGTCTTATTTAATATACAGGTAATATTCGAGATAACAGTAAAATAATTATAATAACAAACTATCACATTATAAATGACTTAATGTCTTAAAAAATTTTATTTTAAATGTATGTTGTATTGATTAAGTTTTGACAAATGAACACTTAAATTATCAATAAATACACATGTCATTTAATACAGAAAGTTGGAATATAGAAATGTAATTACATTTATACAATAGACTAGAACATCCATGAGCACACAATACTGAGATTGTTCCACTAAATAATAACATAAACTTACTTCATAGGTTTGTCAAGTAACTTGTCATATGTATCTATAATGTACAATTATCTACATGTTACAAACAAATATTAAGCCATATCATCTAGTTATTGGAACATTCACTATTTAAGGAAAATGACTTTGTATTATATGTAGTTGCACCAAATTTTCTTTCTGCATAATGACAAAAGAAGACTACATACCTATCAAGGCAGGCTAATATGCTAAATTCTTAACAACTAAGTACAGAAGTAGCTTAATCATATTTTTCACAAGCCTACAACAATAATGAACATTACTTCTGTCTGACAGTTATTGAATCTGACAAACTATAGATCTTCAACAGTCTGTACATTAAAAAAGGCTGGATTATTTTAATTGCGGATTTGTCACAATAGCAAAAAAAACATTAATTATAGCTGAGCAATATACTTAACACTTCATTTATAAACAATTTTAAAATGAACAGTTCAATATTCAACAACCAATACTTCAATTCTTGTCCTTCAGCGCTATTTTGGAGTGAGCACCCGATACAACTACAGTATAACAACTACTGGCACTTTTAGGAAAAAATATTAACTTCAATTATACAGCTTTAATCATATAACATATGAATATGAACACTTACTTCATTGACAACATATAGATTGGCTCCTTTCTGTGTTAAAATCAAAACAACATATTTGTGTCCTTTCTTTGCTGCTGACATAACAGGAGTAGATCCAACCTAAATATATTATAATAACTACATTAACATGAATCAAGAGAGGATATCATAACATGTGTACATTACCTATACTATCACTGCTATACCAACCTAGACAACATTACTTATGGTTGAACAAAATAACTCAAATAACTCTCAAGAATTGACAAAATATTATAAATATAAATTTGATACTGTGACATTAATAAATACTTTTTATAGCAAGAGGACAAACTTTAAAATTAGAGCATTATTATCAATACATTATTGGCCGATAAGCTGTGAATGATGAATGATTATTTACACTTGTGCAAGTAAGTTAACCTAAAGGTGTGTACAGTGAATGTCTTTTTATATTTGTTTTACTGTAAGAACATGTATTATACTACATTATATCACACTTATAAACTATTATATTGAAAGGATAAACTTAGATTGTAAGTAATTACAGCACAATATATATATAGAAAAAGAAATCATATTCAATACTCTTTGGATTTATACTACATTATATTTCATTTACTCCTATTATATTGTAAAGGGACACATTTAGATGACAAGTAATTAGAGGACAATAGATGTGAAGAAAGACAAAATAATAGAGTAAAAAAGTGCTAAGGTCACATTCAATATACTTAGGATTTATATTTTATTATATCACAGTTACCTTCTATTATATTTTAAAGGACATATTCAGAGGACAAGCAATTACAGCACAATAGATATGAAAAAAAAAAATAGAGTAAAAGTATTAATGGCACATTCAATACGTTTAGGATTTATACTACAATATAATTATCATACTTACCAATAATTATATTGCAAAGAACTCATACAGATGACAATTAATTACAGCACAATAGAAGTGAAAACAGAAAACAAGAGAGTAAAAAATGTCAACATCACTTTCAATACATTTAGTATTTATACTACATTATATTACAGTTACCTTCTATTATATTGTAAAGGACACATTCAGAAGACAAGTTATCATAACACAATACACGTGAAAACACTAAACAATAGAGTAAAAGTGTCCATGACACATTCAATAGATTTACTATATTATATCACTGTTATAAGCTATTATATTGTAAGGACAAATTTAGATCGCAAGTAGTTATAGCATAGTAGATATAGAAAAAGGAAACAATGAGGTAAAAAAATGTCAACATCACATTCAATACTCTTTTGATTTATACTACATTAAATCTCACTAACTCCTATTATATTGTAAAGGGACACATTTAGATGACAAGTATTTACAACACAATAGATGTAGAAACAGAAAAAAATAGACTAAAAAGAGCTGATAACACATTCAATAGACTCAGGATTTATACTACGTTATATCACCTATAATATTGTAAAAGACACATTCAGATGACAAGTAATCACAACACAATAGATGTGAAAAAAGAAACAATGGAGTAAAAAAATGTTAATCTCACATTCAATAAACTTAGGATTTATACAACATTATATTACACTTACCTTCTATTATATTGTAAAAGACACTTTCAAATGGTAAGTAATCACAACACAATAGATGTGGAAAAGAAAACAACAGAGTAAAAAATGACAACGACACATTTAATACACCTAGGATTTCCACTACATTATATCACACTTATCAACTATTAATTATTAAAATTAATATTGATAAGTAAAGAATCATTTAAAGTGATGAATATTTATTACATTAGAATATATGGTATCTTGAACAACTGTGAATGTCATCTTCCACGTTTCCATATTTACTACTTTGCAGAATGTATAAGCTCTATAGTTGCAGTTAGTAAGATCACTATCTATATAAAACATAGATTGGAGCTTAATTCAAACTTATGATTACAATACACAACAAACAATCATTGACTCACCAGCACTGTTCTATACATTATGACTCTGTAGACTATTTTCTATGTCAATTAAGCATTGAACCTTAGTTTCCTTTAGTTTTTTGACTACATCTTCTGAGTAGGAAAATCAAAGAATCATTCAATACACTCAGGATTTATACTACAATATATCATGCTTACCAATAATTATATTGCAAAGAACTCGTTCAGATGACAATTAATTACAGCACAATAGAAGTGAAAACAGAAAATAAGAGAGTAAAATAATGTCGTCATCACATTCAATGCACTTAGGATTTATACTACATTATATCACACTTACATTCTATTATGTTGTTAAGGACTCATTCAGATGACAAGTAATTATAGCACAATAGATGTTAAAAAAGAAACAATAGAGTAAAAATGTTAATCTCACATTCAGTAAACTTAGGATTTATACTACATTATATTACACTTACCTTCTATTATATTGTAAATGACACATTCAGAAGACAAGTAATCATAACACAATACATGTGAAAACAATAAAAAATAGAGTAAAAGTGTCAATGACAAATTTAATAGATTTAGGATTTATACTACATTATATCACACTTATAAACTATTATATTGTAAGAATAAATTTAGATTACAAGTAATTACAGCACAATTGATATAAAAAGTAAAAACATCGGAATGTCAACATCATATTCAATACTCTTTGGATTTATACTATATTATATCTCACTTACTCCTACTATATTGTAAAGAGACACATTTAGATGACAAATAATTACAGCACAATAGATGTGAAAAAAGACAAAATAATAGAGTAAAAAAGTGCTAAGGTCACATTCAATATACTTAGGATTTATATTTTATTATATCATATTTACCTTCTATTATATTTTAAAGGACATATTCAGATGACAAGTAATTACAGCACAATAGAAGTGAAAACAGAAAACAAAGGAGTAAAAAATGTCAACATCACATTCAATACATTTAGGATTTATACTACATTATGTTACAATTACCTTCTATTATATTGTAAAGGACACATTCAGAAGACAAGTTATCATAACACAATACACATGAAAACACTAAACAATAGAGTAAAAGTGTCAATGACACATTCAATAGATTTACTATATTATGTCACTGTTATAAGCTCTTATATTGTAAGGACAAATTTAGATTGCAAGTAGTTATAGCATAGTAGATATAGAAAAAGAAAATAATGAGGTAAAAAAATGTCAACGTCACATTCAATACTCTTTTGATTTATACTACATTATATCTCACTTAGTCCTATTATATTGTAAAGGAACACATTTCGATGACAAGTATTTACAACACAATAGATGTAGAAACAGAAAAAAATAGACTAAAAAGAGACAATAACACATTCAATAGACTCAGGATTTATACTACGTCATATCACCTATAATATTGTAAAAGACACATTCAGATGACAAGTAATCACAACACAATAGATGTGAAAAAAGAAACAATGGAGTAAAAAAATGTTAATCTCACTTTCAATAAAGTTAGGATTTATACAACATTATATTACACTTACCTTCTATTATATTGTAAAAGACACATTCAAATGGTAAGTAATCACAACACAATAGATGTGGAAAAGAAAACAACAGAGTAAAAAAAGACAACGGCATATTTAATACACCTAGGATTTCCACTACATTATATCACACTTATCGACTATTAATTATTAAAATTAATATTGATAAGTAAAGAATCATTTAAAGTGATGAATATTTATAACATTAGAATATATGGTATCTTGAACAACTGTGAATGTCATCTTCCATGTTTCCATATTTACTACTTTGTAGAATATCACTATCACTATCTATATAAAATATAGTTTGGAGCTTAATTCACACTTATGATTTACAATACACAACAAACAATCATTGACTCACCAGCACTGTTCTATACATTTTCTTATTCTGTATACACATAGGTGATCAGTATTATTATTTGCATAACAATACCCAATCACACTGCCAACGGCACCTCCTAAAACCACTCTTAGTCTAGTTAGCTTTACATGTACTTACAAGTACGATTGTGATCCATGTACCTGAAAAAGAGTGTAATGGCATTTACATAATATAAGTCACAATATCTTGTAGTCTTATTTATTTCTATTTAATTACATGCATCATATGTATCAATCATAGCTACTTATATCTTTGAAAGGTAACTAAGGTATAAACCTGAATGTCTTAATGATTATTTACAACATACCACAGGAAAAAGTAGTAACAATTTGTCATATATATATATATTATATATATATATAATTATATATATATATATATATTATATATATATATAATTATATATATATATATATATATATATATATATATATATATATATATATATATATATATATATATATATATATATATATAGATGATAAATCTATTAAACTTGACATTAGAGCTTCAGGTGGTTCCCTTCAATAATTAATTACTATGACTAACTCTTGTTATCAAAGCTACATGCTTTATCCTAGTTTTATTCAAGGACATATAAATAACTTTACATGAATTATTTTATTACTATCTTTTAGAAGCATTACGTTAATGCTGTTTTAGCTATGGAGGTCTAGAACAAATCTAGCTCCTCACAATAAATGGTCACTGACTAAGATATATACATGTACATAAGACATGTACATCGTCAGTTTATTATTTCATAGTTATATATGGTGACTTTAGCTCATCAGACAACATGGTTAGCTATAGTATCACAAAATTTAAGAGCACTTTTGTGAACAGTATTATTTAATTGAATCAGGATAATTTCTCTTGCCTAACTATTGAAAGTTGCTACTAAATTTATCATGTATGTTTATGTATTACATTGAACAGGTTTTATTTTAATCTCTTGTATTTTACAGGTAGTTCTCAAGTATTTTAGAAGTCTGTCAATGAACATAATTACTTCAACTATTTACTGATATTGGCAACAATTGGTACAAATTTGGTTGAGTTCTTAATGTTTGCTACAATGTTTTTATGACCTAAGTCACAATTGCAAAGGCAATACAGCTAAAAATGAAACTCACTCCTCCATTAACTCTGTTATTAAAGGACCTCTTATTAAACAACAGGCAAAGACAGTAGCTGACAGTTTTCATGACACCTTGCTAAATTTTATTAGGACTGACAAGAAATCCATCATTGTTATACTATACAACTTGTTTATATTCAGTAACATTATTTTGTGTGTCACTATGTTTGTTGTTAAAGATATAATTTCATTTACTTCAAGAACTAACTTGTGGGAATGTACCAGTGGGGGATGTACATAATAGTCTATATGTTATGAGATGACTTAATCCTAGACTCAGTAACAACTGGTGGCTGTTGATATCATGATATTTCAATAACTAAAGAAGAGGCTTGTGTGTAATGAATATACATAACACAAAATTTAGTAATTTGGCTTAAATAATATCTGGTCAATTCAATATAATTATATTTATATAACTATGTTTTAACAATTACATATACAGTATAGAGTGTTGAAGATCTTGTAGATATTTAGTATTGATTTTCAAAGATTGGAAATATTAGATCTTATTTACCTGATTTTTGAAAATCTATACTTTAATTCCACCCTTATAAATCAACTGCATATCTACAGTATACTGTAGATAGTTATAGTTTTATCTTTCACAAGCTAGTAGTATCATCAAATATAACATCTGTGTAAGGGAAAAGGAAGGAGTAGAGAGAAAGTGAGAGAGACATGATGTTCAATTAGTTCATTCTTTCATTAATGTAACTGACTTACTGTAGCACTTCAAATATAATAATGTTTTCAACTACAGTCTACTCACAATTAGTCTATTGAATTCTAAAGACAGTTTAATTGTGAGCTTGTATATATTCTATTTATATTGAGCTGTGCCTCTATAATTGGTCAACTGGACAACTGGACACATCAAAACAAGTTGCTTATTTAAAATGACAATTTATTATTTTTGGTTAAATTACAAGAAGTTCTTAAGAGCAAGAATATGTGAATCCTGTTCTTTCTGTACAGAAGATTTACAGTTCTATACTACATCTGTAAAATCTGCATAGAAATTATTGAAAAATAAGTAAAGGACAATCAAAAAAATCTCCATTCATTCTGTTGCTTTTCATTTAGAGTAATAGCTAAAGAGTATGATATCTATTAATTTTTTAACAAGTGAAATTTAAGATAGAGAAGTAATGTACTTAATCATTGTCAATAGAGAATAATGAAAACATTGAATTTGAAGGTAAATATTTAGAGAAACTATAATAATTTTTGTATTAGACACAATCCAATGTTATATGTATGTTAACCGTTCTGTTTATTTTGTGTATTTATTGTAATGAATAATTATTATTAATAATATTAATCATTAATAATAATAATAATAATAATAATAATAATTATAATTAATAATATTATTGTTTAATAATTTTAATGAAGAGTGTAGATAGGAATCTGAATTGGTAGTTGCACAAAAGGAAGACTATTGTATGCTATCTGAAATTTGTATCTATAAACTATTTTCAATGATGATTGTTATTGCAGCATAAGAGTGTTTTCTGTCAGCGTATACCACCTTGGTTCCCCTTTGATTCCTGCTACATACTTTTTCAGTTCCTCTACATTCACTTGCAAGTGTTGTTTAAGATTAAGTACTACAAAACTTAACACACATTTCTGGATTACATTTAGATATTGTCAGGGAATATATCATGAACTCATAATGCAATTTCTGCAAAATGTCAAGATATTTTGAGATGATTTTCAATCTCAAATTAAAATTCACAGTGACACATTTACAATTATCTATGGAAGACATAATTATATTATGGAAAGTTTGATAATTTTTCTTTAGTTTACAAATGTCATTGCTTCTGAAAAATTACTTTCCACTCATAACACTTTTCCTCCAAAACAATATTAAGACCACATGGCATGTGCAGTGTGCCATTTGGAAAACATTATGCTACTATAACATACAGAGATACTCTTAACTTTATTTCTAAACATTTTTAACTTCTCATCATGTTTGTATTATATGCAACTTTAAAATTGTATCATATAAAGTAAAACAAAAATATAAATATGAGTGAATGATTCATTTAAAATGATTCATTCATGTATTTGTATCATGAAGTCACACGTGACAGCTGCCTACCATGATATAACTACATATATCTGCACTGCAGTTAATGTGATAATGATATATTAGAGGAGGAGACAAAATGCATAGAATGTACACAAAGTCAATACCAAACGATATAAGAATAGACATTTATGGTGTGTCTCGTATGTTATTACTACTAACATGACTGGAAGGGCAATTTTAAACTCACTGTTCATAGCTTAGAAACAATTTATCCTCAATATGATAACACTTTTTAGGTAAATAATCAAAGTCAGTTCTTTACATTTGGCTTAAGGCCAGAGATGCAAGCCCCATCATCACAAGTAGAATCATTGTTAAATAACATTTTTTGTTCTACTATGGATACCACAGCTTAATCCATCAGCAAATATGAAAACTTGTGTATTTATGATAAACCATGCATATTTATAGTGTAACAATAACACATATACCTTAACATTTTATAATTACCATCAAAATAGATAAATTTGATGTAAATAGCACATCTCTTTATATAAGTTATATATCATCAATTCATATTGTGTGAATCAATTTGTTTATTACCTGTTATGTTGTGATGTAATAGACCAGAGTTGCAAGAGGCAATCAATGGATCAGAGCACTAAAGAAGTACAAACATGCATAATATAAATAAATATGCTGCATTTCAATAGAATGGACATGTACAAACTGGCAAAACTCAGTGTTTACTTAAACAACTAATAACAATTTAAATGAAAAGCACTAAAGTACTTAACCTCACTACGGTCTCATTCAGAGACTTTCTATATTCTTTTTAGCCTCCTCAAGTGACCTACCATTTACCTATACCACATGCACAGAATACAGACAAGAGATATCTCACGTGATGCACAAGATGATTATTGATGACTCAACATTTCTTTACTTCCAAATCTCTAACTATATTCATATTATCATCATTACTTTGTATACGTGCGTCTACTGGGTACTTTGCACTCTAATTGACAAAAGGTCCAATACTTTCCAACTTCTTAATAAAAGTTAGTGATTCTTCAATGACAGCTATGGTGCTAGTATTTTTAGTTTGCGCTCAATGTATTGACAAAGATAACTGCCAAAAGTTAGTAAAACTGTCATAACTTTCCAAAGAAATATTTTGGCCAAAAATCTCACTTATAAAAGTTGAGAAATGTCATAAGCTGTATACAGGAGGTTTTTATTGAATTTTCGAGTTTTCACTGAAAGCTGTGCTTTTCTTCAAAGGTTTTTCAGACTTTTAAAGCTTTTTGTTCATTTCATGCTCCTTTTGGCAGTATTCTAAAGAAGTACAGAAGTTTTGCTACCATCCACTATAGCTTAGTGGCTACCAGTGCCTTATTTGCCTAGTTAAAGTAGTTCAAAGCCATTTGCCTGGGTAACAGACACACAGATACACACTAACAGAACCCTCAATATATGCCCATGCACAGCGAGGTTAATAAAATGTTATAAAATTAATTTTGAAGATACAATGAAATATTAACTAGAGCTACACAGATTTGTAGTTGATGGCAAACTAGCAAATGCATTTGAGGTGACTATGAAAAGTTTAAGAAAAGGCTTAAAGGCAGACATGCAAATTAGCAAGAAGACTTGAGTATTTCAAGGTCACATCAAGTGCTTGAAGTTGAAGCTAATGAAATCTATTGTTGTCATATGTATTGGCAGTTGCTAAAACATATATTGTAATTTTATTTGTTATGTGGTCATAAATAATTATAATAATATTTCTTTGGCTTTAGTCAGTCATACCTACTTTGATTTTTGTTTTAAGTGGTGCACACAAAAAAAAACTAGGAGTCATAGTGTTGCTTAGGATCACATGTTTATAGATAACATGTTGTTGTTTTCAACAATTAAAAGTAACCAATGAATAAAAATAAGTCACTGCCAACTGGCTTAGTAATCAAAAAATTCAATCATCTCTTGCTATAAACACTATAATGGAGACATATTATAGCAGTTTGGAAGCTCTTTTAAGGACTTCTGCAGAGTCACATTCAGGCATTCTAACTTCAATTTAGCAAAGTCGTATGGTGTATAGTCACTAATTGTAGCATTATATGAACTATATATACAGTTATTTTTATTTTTAATTTTTAAAAATTGCATTATGGCAGTAATATTCTTTAAGAAGTTAATGGTAGCTATAAATATATTGTATTAATAACTATTTCCCAACATTAGTGTTAAGAAAATAGCATCTATATAGAGGCTACCTAGTGAAGTGATAATCTTTGTTCATGGACAAGTTAAAACTATATGTACTACCTATGTAGGGATGAAATGCTATATAGTGTGTTTTGTGGTCAAAATCTTAACAATATTATCAAATATGGTGAGTTACACCTTCTGAAATCATAATCTGATCATAATAGCTAGGTACAATTGTTGCTGTTGGCTTTTCACAATTTTTTCCTTTAATGATGTTTTCTGATTAATCTAGTATTTTTATAAAGTAAGAATTAGGTATTAATAAATCCTATAAAATTGTCTAAAGTAAGATTTGAAGTCTCCAATGGCCATTTTCCCAAACCATCCTACATGTTAAACACTACAATAATTGATTATACATGTGTACATGCTCACATCAATAAAACGTACCTCTCTAATCTGTGTGTAATGTTTAAATATTATTTCATAATCATTCTCGCATGTTGTAAATTTTGGTTTTGCACGTTTGATCCAACCATCAGATATAAAGTAAACCTATGATAACATATATTATAATGTAAGAATTTATTTAATAACATAAGTAGCCATCCATCAATTTATTTATTTCTTTTTCCTTAAATTCCTTCTAAACCTTGTTTTTTTCCTAAAGATTTTGGTATTAATATTCTTTAGATATTGTTATATGTTACTCAAATTTCCTTGCATGTTGGATTTCCTGTTCAGTCACGTTCCTGGGCGTGGAAGTTTAATAACTAGCCCTTCACTAGTTGTATAGGCTGTAACTCAGTGTAGAGTGTAAAATACGTTCCATTGATTAAAATGCAATCTAGTTTAGGTGATGGAAGAATTGCAAGTCCTCCGCTAGATCAATCACACGCTGTACCTAACTCATTCCTGGGCCTTTGCCTGCTATTCTACCCACAGCTACTGGCGCTTGGTCTAAACAAGTCGTTCCTATTTCTAGTCTTAAGCCATACCAAAGGAGGTAAGGTTGTCGTTACATAATGATTAGGATAGTCTTTCCTTATAGCTAATCATTAACATATCTAGTAGGCCTAATTGATGATCATTAACTTACTAATAGCAGCTATCCTAGGTCTGTTATGATAGTGATCAATACATTATTGAACATTCATTCCAAATAGATGGACAATTAGGGCTCTGGTAACATCAAAAGGTAACCTTAGAACTTGCAGTAACAGAAGAGACCGTATAATATCCGTTGAATTAAAAGACCATTCTGTTAGTAGATAATTAAATTATTGTTTTTGAATCACTTTTTTATGATAGGGTGAAATAAATGGTACTGGTTTCAATGAGAATGCAGACAGAATTGATACTATTCTGGACCACATGCTAACTATTCCAGTATGTTTGTCGACATCAATTTATTGTATTGTAGTTTGCAAATTGGAGAGTGACCAATAAAATTAATCATCATACAATAACAACTGATGCACATAGCAAAATTGAATATTAGTACTTCAACCACTATCGTTTAGAATTGAGTTTGGCTGAATAATGCTTCTGAGTTCAGTTACTTGAGAATGTTTTTAACCAATTGCATAGCCTCTGCCAATTCTCTAGTGTTAAAAGTTAACTATAAGTCAGTCCCTTGTATAGTAAAAGAACAATCAAAATAATCTTAAAAGATATTCCTATAATCATATGCTTAGAATTGGTGTGTATATCTATGTATCATTATAACTGCTAAGAGGTATAATGTGTGTGTTTAACAAAAAGCGAGCACTCATAATGCATGTGTTTTACTGGATTCTTACTATTGTCACTAGTCTAAGAGCAAACGCTTAGTGTATGAGTAACTCTACCAGGACCATCACCGATAACATCATTAACAAATAATTATTATTATTCTCATACTCCCTTGTAAACATTTCAATGGTAGCATGTGACATTTTACAAGTTGTTTCATTTGATGTTTATGCCTAATCACAAGATGTCATAATGAACATGTCTGAATATTATTGTACCACAAAATTTGATAGAATATAGTCGCCTTGGTCACACACCTGTTAGGAATTAATTTGAAGACTTTGTCATAAAGGTAGATACTAGAAGGTTCAATATTGATGGATTGTTTTGGTATCTTAGTATAATTGATAATGAATGAGTTCACGATGTGCCACATATTAAATGTTAGGGTATGAGACAAACTGTGGACAATTCTATGAATGTACATATGTAGTGGTTTGTTGGACAATCTTGGGATGTACAAGGATTCCAAAGATATTAAGTATCAGGATAACTGCAGGGTATGAGGATATATATGGTGACAAGTATAATATTGGACAATCACAGGATCTACCAGGATTCCTTTTAGGATTTATCTTTAGGTCTTTTTGTTGAGTATTTCAGGACTATCCCATCATATACATACCAGAGCTTTTAAGGATATTAGAATCATCCCCATTATTTCCATGTAAATTATCCTCTAGTTGAGGTATTCTAGGAATGGATGTGACAGTACTAGATAGGAACATGCCAAATATTTTAAGTAATATTGATCATTATAGTTTGTTATAATTCGTTATTTAGATGTTATATTACCTAATTCTGAGCTTGATCAAGATCCTAGAAAGTCTCAAACAGGTAAGTTATCTAAATATTATCTGTTCAAATTGAGAATAACTGTGACTTAGTGGAATTCCATTTAATGACTATGTCATCAGCCAAACTTGGGTGTTGTGTTATAGTTCAAAGTTTTTTTGGAGTGATACTGAAGTTTTCATGATTTATTGTTACTGTCTATTCTTGATCTAGCCTACTTTTTCCAATAAAGGTATTTTTGAAAGTTTCTGAATTTTTCTGCTGAAGCTGGAGAATATTTGTGCTAGATTTCATTAATAATATGCAAAAATGTGTGACATCAGTCATGGTGGAATGCGAAAAAAACACCTTTTACTTATGTTGGATTTCTGGTCTACAACATTCCTGGATACCAATAGCACTAGTTTTTGATAATAAAGTTGACAATAATATATAGGTACATGTATTTATTGGCATAGTTTATTATAAGATTTACAAATTACGTTTATATTGCAGCCTAATTGTTCCCATGTACCATATATATTATTATGTTTATCACTAGAACCTCTTTACAACAGGTTTTGTTAACAATGTCATTGACAAAAAATCCTACCTAATCTATTCTATTAATATTTATTAAATGTTATCACTTTATTGAAATAAATCTGTCAAGTTTAGTAGTATAATATATTTTGAACCACACATAAGAAGAAAGCCAGTTAAGCCAAAAATCAAATTATGGTGGAAATAAAATAATTTTTGTTTGCTAGATGGCAATGATGTGTTACTGGACAAAGCTATGAAGATGGGTTTTGTAATTGCTGAATTCTCCAAGTTTTCAATATCTGGTGCACCTAGAACTGGTAAATCATCTTTTCTAAAGTTACTATATAATGATGAACCAAGTGATAATGACAATGTACATAACAGTACTAATGTAGTTGTCCCACATCCAGCACATGTCACAACAGCCATCAAAGGAGTTGATCATAATTTATTATGGATGAAGGTGGAGCCTGACAAAGTAAAGGAAATAATTGCTGGAAATATTAAAAACCACATGGAGATATCTCCTGAGTTAGAAAGTCAGCAATCAATTGAACACCCAGTGGCAACTGAGTCACATCAGCCATTACAAGACATAGACACAAATAACTCTAAACCAACAGCCACAATAGAAGATAGAACAAAGTCTAATGTATCTCAGCAAATTATTGAACTTTTACCTCATGTTCAGGAGTCAAAAGAGCTTTATAAAGCTCATTGGATATATGGTATTGATACTGGAGGTCAGGCTGCTTTTATAGATATTTCTCCAGCCCTGTTACGATATAACTCAGTCAATATTTATACACACAAACTGGATGAATGACGTAATGATAAAGCTACGTTTTTCTTCAGTGTTCAAGGAAATCAAATTAGTGAGCCAATGGAAAGGCAGATTACAAATCTACAGCTTCTTCAAGCTTCATTTCGTTCAATAACTTCAGTTATTCCTCCAGTAATCTCTGAAAGTGCGAATAATGAAAATAATGCTCAAAAGCCACACTGTATAGTACTAGGGACATATTATGATAAAGTGCTGATGCCTGGTTATTCTGGTGAATCATTGATAATGAAAAATTCTATTTTTTGTTAAAAATTAGAAGAATTAAATCTAAAAGATCAAGCAATTCTGTATGGTGAAAAAGGAAATACAGTAATCTTTCCTGTCAATGCTATTGCTAGAGACAACCACAAGAAAGAAATTGCTGATGAGATACGTTCACAAATATGTGCTTTTTCCCTAAAAGCAGAAATTCCTATCCGATGGTTTTTGTTTCAGTTAGAATTAGACCAGAAGTTTTGTCAATCCAATATATTTATTGTGAGAAAATCTAAATGCCAAGATATTGGCAAAAGCTTAGAAATGAAAAGTGATGATGTTGAAGCAGCTTTAATGTACTACCATAATTTGACTGTCTTCCTCTACTTTCCTGATATCTTACCTAATGTAGTGTTTCTTCATTCACAACCGTTATTTGATATACTCTCTGATTTGATCAGCCTCTCTTTTCCTGAAACAGTTGATTATTTCAAATTTCATTGTATAAAAGACATGAACATCGTACCAAGAGTTTATAGGGAGCTCAAAGACGAAGGATGTTTTACAAAAGATTTATTGTCTTTACCCCTATTTAATAGATTCTCTCATGACTTTACTGTAGACAATTTTCTCCATTTAATGACCAGTTTACTCATTATAGCCTATCTACCCAAGGAGGAAAAATATTTTATTCCAACTGTCCTTCCTACTACACCTTCCACCAATTATGACTCCATACCACCTGCTTTTAAGCAACACGTTGATCCTCTAATTCTTTCTTGGGATATGCAGCCATTTCCTCGAGGTATCTTCCCTGCATTAGTTGTCAATCTTTTATATCCTGAAAATAAGCTTGCCTTTTATCTTAAACGTCCTCTAAACTCCACACCACGTTATCGTAATATCATCACTTTACACACTGATTATGGTGATGTTCTTTTAGTTGATGGCATTTGTTGGATTGCAATATATTATTCAGATCCTTGCAAAAGATGTAGTATTATACGTGATGTTGTACATACAGGAATTTGTGAGGTGATAAATAACTTTCAATATATGGCTAACCTAGGAAATATTGAAGAATTTTTTTTTCTGTTTCTCATGCTCAAATAAAAGTACAGAGCATTTTTGTCAGTTAAAGAATGACAAGAAAACGCTTGTTTGTTGTGAAAGCAGTACTGCCAATGTTATTAATAAAACTCGTCAGCAACCTTGGTTTTCCATGAATGGTGAGTTTTGATTTATTGTAATGATACATGTTAATAGAATAAGAATATTGATTGTATTTAATATTTTAAAATAAATGTTGCCCTTCATTTTCATTCCATTTGCGTGAAAGACATCCACACAATTAAAAACAACAGCATCAGATAATTTGCCATATTTATAAATTGCTAAGTGGAGCACTTAGTTATTAAAATTTAATCTATGACATATTATCAAGTGACATTTTCATTTTATTTTATTATTGTATGCAAAAATAAAAGGATAAATTAAATAAAATTGCAACTTGAACAGCTGACATATATGTCAACCAACAGTACACTGATTTGTGTGACTAATTAAATCTTTTATTTTTAAATTGTATCCTTTATCTCTCTGTAGTTGTTTCGCCTCCTCATCCTGTTAACCAAGATCATAATCTATTTGGTATGTCAATAAACATTTCTTCAACTAAATTAGCCTGTAGTGTACATTTGTATTTTTCCATCCACTATTATAATATTATGGTGTATTAATGGTTGATATTATCAATATCCTGAGAAGTCAGGCGCTATATATTAATGGCTTAAAAACTGACTTAAGCTATGGTTGGAATGATTGTTAATTTGTTTGTATAATTGCTTTCAAAATATAAAAAAATCCACTAAACTTTTTTTGTTATTAGCAGACATAATAATAGTCTGTGCTATAATTCTATCAATATATATACACATAGAAATCAACCTAATATATCAACAAGTATATTATCACAGTGGTATATATAAAGGACTAATTTATAGATATAGTTTATTGAATCAGATAAATAAGGGAGATAAACAAAAGTGAGTTTACATGTTTGGATTAATGATATTTATAGCAAGCTCTAAAGTGACTGGGAACAAAACAACAAACATGGAGCTTATAAACTTTTGTAATTACTGGAAACAACCCAAGCTAAATGTTACATGTCTAAATAGCAAAATGACTAGTTCAAACTATATGACTAAATGTCATGTTTCAACTGCTTTTTGGTTTTTCTATAATAGATTATTTGTATATATGTTTAGGTATAATACCAAAACATACTGATAATATAACATCGAAGAAATGATATCATAGATATTTAAAATGTTCATAAAGCATAGACTCGATGAAATGATATTACACACTATGTATATATGTATATGCTTATACTAGGAATAGTACAAATATTATATTTTGTTAAAACCACTAAGTCCAAAGAATAATGTTTATTTAATATTTTACAGGAAAGAAACAGAAGAGACTGAGATTAGATGAATTGCATTCTGATCAATTAGAGTCTGCCGAAGATATACCTCTTAGGAAAAGAATACCTCATTACATATCATCTGACAGTGCCTTAGAGTCATATGATGTATCAAGTAGACATGGTAAGGAACCAGATCATGGGAGACTTCACATAACAAAAGGATATCTCACAAAAATGACATTGTATTAACTTGATCGTTGTATAACATGTTCACAAAGTTTTTAACTCTGTTTCAAATGCAACTTACATTAACTTATAAAACAAATCCTACTATTGATAATTTATATTAACAATTTTTAATATGATCCATTAGCAATTTAGTTTGTCATGTTATTTTTTGTAGGTTATAAATGGCCCTACCAGATGAAGGAAATGCCACCACCAAAAAGGAAACATACTGCTTCTTCAAATCAGTAATTGAAATTAACTATATTATTAATAATTTCAACTGTATCTCATTCATATCAAAGCCAATTATAGTAGTACACATATTGTTTTCATAAATTGTTTTCAATCTCAATTGTAACAATAATACTGGTTTTTAAACACTATGTTTAAGTATTTCCAAGTCCTATAACATAGCCTTAGGACTGCTTAGCAAATGATATCATGTGTCAACTCATAAACAACTAATAGGGAGAGCCCCTAGTCTCACTAAGGATAAGGAGTATGTGAATCCCCTTCTAAAGTTGGCACAGCATTAAAAAAGCTTGTGATCATATCTTGATATGGTAACGCTAACCAATGATATGATCAAGTAGACACTAAATTTATATATACATATCCCAAACAATGACTAAGTACATACATACACAAACTTTCGTAAATGTTACATGTACTTCCTAATGTCAAGTTTGCAAAGATTATCAGGTATACAAGCTAATCTATATTGTACAAGTAAAATATAAATTATTGATGCTATAATGATTTCTACTATTCTAAATAGTAAGGTTTCTTAAAATTATTACAGGAAAAAAATATAAGAGAGCGCAACCAAATGTATCAGAGTCTGATGAAGATATACCTTCTAAGAATGAAATAATTCATTCTGTATCATCTGACAGTGACTTAGAGTCATATGATGTATCAAGTAGATTTGGTAAGAAACCAGCTAGTAGGAGACCTTACAGGAAAAAAAAGAAACATCTCACACAATGAAACCTTCATTACCTAAAAGAATACCACAAACACATAAAGATATGGTCTAATTTAGTGACATGTAATAAAGATACTTTACTGATTTATTGTCATGTTAGCCAAGAAAGAGAGAAATAGTGGTATACAATAGTTATAATCAATTTCTACGTACATTGTATTAACTTAATTATTGTATACTATGTTAACAATGTGTATAACACTGTTACAAGTACAACTTACCCTATACCTTTAACACAAATCATAGTATTTGAAATTTTTATTATAATATCATCTAGCAGGAATTTAGTTTACGATGATGTTCTTTTTTGTTATAGGTCGTAAAGAACCCAACCAGATGGAGGAAATGCTATCATCAAAAAGGAAATCTACTACTACTACTACTACTACTACTTTTAGTTAGTAATTGATAAAGCCAACTTAAGATAATAATAAATGTGACATTTCATATATTGCTTCAAATCAAACATTATCATAGCCAATATCCTACGTAACCTTAGGACAACCTAAAACATGCACATGATAGCATGTTTCAACTCATAAATAAATAATAGCAGGATCTGTTAGCTTCATTAAAGATGATGAGTCCAATTCTAAAGTATTAGAAAAACCAGCTTATAATCATATTTAGAAGCTTACCAATTATGAAGTAATTAATTACACTATGAAATAATTAAACATTTAGTCATTTGGACAAAAATTTGCCGAAAAAATAGTTGTGTGAATTGGGTCCATATAGGACCAATTGGCGATTTACAATGTGAAAGCATAGATACAGGCAGCTAGCAAGCACAGGCAGTCTATTATTGTTTTTTTTAGCCACACGACTTACAATATAACAAGTTCATTGTTGTATATTTTGCTTTCAGTAAGAAGTTGTCTCACACATTATAACATTAATTAATAATATTGATATGAATGATCATCACAAAACATAATATTATATGTAAGAAGTTAGTTTCACATGTAAAGTCATCCTGAATATACACATAATCATACAATTATCAAACACTCAAAACACAAGCAATAGTCATTACAGACAGCCTTAAGTTCAACTTAAATTATAGGGTAAGGCTAAGAGATAGGGTTTATAAAAGAAATGGTAATGAATAAATTAAACTTATTATTGGCTTTTGTTCTGTATGAATTATTTTTGATGGCATAGTACATTATTAACGAAGGAAAATCTTGTATCTTGTATGCTTTCCCAGTCACACGTACATTGTCCATTTTATGAGAGTTAGAGATTATTTTCTAGCAAACTAAATCATTAGCATGTATCCATTTTTATAACAACAAGACATTTACACTTATTAAAGTTTATTTAACATTCTATAATATTCATTGAAGATTCATAAGATTCATTTTTTAAGAATCAGTTCAGTTCTTATACATTTCAGAAATTATAATTACTGTAAATGCATTTGTAAGTATCGACAATTCTCCCAGTAGATGATGCATGTCACAAACCACAGATTCTAGCCAACTCTGTTTGACTAATTACATGAACATAATCAATTGTCAGTTTACTGTGTGGATAATTAAAACAAAAACGAATTTTTAATGAAAATGTTTTTATACAGCTATAATCATTTGTCTAACTAATTAATTTTTGAATGCTTGAAGCTTCAAGGTAGTTTTCTTTGAACATTTATATAGCAATATATATATATATATATATATACACACAACCACATATATTAGTATAACCATGTATCATACCTAATGTATATACTGCTACCAAATCTCCCATCTTTACAACTGTGTAAAGAATGAAATTATAATAATTATAGAAATAGTTTGTAATTATAATTTGTTTGATTTGCTAATGTTCATCAAGTCAGGTTGTACCTACCTAGATCAATATCACTGTTAACAAACAAATATAACTTACTTTGGGCACTTTGTTACTTTTTTCTACTTAGTATGTAACATTATGATATCATAATAACATCATAGCACATTAATAAATCAAGTCAAGGAGTCTAACAAGCTTGTTTTAAAAAATAACTTGTATTATTTTACCAGTTAATTCTTTGGTCATAGATTGTTGTCATCTATTATCTGAACCTTATAGCTACCTGTCACTTGTATCTCAGTGTAATATTAACTTTTATAATTCACAAAATAGAGAGAGTGGAGCTTTGCCTGATATCTAGTTCTCTATAAATCACATGAGTTCTATCTATCATGATATTCTATATTTGTTTTGGAAGTACCATACCTTTATAGTGTACTAAAAATATATCCAAACCTACAAGTGCTGTATCATTGATTACATCATGAACCTGATTTATCTGATGAAGTTAACTGTCTCTATACTTTATTCTGGTGTTGTGATAAATATTTTTAATGGCTTTTTTCACTGTTTATATTAAAAGTGTAATTGAGAATGTAAGGCACAGGAAGTGCATACTCCAATATAAATTAATACTGTTAGGCTCTAAAATTTAGTATATATTGTCTAAAGAATAGTATCAATGTCTCATTGATGTATGGACTTCCTGTTCATGGACAATACCAACTATTAACATTGTGTTTGTATTTCATATTTAATTATCAAAAGTTTTTTGAACAGTTTCACTTATTAAGTTATCTATACATGGTTATACTTATATTGTTTAACTAAGAAAAACTCATTTTGATAGATTAATATTAAATTGTATATTTTTCTATTTCATATTAGGTAATATAGTTGAAGGTGGTCTTCATGTATCTACTTTACCTGATCATCTCTTGGATCAACAACCTAAAATTTTAGAATTAACTACATATGCTGAAACTGCAGAGTGGAACAAGTTGGGTGTGAAACTAGGACTAAACAGTGTGTCTCTAGCTGGATGTCATGATTGTACCAGTATGTATCAGTTATGGATTATGGAGAAAGGAAGAGGAGCAACAAGGAGGAGTTTATTAAATGCTTTAAGAGCAATTAGACAGAATAATGTAGCAGATGGTTATGAAGATTATTTAAAAACTATGGTAAGTTACATTGTCCATATATCAATGTATACCCCATACATCAATGTATACATGTACATAGAGTGGACCTCTTAGCTATGAATAGCCCAATATTGTTAACTGACTTTGATCTATTTTAATTCTAATCACAACTTGGTTGATTTTAAATGTAATATCCTATTAGATTAAATTAAAACAAAGGTCAATTTTAAAAGAATGAAATTTTAGTCTCCTCACATTAGTTTATGTGCTATTATTTTTTTTTAATATGTGAACCAGACTAAGTAGCAAGTGTGGCTTAACATTGAGTCATATATTTAGCCACTAACACAAGGCACTAAGATCTGTAATTGAAGCTGTTGAGGTTGGAAGTAAACATAAATTGTCTATACTAACTGCATCAGTGAAAGATAACCTGTTCTTGCCCTTATATTCTTTGAATAGCAAGGCATTGTAGATTTCAATCTCTGTTAAAGCATTTGTTCTCAGGATATGATGCCACTTTCGATTACTGACTACATTTGAACTCGAACATATGTATAGTGTATTGTATGCTTTGTACACATTTAAGGCAGGATCAAATGATATGATAATATTCATTGTTTGATTATTTTTATTATTACTTAATTACTCATTTTTGTAGGTGGGAAATAATGAGTGTTCAATCTATATAAGTGATGTAATGTATATTAACAAGTACAATATAGTAAGTATACTAGGTACTTTTGTTACTTAAGACTTATAAAGACAAGAGTGAATATACCTGAACAACAAACTATAGTAAGTTCCACTTATAGTCAATCTTTTTGCTCAAGCTTGTATCTAAAAATAGTAATCTGACTAGTATGAGAGAACTTGACATTTAACTATTTACATAGGAGCTAAGTCTATTGATAGTTTGGTATATTCTGTAATTATTGTACATAATTATTATCTATTACTTCCACAGATACATATCTCAATATCCTAAAAGAGACATCTTTGTAATTGCTCTGCTAATGACAGACTTATTGTTAAAACAAGCTAATTACATTCTTACTACTACAACATTACTTTAACTCACTGACTGTTGTTGTTTTCAATACCTTTTGCTATTGTTTGTTTTTAACATGCCAGTATACTTTTTGTAATAACTATTAAGTATACAGTATGCCAGTATACTTTTTGTAATAACTATTAAGTGGGCGTAACAAAATACGGAAGTACACCATTTTTCTAAATGGTTATCGTTTTTTGTACCAGCTTTTACAAATCCAGTAATTATTATCATTGTTAAAACTACAAGTAGTTTTTATTGGGGACACATACATTTATAATTGAACAATGTGGATCTGTATAGCTGGATATACTGAATTGATACATATGTATCGATAAATGGAAAAGATGAAAATACAACCAGTTAAAAGATATTTGATTAATTCTTTAAGAGCTATAAGACAGAGTAATGTTGTAAAGGAAATATGAAGATTATTTGAAAATGTTACTGGTGAGTAATTAGAATATAATGTTATGATACTGTAAAAAATTATCAGATTTTAGAGACACTGCCTACATCCAGGAATCAGACTAAAGGAATACACGTGTTTTTATAAAAATGTGTATGCAGTGTAGTAAACCTCACATGTACCTAAAAGTACGATTGTGATCAATATGCCTAAAGACAAGATAGCCTGAGTGTAATGGCATTCACATAATATATTACCATATATTGGTTAAATCAACATTTCACTTTTCACAATGAATTTAATATGCAATTCAAGATTACTGAGAATGATAGAAAGATCAGTATTATTATCTCTTATATAAAGATAAGTTATAGTAGTTTAGGAAATGGACAATAGTATCTGTAGTTAATGTTAGAAGGTTCTATTAGGTTATAAGTAGTGAGCAATCATCTATTACAACTACTACGCTGTCAGGTGACTCTCTTGTGCATATATGATGACTTCAGCTCATCATATATACAATGTTGACTACTCTATCACACTTTGTGTCTACACAAATGTCTTCTTTGTTTCATTCTCATCATCAGTTAGAATGGAGGCTATCTAATAGTATATGTATAGAGTATTTGTTTCAGTATATTGGACAATGGAGGTTCAGGTAATGACAAAACCTAATCTTAGAACTAGCAGTAATGGAAGAGACTGTATCATATCTGTTGTGTTAAAAGACCGACCATTCTACTAGCACATAATTAAATAATTAGTTTTAAATTATGCCCTATTTGTAAAAGCATATTTACTTTTGGAAAGTATTTTTGAACAAACAGTTTTTTGACCATTAGACCACTTCATATTTCAAAATATTCTCTTTGATCCACATTACTATGAAGTGATTTCCCTATAACAGGATCAATCTACCTTTAAATTATCATGTTAATGTCAAAGCAGCAGTTATACTATGAGAAAAAAATCTTATCATTATATCATGGTATGAAAAAGCAGTAAACATGTACATGTACTATGTACTACATGTATTCAGAGGGCTTTTTAGTTCTGTAGTCTTCACTGATTATTTTTGAATGTAATTACACAATTGTGTATGTACCTACTTTATGCTAATGCATATAGTTGTCAATAAAGTGTCAGTAAACTAGCTATTGTGAATAATATCTATATATTCTCTTTGCTAAGGACCTTCAAGTTATTCTAGTTATAACATATTACCAACTGTCCTATTTTCCTCATTGTGATCAAATTCAGGTTACCATATCAAGAGTTACTTAGTAAAAGAGATCTCACAAGTTATGTAGATTCATCTAATAGTAACAAAATACCAGCCAAGAGCTCAATGTATGGATGATCTCTTAATTAGCGAAGACAACAACCTTACAATCCTATTGAGCATTATTGTGTATATTGCATATAATACATGTACTTTGTTATCTTACTAATTATTTCATGAACATATATATATAATTATTCTGTAAGTACATGTAGCTTCTTATGTATTTAAATTGATCTTAAAATGTCCAGTTTATCATAACTTAAGTATGTATTGATTACTAATTTGAACATGTCATTACACATAATGTGACATTGAATACTTCATTATGTCATGAGTTGTATCTTGAGTTAACTTTAAAGTGGACCTAATTTAGACAAGACAAACAGCTGATAAATCTATGAATAGATGGATAAATGGATTAATGAAGATAATGTAATTAAATAGGCATATACTAAAAGTACAAGATGAAGTAGATAAATGAATTGCAATATCTTTCTAAACTGTATAAATCTTGAAAACACTAGTATTTCATTAGTATTAGTATATGAATAGTACATTGTGACTTCTAGTCAATAAAACATTTTATAATAAATTGATGATGATGATGAGAGCAATATGATATTTTGATAGTGTACCTGACTTCTTCTGTTAATTAATTTTCAATGACTTCATTAGGTGCGATGTATAGCTAATTGTAATGAGTACTGTTAACAATTTATTCCACTATTACTAAAATTTTATTATTAATAGTAGGGATGAATGAGTTGTTGAACCAGGTCAAAAGAGTAAAAAATATAAAAATATACATTAATGTTCTTGCAACCATAATATGCATATAAAGTCACTGTGGCAGCAGGATCTAATGTTTTGAATACCATATAAACAAAATAGAGAACATATAACTTAATTATATGACATAATATCATTCATCATGTAATAAACATAGTATCATTTAATCAACTCCAGGATGTTGACAAATACAGAATACTTCCTATTTAGTGCTCATAAAGTGCATTTTCTTTGTTCTTGTGACCTTATTAGAGGAAATTATATTATGGGTTGTTTTATACTAATAACACTAAGAGCTAAGAGATGTGAATGCATCATATCCTGTTTAAAATAAAGATCACATGGATGTGTAATAAAGGCTATATAGTAAGTATAGATCACAATTACTTATCTCACCTCATTATTTTTAGTGTACTAACTGTGTACTCCACAAGATTAGCAATCACTTTCATACTTCTAGATGGTGGTTTATACAGTGAACCAAGTATGTTGAAGCTTTCAAATCTTAATGAAATCAAAATGAATTTAGAGAAATGTCACTTTTCAATAGATAACATTTCTTGAGGGAAAACCTTAGCTGTAATAAAAACATTACACCAGAAGAAAATCCATTGAAACACCTCAGATAAAAACAAACAAAGCAAATGAAAACAATATTATAACATTGCACAATAAGTTTAATACTGCAAAAAAGACAATAATAGATTGATATAGTCGGAGTCCAAGATAAAGTTGTGTGACACAAACATCAAGTCATAACATCCTGGACCTGACTGAAGAGCTAGTACCACACCTTGCTAGACTAGTCAAAATTGTTCTACCAGCAGCAAAATTTCTATATCAATAGTAATTCAACTGGATATTTGTTACTATCAATGTCTTTTTATCATGTTAAATTTTGTTGGTTGTTTAGCTATTGATAGTCACTTGACTTATATAGAATACTTATATTGACAGTCTTGCAGCATTTGTTCAACCAATGAGATAACTTTCATTACTCTGATAATTAACTATATATGACTGTCCATTAATGTAATTTATTAATGGTAGCAGTCTGATCTTTACTACTTTGTAATAAATAACTCATCCTATAATTTATATAACTTGAATAACTATGGATTAGTTAGATATACTATTCCTTCGTTACAGTGGCATTATTATTATTATGATTAGTGTATATATATATATATAGACCAGAATTGAAGGACAAAAGAACAGAACTTTCGCTTTGCGAAAGCGAAAGTTCTGTTCTTTTGTCCTTCAATTCTGGTCTAACCTGCTGTGTCTAAACGATATCAAGCACTCTTCAACAGACTTAAATACTTTAGTATATATAATTATATATATATATATGCGTGTGTGTGTATACATATTATAATATGAATGCGATAATGTGTTAATCAATTGTGAACAATGAGCATAATTGACTTGTCAACTTCCTTTATACATTGACTACAGTGAGTTTGTACTCTGTCTGATTCATTCCATTCAACTGACAGAAAATACATCTCCCAAATCACACACCACATTGACCCCCTCACACATCCCTATTAATCCAATAATAATACTGAGGTTTGTGCTGGTTGTGTACATACAATAATAATTTATTATCAATCTAGAGATGCAAAGAGTGGGACAGTCATAACTTAAGATCAAAACCTAACTATGTAGATTATGTGACACCTTTATTATAGGTTCCTCCGAGACCTTAATGTATCCAGCCTTGGCTTTATCAGAGGACCACCTGTCTATCATCCACATGGTAGAGTAAATTACACAAGAACGGACATTTCAATTTCGGCCGCATCTAGCAGGATAAACTACTAAGAGAATTGCCATTTCTAAAATACTGAAATGAATTTCGCTGATATCAAAACACATTTAAGGAATTATAAAAGATTCAGAAAGCTCCTCTGAGCAGCGACAGTCTTTTCCAAAAAAAATCGGAAGTATGGGTGGCTCGACGAGTATCATGTAAATTCATCCAGTTCCTCAAATTTCTTGAAGAACAAAGCTGAGCAAGAGAACTATGGTCGTTGCTATCATGTACTGACCGAGCTACAACAGTATACTCAAAGTTCTATTTTCTGTTAACTGATGAGTTTCTCGACAAAAATTAGCTGAGTAGGCGTGGTTGATAAAATCGTCCACGCTTACAAAGTGCTTTTCTGGGCATTTATTTGTGCATTTAATTAGATGTGATTGCTTTTAAATGATTACTGAATTATTGGTTCAGAAGTTATTGTGTTTCACTATCTGTAACTGCACTTTATTCATAATGAAATTATATTTACTAATTTTTCAAATTCTGAATAATACCTGATTACTAATAAGTCTCTTTCTCGTAAAGGTAATGTTTTTTTTATCCATTATTATTATTGATTGATCTATTTATAATAGTCTCATAATCTAAATATATTGTCTACAGTCATAAGCTATGGCTATTTTTATCAAATAATGAGTGAACTATAAAAGTCATACAATTAAAACTTTATTATCTAAAAACAAGTTGTTGTTCAGGAAATCAGCTGAATAGGTGTGGCCATAATTATTCACTAACACATATAGGTAGGCAATGTACATTATAATAAAGTAAAGGCTGTTAACCCTTTACATGCCAAGTTTCTGCGTGGGCGTTTACCGTAATTACCAAATTATTTTGCCCTGAGGTAATAAGCACGTTTTTTACTTCGTTTTGCGTTATATTCTTTCTATCTTGATGATAGAAGTGTTTAGAAGTCGAGTTTCTTTCATAAAGTGAATGATAAGATGGTGAGTTGTTCTTAAACTGTACTTTTAATGTTTTACCTTTTATAAATGATTATTGTTGAATATAGTATCGTCTACAATAGTGACAACGATGAACTCTCTCAGCTCCACGTATTATAAACAGTGTACTATATACTATTGTTTTATATTTTAATGATTGTTGTTAAATGATAATAATGAATAGTTGCATGTTTACTTTGTAGCTTCACACTTACTTTGATCGAGTGACGCGCTTGACAATCAAAATGATACAAAGATGAGTTTTCAAGCATAGATGGTCTGAAAGCAAGAACGAAGAGACACAGCAGCTTCTTTGGTCTTTCTACCTTGCAACCCAGCTACCTGAAGCACGACTAGCTAAAAAAGACGCTTCCACAAAGCAAACCAGAGCGCCAAACTCGGTATAAAACAGACGACGAGTATACTCGTCATTGGGAATTACGCCCACTTTTTTAATGACGAGTATTCTCGTCAACGGGAAGTAAAGGGTTAAAGGGTTCAATGACAACTGACAAGGTGTTACATTATGCAAGCATATATGGTAACATGTACTCAGTTTTTCAGATGGTCAATTAAAAGTTTCGTTAAATGACATTCAAGAGTTTGGTTCATCTAGTTTAGATAGAATATCACATGTAGACCAATACCAAGTCCCTCTTGGTTTTCTCTTAAGATTAGCACATTCAAAATGCCACCAGCCAATTGAGCAATTTGCATTGTCACAATAAATCATTCTGCCAAACTCCCCCTGCCTGCAAATGCAGTACATTAAATATTATTGCAAGTGAGCAATATATGTGTTATACATACCTATTGGAGACTCAACAATGGTTGTCTTTTGAAATTCAGAACTTGTCTGAAACTGAGAATGTGTCAGAGACTGAGTACTAGGGGCTAGATTATCATAACTATAAATAATATAAAAGATAACAGATAAACTGACCTATTGAAGACTTGACAGAGGTTGCCTTTTGAGATTGAGAAAGTTTCCGAAACTAAGTGCCAGAGCCTATATTATTATAACAGTGAATAATATAAAAGAAATAGACAAACTGACCTATAGGAGATTTGACAGTGGTTGTCTTTTGAGACCGAGATTGTGTCTGAGATTGAGTCTAGAGGCTAGATAATAATAACAATAAATAATATAGAAGATAAGAGACAAACTGACCTATAGGAGACTTGACAGTGGTTGTCTTTTGAGACCCACAACGTGTCCGTAATATAGTTCTGGAGGCTAAATTATTATACCAACAATAATACAAATAATAACAGACAAACTGACCTATTGGAGACTTGACAGTGGTTGTGTTTTGAGAATGAGAATGTGTCCGAGACTGAGTACCAGAGGCTAGATTATAACAATGAATAATATAGAAGAAAACAGACAAACTGACCTATTGGAGACTTGACAGAGGTTGCTTTTGAGACTGAGAACATGTCAGAGACTGAGCACCAGAGGCTAGATTATTAGAATGTGTCCAAGACTTTAGTACCAGAGGCTACATTATAACAATGAATAATATAGAAGAAAACAAACAAACTGACCTATTGGAGACTTGACAGAGGTTGCCTTTTGAGACTGAGAACGTGTCTGAGACTGAGTACCATAGAGTAGATTATTATAACAACGAATAATATAAAAGATAACAGACAAACTGACTTATTGGAGACTCAACAGTGGTTGCCTTTTGAGATTGAGAACATGTCCCTAACATAGCACTAAAGGCTAGATTATTATAACAATGAATAATAGAAAAGATAACAGACAAACTGACCTATTGGAGACTTGACACTGGTTGCCTTTTGACACTGAGAACATGTCCAAGATTGAGTATTAGAGGCTAGATTATTATAACAATGAATAATATAAAAGAAATAGACAAACTGACCTATAAGAGACTTGACAGTGGTTGTCTTTTGAGACCGAGAACGTGTCTGAGATTGAGTACTAGAGGCTAGATTATTATAACAATGAATAACCAAAAAAGATAACAGACAAACTGACCTATTGAAGACTTGACAGTGGTTGACTTTTGAGACCGAGAATGTGTCTGAGATTGAATACTAGAGACGTGATTATTATACCAATGGATAATATAGAGGATAACAGACAAACTAACCTATTGGAGACTTGGAGATACCTGCAGCACCTGGTGTGGTATATAAACTAATTCAATAAATTAACACTATACCTTCATTTAAACTGTTCTCTAGTTCTTCAGGCATTGTAAACAATGAGCAACCTATAACCACAGTATAATATAACAGTACCATCATTGATACTGGTTGAAAAGGTGCTAGACTTAAGATGAAATTATGCAAATACCTACCTTCAGTGGGATCGTTTGATGTAGATTGAGAACTGCTAATAGGGGCTGAACCAGTACAGGACTTTTTAGAGCAAGAACTTTCTATAACAATATCGAGGAATCAAAATTTGGGTATGTCATTCTCACTTTTTTTTAACTGAGCTATCCTAGCTTGATCTAATCAAAGTAAGAATGTGTAAGTTGCAGTATCTATGTATATACTTACTTCTTTTTTCTTTTTTTTCTTCCTTCCTTCTCATTTCTTCTAATTTCCTATTCTTTTTTTCTTCAATTGCCACATGATTCTCTACACTTGTTAAGACTTTTCCAGACTTCTTTTGTGGTATAACTGGAAGCTTACAAAAGGGTAATGATCTTTCTTCTTCTAAAATCTTTAAAAAAATAGATGATTTTTGAAGAACTGCAGATTGTGAAGGTTGTTCAGGAGGATGACAGACAAAAGGATACATATTACTTTCAGCACTTGCAGTGGAAGGACAACTTTGAAAAATGAAAAATATGGAAGAGTGTCTTGTAGGTAATATGGGTATCTAGTATCTGGTGGATAATATGGGTATTGAGAAAACATATGAGTGGTGGCATCATTAGAAACTGTGTCATTGTGGGACAATTGGGAACTCAAATCAAGCTCTTGATCAACGAATCCACTACCATCGTTAGTTGATTGATGCTTTTTTTCTATTTGTTATAACGATCATCAGAAGTAACATCATAACCTTCTTGAAACCTTTTTTGAAATCTTGATTCTTCCTCTTCTGTGAATACAGCTTCTTGAGTAATGGGAGGCCTGTATAGTTGTGCAGGGCTATATAGTGGTATAAATTTCAGTCCTGTGCACTGTGCAAGTGTGCTTGTGGCATCTTTTCTCGATGGAACAATAGCATCCCTGTTCAAGGGGTAGATTCCTGTGTATTAGAATCCAGCTTGAATACTTTTAACCTTCATTGTACATGCCCATGCCTCACTAAATAGTTTTGAAAAGGTGAACCTTGTGACTACCGTGCCCGGATTATCCACTAAAAACTTTCGGCATACCTGCCTCCATGAAGACTTTAATGGTCCAAATGACCTTTACCCAGAGGCTGGTTTTCATGTGATGAATATGGGGGTAGACAAAAAATGATCACTTTCTCTTCTGGTGTCTTATTAACTATTGAAGGATTATAGTGTGAAGAATGACCATTGAGTAGGAGTAGAATTGGTCGTACAGTTGGGGCATGAGGCAAAAAATGATGGACAAACCATAAATCAAACAGTTCACTATTGATCCACCCGGATTCTGAGAGACCATACATAGTCCCGAGAACTTCTCCATCAACCATTGCTTGTTTCAGACACTTTCGGTCAAAATCACAAAGGGTCAGTCACAATCAATGCAGTATCCAGCAGTATTACATGATGCAAGAACTGTAATCTGTGTGTTATTTCCAGTTGTTATTGCTTTTGGATGTTTGACACCTTTAGCAGTCACACCCTTTGGAGGTTTTGGATCTAGTGGCATTCCAGTTTCATCACAGTTGAACAATTGGGTGGGCTTTGAGTACACGTCCACTAAGAGGAAGTGATTTACTTGCCATTTGATGGAATACAAAGACTACAGATAAGTATGTCAATGATAGATGAATAACATACACAACCTACCTATCAGAGATTTGTTACTAGCTGTCTTGAGATATTGAGAATGTGTTTGAAAGAGAGTACTTGAGTTAAAGTGAGACATTAGGTGCATAACAACATCAATGGATAATACAAAGGAAACTGATCTGTTGGAGACTTAACAGTGGTTGTTACCTTTTCAGATAGAGAATGTGTTTGAGTTATTATAGCGATAATATCGGTTGATGCAGGATAAGTAACACTATAGAATACCTCTATATGTACTTGGTTGCCCAGATCAAACATCTGAAGACTGATCTAAACATAAATGATTGTAATAATCTAAGTGTAGCAGCAGTAGACTAAGTTTCAGTTCAACAAAAATTATTTAACAAGAGGCTATTACAATACTAGTGCATTAAGGACTAGGTACATCCACTTTGTTCTTAAAATAGTAATGTACACTTGTAGATCTCATTGGGTTTGCTAAGGATTTACAAATAGAATGACACCACAAATGACAATGACATAATATATGCTAGTCCCTATGCTTGTATAATTTGGCCTTAGATTTAGATATATAACTATTATAAGCTAAACCATCATTCACTGCAAAATTTTTGAAGAATATTTGTGAATTTTGCAAACTTATAAATTGTACAATTTTATGATGAGAGCGATAGGAAATTCTTGAAAATTTCCACTTGCAAAATACTCCCAAAGAAGCTATTTGTCAAATATTCTTCCTTGAAAATTTTGGCAGTGTATGGTATTATCCTGCTGTAATCTTGTCAGTGCTGGTCACCATCACAACAAAAGCCCTTTTTGGGCTAAAATATTACTAAAAAGTCATATGGGGAAAGCCCTAGGCTATTAATATGAAAGCTGTAACTTGCTATTGCACTTTTGGTTCTAGTGGCAACATAAAGTGAAAAGACCTTAACATAAAAATTATGGTTTCTCCACAACTACAAGTTTGATAAAGTTTACTAGTTTGTTTTGCCATACTTGAGAACACTGCCAATAACTTTAGCCCTTCAATCAGGTATATCTCAAATAACAAAGCAGATATCAATAATATGTAAGTTAATTAGCCTCAACTCTATAAGATGGCTATTCTAGTTTTTCTTTAAAGTAATGGGAATATTGTCATAGTTAATTATTTTATTATGGAAAATATTTCTTTTGAAGGTATGTGCATGAATATCTTGAATATGGATATAAGAGAGATGGGAAAATCTCCAAGGTGTCTTATGTCATGTTTTATACTTATGGAGACAATTAGTGTTGTTATAGTAGACATAAGGTGTTTTAGTTTTAGTTTTGTTATAGCAAAAGGTAAAATTTATTTTTAGTTATAGTATTGATACTAATTTTAATTTAGTAGTATTAGTTATAGTTTTAATGTGAAATTTAATTTAGTTATAGTCATATTTAACAAGAAAACACTTTTGTTTTCTTCAGGAAGATGCATACTTCACTTTTTCTTGGCCTACCAGGACCAGCTGCTATACTAGCTGTAAGCATGCTTTCTAGTTAAGCTTAACTATAATAACTAGAAAATCACTCATGCATGGAAGGTTAAATGCACAAACAACTCAGGTATGCACTACCTAACATGATAATTATGTTAAATGCATTACACATTCCATGTGGTTAATAACTAATATAATTGAGGTTATTTAATATAGTATTAGTTATAGTTCAAAGGAAAGTTTTAATTTTAGTTTAGTTATAGTAACATTTGAAAAAAATATTTGTTATAGTTTTAGTTATAGTTAACTAAAATTTTTACTCTCTACTAAAAATATTTTAGTATTAGTTATAGTTAACTAAAACAACACTAGAGACAATGAACATCCAAATAGGTGTTTTGGCAAAAAATGTTAATTTTAATTGTCACTCAAGCTCAGGCAACAATTTGAGACGTCAAGGTGACAATCATACATCAGTACAATTATACTTGAACCAATTACTCAAGTCACTATAAAACAGTAGTATTAGGATTATAGACTATGTGACATGCCACAAATAAATCTATTGAGTACCTAATCTTATCGTACCTTTCAGAATATCTGTGATGACGCTTAGTAGTCTTAACTGACTTCTATTAACACGTGCAAGTGTGGTCGAATAATCATAGCCCCACCTACTTAGAAAATTTCCTCTGAAAAATAACGATGTGTTAGCAGATTTAAAAAGTTTGATTATACTGTTGTAGTTCCATTGTTACTTGATAACAACAGCCATAGCCTTCTCGCTTTGCTTGGTTATTGAAGGAATTTTGGCAATTGAACGATTTTACATCATACTTGTCCGCTTACTGCTGCCTCCAAAAATTTTTTTCAAAACCTTGTCGCTATTCACAGAAGCTTCCTAAAACTTTCAAAGCACTTGGTATATTAATTAATCAGGTCGTAGTTTACAACAGTAAGTTAGAAATGCCAGTTCTCTTGGTAGTTTATCTTGCTAGATGCGGCCGAAAGTGATACGTCCGTTCTTGTGTAATTTACTCTACTACAAGGTCTTTCAGTTTAATCAGAATATGAATACCATTTCTGTTACCCTTCAAGGTTAAGTAAACATTGCGTCCATCATGGCAACTTTTTATCTGTTATCTAGCCTTACATAAAAAGACATGAAAGACTACTTCCTCCCAAAGAGTATAGATGACTTCAATGGAGAACGGTTGAAAACACTCAAGGGTGAAGACATTATGTTGGGTTCTAAAGATGATGTGTTCTTTTTTTCAACTAACAATAACTTCACTATTATTGCTGAGACTCCCGTTCTCTACATGGATGGAACTTTTCAGATTGTCCTCATCTTTTTTTATAAGGTCTTCACATTGTATTCTTTCAGACTTGATCACTTGAATGGATCAACAATCTTTAAATACACTGATACATAATTTTTTGAGAGATTATGACTCAGACTTATAATGGCTAAAAAAATCAATGTTTGAAACAGCATGAAAATGGAACAGTCTGAATCAGTAAAAAATTGGCTTGATTCAAGATGATAGAGTAAAACAGTAAACAAAAATAGAAAGGAAATGCCCAATCTTAAGTCTGAACTGGATAGTTACAATATAATATATTGTAACTATCCAGACTAAGATAAATATATTATATTTATCTTAGTCCGTACGGCTACTGCGTTTCATTTAATTAGTATTAACTTAAAACTCATTGAAATTTGAATAATTTCAACTTTAGACAAAGTGGGACAATTGTACATTATGTTAGACCAAATATGATTAGATTAAATGGCTGTAAATCCATATGCTCTCATCATGTAAATGATGTTAATCCAAAAAATACAATTATAACATGTGTCAAGTCAATACATTCAGTAGATATATACTGCTTAATTCTAATTGTGTCCCCAGATCAAACTACTTTGTAGTTCTAACACATGTAGTTAGTTCTTTTAACAGAGGATATTGATCTAAGAACTGAGCGAAGAACACAATTGCATATTTCTTTATTCTGTAACGCCCACTATTACTTATTATTAATAAATATCACAAAAGAATTTTAAATAACAAACACTATTCTATAGATGTGTAGTGATGTACATATCATAGGTAGTTAATTAAAGTAGTGTAATCAGCTTCATTTCTTGGTTTAAACAATATGTCTATAACAGTTAAAAGGATCTCTCTTTTAGAATATTGAGGTATGAATCTGTGGAATTATAAATTAATAGATAATGATGTAGAAACTACATAATATACCCGACTACCAATATAATGATGTTAATTAGAGTATAGCTCCTTTATAAATGATTAAAATGTCAAAATTTCCCATCCTAGCGATTTTATTATTTTTAGACACAAGCTAGAGCAAGAAGACTGTGTTAGTGAGGGGTTATTAAACTATACTTTGTTGCTCATGTTCACTGTACTCTTATCCTACATAACTCTTAATAACAACAAGTAGGATATCAGTAATAAAAGTCAAAGATGATATAAGGCTTTTATTACAAGACTATTATAGAAACAGCAACAGATAAAAAATACACTTAAGCCTGTAACATACTGAAAGGACATCCACATTCTCCCAACTTTTGTCTTTTCTGTAATTATGAATTTGCTATACATGTAGTGAAACTGTTTTGTCTAAAGAGACAATCTTTGAATACAAAGAATTGGCCTCAAATCATTCAAACATTTTTAATAGTTCAAATGAACTGTCATTACATGTACACATCATACATCATTTACCTATGTACTTCTTAATATACATAACATCACTTATATAGATTGAGCACTTTAATTATTTCCTACCTACAAAAATTAGGAAATGAGTTTGTAATATTAAGTAATGGTCACAAGATTGTTTTCATAGTCTATGCTCTTATGATACCACAAGTATATAGATAATGTACATATAGAACAATGACGTGATTAGCTATGTACCCACTCTATAAATTATATATACATTGATATACAAAATGTAACTTACTATTGATTTTTTAAATAATTTTCATAAACCATAGCTACATTGTTCTGTTTAATAGTTTTTAAAGCATCTAACAAACTCCTTCTTGTTGCTTTATCAGCTTTCTCTTGAATCCATAACTGATACATACTAGTTAAACTATGACATTCAGCCAGATTGACACTGTTCAGTTGTAATTGTGTACCCAATTCATTCCATTTTTCAGTTTTAGCATGTGTAGTTATTTCTTGAATTGTAGGTTGTTGATCCAAGATATGATCTGGTAAAGAAGATACATGTACACCTCCTTTAACTATATTACCTAATATGAAACGGTAAATATACAATTTTAGTATTGATCAAACAAAACAATGTTTGCTTTGTTAAAGAATAAAACAAATAAAATCATGTTATTGGTATTAACACATGTATAGACGATTTACCAAGTCAGACTGTTCCAAAAACAGCCAACAATTCAAAATACAAATACAAACACAATATTCATTATGGATGGTATCTATAACTGGAAGTCAATTGTAGAATACATAGTTATGGCTTAAACAGAAGTGTCCTTTGAACAAGATAAGGGAGTTTTGGTAAAATCCTTACATGTAAGGTATCATTAAGAAACTCTTTCTTAACTCATTGATAATGAATAAAGCTGTAGTTGTGTTTACATTTCCTTGCTCACTGTCTCATTGTGACCGGACATTAGAAGCATCTCGTATGCTTAGTCTTTCTCTGTCTGTCACCACTTTTCCCACACTCACTGGCATTGTTCATTCTACATCTATTATTACATTGTTGAATATTGATAATTGTATTACTGAGTGCAGACATACATACTATAAATTCGATTTTATTAGCTTTAACTTCATTTTTAAGCTTTGATGGTTTTTTGTGGTTTGTTATATTTGTTGTTTTTGCTATTGTGGTGGCCTGGTTGTGGTTGCTTTGTTGTTACTTTTTGAGGTATATTATACGTATGATCCTTTATACATGTTTTTTGTTATTATAATGAACCACAAAACTTATATAACATAAACATTACTGGATATACAGAAGGTAATGTACATAATATATGTATTCTGGCTTAGAATTGAAAGCTGTATTTACCATAATTGACTGACTTGTGCTTTGGCACTTAGCTTAAAAATAGTTATTAATAACAATATTTGGAATGCTCAGAGTAAGGTTATAATTAGAATACTACATAGATAAGTATTAAACAGACACTTACTTTGTAAATTACTCATCAGTGATCTAGTAATCACAATTGTAGGTAATGCTTGACTCTCAGTAACTTCAATACCTTCAATTGTTATAGTATGTTTTAGATTATTTTTGAAGTCACTCATTCTAGGATTAGCAGTTACTTGTACTGGAATATTAGGAGGATTAACACTCCTTGACTGACTAAAGTCATCAGCATCTTTCCTGTTAATCTAAATCAAAGTAATTTAAATGTAAAAACAGATAACTTACAGTTCATGTAATTTACATATAATTTTTTGTTAAAACATCCCCCTCCTCCACACACACAAAAGACATAACATTTATGATTACTTACTACAAGTGGTGTACGTAGTGGTGTTATTTCCCATCCATCAACTGCTTCATCGGGGAATCCTAATAATTTTAAATTCTCTTCAGATACCTTAGTAGCAAAACGAAATGGAAAGTTGTCTTCTTCATTACCAAACTTAGATTTCAATTTTAGAGTTTTCTATATAGGAAACATTGATGATTACAATCATCATTAAAACTGATGAGCACTTATTACATCAGAATATGTATTATCTTGAACAACTGTAAAACGCATCTTCCATGTTTCCACATTTACTAATTCATAAAAGATATAACCTCGATACTTGCAGTCAGGAAGTTCAGCAGTATCTGTTTAAAGTGGCATTGTATATAATTAATATGTTCACTTTAATTCAAAGTTTATTCATAACATTACACCATTGTTTTAATCATTTAATTCCATGCATGTGTAACTGATCAGTATATACTTACTAGTAGCATAATGATATCCAATGGCACCACCAACTGCAGCTCCTAGAGCTACTCCTCCTAAATCCAACATGGCACTGCTTAATACACTTCCTACAACTCCACCTACTAGCCCTAACGTGGCACCACCAAATGCAACACAAAGTACAATAGCTATGTATGAAAATTCTTTGAGATGTATAGTGCCATATTGTAAATTAGGACGAAATGATCCTCCTGATAGGTATTCAAACCTGATAGGTGGACCAGATTTAGCAACAACGAAACTGAGATATTCTGCTTGTTTGTCATCAGTAATATTAACACAATGTTCTAGTAGAATTGTAACTGGTTTATTGAGTTGAGACGAATTAGATATTGATATATAACAAACACCACTTATAAGTGTGCTATTTTCAGGAAACTCAAATTTCTCACCCCACAATCCATTAGCAGAAATTTCATATAAAGTGTCTACTGGTGAAATAACTTGTGCAGGTATTAAAATGTTTAGCCCACACTCTTCAACTGATAATTGTTGATCTTTAGCAGCACTAAACTTAGAATAGTTCTCTCCTACTATCACCATTCCTTTAAATAGATATATACAATATATATAATCATAATTATACATATAGGGAGAGTGATAGTTTACCAACAACAACAACATATATCATTATAAGATTACTGACAATACCTTCTTTTAGTTGAATTGATTCATCCTTTACTAGTGGTAGCCTTTCTAGCTCAAGATCTTTAGTTTCACTACGTTGCATCATTTCTGCTACTTCTAATAACATGCCAAATTAAGAAGATGAAAGATAACATATACAGGTGCAAAAAGGCTAGAAAAAAACCATCAACTTGTCCATTTACACAACTCATCCAATGTACAATAGCATTTAAACTAAATTAGAGTCTAAGACTAAAGAAAGTATAAAGTCAGAGTGGTAATGCCTATTAAGCCAAGTAATACATTGACTTAATGAAATCATATTGTAACACTTGTGCAGCTAGCATCTTATACTAGAGATACAGCACATTCATTATGTATGTCAAAATTAAATACTTGTCATAGGAAAGAAAGAGGCTGAGAAGAAGAACTACATTCTTGTCAATCAAACTCTGATGACAATATACCTCTTAATAAACAAAGATCTAATTATGGATCATTTAACAGTGTCTTAGAGTCACACTTCAAGCAAAAAGGCATTCTGGTACATTTACTTCAAATTCATTGTTCTAGTGTCATCAAAGTGACATCTCAACTCTAGGATAAATGATAACATATAGAAATAAAAAAAGCTAGGAAACATGATCAGTCTTGCCAGCTTACACATCTCATGAAATACACAAATTATACTCTTAAGAATAGTAACTATGAAGTCAAGCATAGATAGGCAAGGGCTTATTAGGATAACAGTCTTAAAGTCTAGTCAGTAGTCCTCAGTTGTTTATGAATAGCTACTCAGGAAGTTTAAATAGAACCAAAAAAGCCAATGAGTAAATTTGAAAGCCAAGAGAATTAAAAAAGTAGTTACCTGCAACTCATTATGATGTTGCTTAAGGTCCAAAATATATACTCTAAAGCTTCAAGTGTGTTTTCATTGATCTATTTGGTAGAAGCTATCAACTTCATAATAAGAAGGCGTGTCAACTCATAAACATAAAATGTACATACATGTGCTGATTATAAAAAAATAACTCAGACTGGAGGAAGTCAATTTTTAAGCTAGAATTTTACATCACCACTTTCATTAAATGCCCCCATCTCCAAGCCTCACCATAAACTTAAGCTGTTATTAAATTGTTAAAGTTGAGGCTGACTGCAGTGACTACTATTTATATGTTGTTGGAATGTGTTATATACTCAAGGATGGTCAGGGACATTTCACATGTCACACTGCATGAGAGAATATTTGCCAATACACAACTTGCACACGTGTCTAATGGAAGGCTAATACAAGGTACACTATTTCTAAGTGTGTTTCTCTTTACAGATTTTATAATTCATTAAGTCAAATTGATGAGTGAAGTATTAAATCATATAAAATTAAGATTTATAATGCCCATTTCAAAGTGCATCGACAATGTAATGTAACATACTATCTTCTCGCCAATCAGAGTCTAATGACGATATATCTCTGATTAAACAAAGATCTTATTATGCATCATTTAATAGTCATATGACGCATCAAGCAAAAAGGCATTCTGATACATTTACTTCAATTTCTTTGTCCGAAAACTATTGTTCCGCATTATAAATAGATCAGTATAATAGTAATTAACAACATAATAAAAAAGATTTTTTATGACAATAACATCTATTAGAATAACATTACTGACAATACCTTCTTTTAGTTGAGTTGAATGTTTCGTTACTAGTTGAAACTTTTGTATATCAACATCTTTAGTTTTACTATGTTGCATCATTTTTGGTCCTCCTAATAATAAAAAAATCAAGAGGATATAAGGTATGTATATATGTACAACAACAGTTACTTACAAAACAAAGTTAGGAACACAAACGGTTGACTATTTATGTAGACATGCATTGTGCAATAGTGTTGAAAATATGTCAGAGTCTTAGACCAAAGAAACTATATACAAATTAAGAGTAGCTAAAGAATAGTAACTATCATGCCAAGCATACATAGTCAAGAGTGTAGTCATATAATAGTCTTTAAATCTATACAGTAGTTCCAATTTGTTATGAAGTATAAACAACATAACACATAACTACACAACAAGCTTTATTGGAACTAAGAAACCTTAATAGTAACTTTAAAAGCAAAGGTAACTGAAAAATTAGTACCAGCATCTAACTAATGAGATTACTTGAACTATACTATGAAGTGTCAATGCATGACTTATTTTATTCGTCAATCTATTTGATAGCAGACATAAACATTTTAATAAAAAGGAGTGTCCACACATGCACGTACAATCTATGTAAATATACTATGACATCAAAAATAATTCCGACAAAAAGTAAATCAAATAACATTAGAATTATTCATTACTTCAAGTCTTACCCTAAAATGGAGTTGTTGAGGTTAAGGCTACCTGCAAAGACTACTTTCCGTTATTTAAGAGTATTCGATGGCTTTGTGAACTTTACACATATTCAGGACTATCAGAGACACTTAACATACAAAACTAACAGTTTACATATATTAGCATGTTTTTCGATTGTTCATATCACAAATACTAAACAATCTCTATAGTGTATGGGACAACTACTTCCTAAAAGCCTTAAGAAAATTTGGTATTGTAAGCCATGTGAGTGAAAAAAGCCATTGACTCTCTGTACTTGCAAGTCAATGCCAAACTCCTGTAAATGGTAACTAGTGCTATATTTACCCAATTCACATAAGTATTTCTTTTCGGAAAAATTATGAAGGAATGTATAAGCAAATGTTTAATTATATTGATAGCATGATTAATAACATTCATAATTGTTAAGCTTCTAAATATGATCCTGAACTATTTTTTCTAATGCTTTAGAATTGAATTGGATTTACATACTCTTCCTCTGTAGTGAAGTAAGGGGTCCTCTTCTTAGTTATTTGAGTGTGGCACATGCTGTTGTATTCTAAGTGATCCTAAAATTGGATATTGGATTTGAAAACACTTTTGATTTGAAGCAATATATGAAAGTGTTACATGTGCTGCTATCTTATGTCGGCTTTAATATGAAAGAGATCTCGTTCAAATTATATGTAATATGATTAAACGTAATTACTACTTGTAACAGAGTTAAAAAAATTGTTAATATGCTGAACAATGATCAAGTTAATACAGTGTAAATAGAAATTGATTATAAGTATTATCCTCTTTTATTTCCCTCTTGCCTACCTAACATGACAATGATTCCATAATGTATCTTCATTACACATCACTAAATCAAAGCATAATTATATATATATACCTTTATGTTCATGTGGTATTCTTGAAGATGTAATTTTGTGAAATGTTCCTTTTCTCATGTAATATCTCCCACTAGCTGGTTTTTTACCACGTATACGTATACTTGATTTGTAATATGACTCTAACTCACTGTCAGATGATACAGTAGGAAATGTTTGCTTCCTAAGAGAAATATCTTTATCAGACACTGATATATTTGATCTCAGTCTCTTCTGTTTTTCTCCTGTGATAAATTAAAAAACACTTACTATTTACAGTTGTTAGAAGACATTATAACATTGTTTACTATGATAATAATATAACTAGCAGTTAGTCCTGAGAAGAAGCTATAATTATAATACTACAGTAAATGTTAGTGTAACAGTTAACCTAATGTATTGACATATTGACTTTTTTATAACATTCGGAAAATTTTGAATGGTTAGTAATAAATAGGAGAGTAATATCAAAATTTACATAACTCAAGACTATTTTGAAAGTAAAAGACAATGATGTTAAAAGCATTAAACAAAGTCTGAACTTGATGAATGCTGAGTAGACTGATAGTAAATTATAGTGGTAGTCTCATGAGGCCTTCCTCTCTAAATAAACGGGACTGTTATAACAAGACTAATTCAGTGGTTTTTATTTTGCCATTGATAAATTTTGAAATTTTGTTCTGATTTTATCTCTAAGAAATCACCCTTAAAATTAATATCCAAAGTATTCTAATTATGACCCATCCTTCTATACTTGACAAGTGTGTTCACATGTGATGTCATGATATTATGGAAATGACTAAATGTAACAGACATTTAAAATACAAGCTCTGTGTCTACCTGTAACTTTGTAAGAATAATTATTGTTTAATTATATTTATAATGTAGTTAATCACATTCATAATTGGTAAGCTTCCTAAGATAATCATGAGCTAGTTTTTCTAATCATTGAGAATGGGATTTTCACACTCTTCCTCCATAGTGAAGGTAAGAACTCCTGGATTTAAATGCTGTTATGTACAAAGTGATCCTAAATTTGGCTTTAACGACACTTTTGATTTGAAGCAATATATGAAAGTGTCACATGTAGTACTTTATTTTAACTTGGTTTTATCAATTGCTGACTTGAAGTAGTAGTAGATTTCCTCTTTGATGATGGCATTTCCTCTATTTGGTTAGTTCGTTTACAACCTATATAAAATGAACAACATGAATAAAATTCATAATGGATCACATTAAGTAATTAATATAAATTATCAAAACTAGGATTAGCATTAAAAACTAAATACAGTTGTATTTGTAACATAGTCAAAAAATTATTATAATGTTGTACAATAATCAAAAATCATTGAAATTAATTAAAACTATTGTCTACCACTTTATATTTATTATCTGCCTTATATGACAATAAAATTAATCAATAAAGTATCTTCATTACATGTCACTAATCAGACTATACCTTTATGTTTATGTGTTATTCTTTTCTTTATGTGAGGCATTCTTTTTTTCTTGTAAGGTCTCCCACTAGCTGGTTCTTTATCCCAACTACTTAAAGTGTCATATGACTCTGAGTCACTGTCAGATGTTAAGGTAAGAGATTTTGGCTTCCTAGGAGGTACATCTTTATCAGACTCTGATATGTTTGATCTCAGTCTCTTCTGTTTCCTTCCTGTAATAAATCGATGAAAACGTACTATTTATAGTAGTTAGAAGTCATAACAACATCAGTAATTTTTCTTCTTACTTGTACAATACAGATTAGCTTGCATCTATGACAATCTTTGCAAAGCTGACATTTGAAAGTACATGTAAAGTTAAAGAAAATCAGTGTAAGCATGTTTTCAGTCATTGTTTGGGATACTTTAATGTATGCATAATTGCATATAAATGTAATGTCTATTTGATGATATTATTAACAATTGTGAAGTTTTCAAAATATAATTACAAGCTATTTTTAATGCTTTAACTATCAATGATAATGTAAAACTTATTACTTAATGTGAATTCACACAATCTTAGCAAATGCCTACAAGAATATTTGGTCATAAAGTAGCTACTACATCATACTGATATTACCACACATTATAATTAGTAATTTGACAATAATTATTAATTTACCAAGGTAGTCTCGTATCTCATCAGCTTTCCTTTTGTTATTAACAATAAGACTTTCAATGGCAGAGATCACTGTGCTCCAAGTAACAGGAGATGATCGAGAATCAATCCAGTTACTAATTACATTAGATAGTTTGGTGTGAGGGTGGTCTGGACTACGTGATAAACCATCCAAATAATCAGAAGAAACTCTAAGGGCAAAACCAATGTCTCTCCAACTATTTTGCATATCTGCTAATAGACATAACATATCATAGTGCCTTGGAATCTCTTTTAAATTATTTCTAATATCTATGAAATAAAAAGAACAAAATCAGCAATACATCATAAAAGTGTCATTGAACAATTAAGTACAGACATCTTGTTAGATCTCTATCACTATCAAAAATAAAAGAATGTTATAAAATATACTGGAGCGATAATATGAATACACACTATACTGTGTGAATGTAGTATGATGGTCACAATATGGTAATTTAACAATCAGTTCAGTTCACTGCAGTTGAATGTCAAGAGGCAAATATTTACCTGTTAAAGGTCCAGGATTGAGTTCAACATCACCTGATAATATAAGAAGCAACAAAAGGAACATAATCAGGGAGAAAACCAGATTTGTAACATCCCCATTTTCAGAACACAGCAATGACTCTACCCATCCAGTAACGTTGACAGCTCCCTTTGTAGCACTACGTAGTACATGACAACAATGCCATAATCCAATGTTGATTCTCCATTGAGAAATATCAATCATTACAAATGGAAGCAGTGAAGTAACGGAAAGTAGTCTCACCCTAAACCAACTTTTCAAATTTGTTTTAAAACCCTTTACCAACCGTTCGCGCATGCTCGTTTACCAACCGTTCGCGCATGCGCATTTAATCAAGAGAAATAATATATTCTCTTGACCATAAGATTTTAGTTGAAAAACGCATTGTTTGTGTGTGCTTTTTTCTCCGTTTTTTAGCAAGAGAACATGATTATAAGCTCACCCGAAGTACTCCAGTGGAAAGGTTAGTGATTTTTTGGTCTGTGTTATCGCTAGTTTTGTATAAACTGTTCGTTTTACGATGTTTCACAAGTCAGTCTCCCCACTGAGGAGATTGATTCGTCTTTTTTTTTTATTTGTACTACTCTAAGTGAGTCATTATGTTTTATTTAGGTTTGTGAAAGGTATTTATATCAAAAGTAAACTACCTGTGTCGGTAAGTAAGCTATTTTATTATTATTATTATTTTTATTTATTATTACACAGTTTTAGGTATAGAAACATGAGTGATAACATAATAATAATAAGTGAAATGATAATGATAAGTACTGTCTAATGCAGTTGTGGATCTATATGATACTTTTCAAAGCAGCAATCATCTTCATTGTGAGTATAAATGCAAAGAGGAACATAACATGCTTTACATTTTAGTCTGGTTTCATGTCTCACTTTATTAACATTCCAGCAGTACCAACATCTAGCTTTGTTACATTTTGTAAGGTAATGGCCATTTCCCTCATCTATGTTGTCCGATCTTCTTCTTTTTGTGGGAGTTGTAGACTTTGCCTTGGCTAAGTCATATGTGGGTCTGGGCATACTATATCGTTGACGACTGTTATAGTCTCCAATCAATTCAATCGCTAAGTTTAATCTAAATTGTTTATAACTGTACCTTGCTTGTGCAGTAGCTGGTATATAGTTCTTGAAAAGAATATACGAGTTGGTGATGGTTACATCTAATAGGAACTTGAATATATACCTAAATAATAAATAATATGTGATAATGGTATTTTAATCTTTTCTTACATGTAGAATTTCCGTGATTTCATGTGCAGTTGGTAATATGAACATAATTGATCCGCCTTGTCTACACCTCCCATGTACTTATTATATGAGATAATATTAAGTGGTTGTTTTATTGTATTTTGTTTCCTTTTTACATTGACAGTGCTGGTGGGATTACAATTTCTGGACATAACACAGACAAGTCTTTCATCTTTCCATGCTGTGACAACTACATGTCTGGCTTGTCTAAAAATAAACTCTCCTTGATTGAGATCACCTAAATACAAAGTATAACTTATCATTGCATACCTTCTCTTAGTTGTTTGATAACATATGGTATTCCAGCATGATTTACACGAAATGTTCCACAGGAATAAAGGTCATCATGATCAAGTAAATGTTGTAGTAATGGTAGTGAAGTAAAGTAGTTGTCAAAGTACACATGATGACCACTAGGTAGTTTTGAAGTGAGTTCTGATACGATCTTCATGCCTAGATTTTTTCAACTCTTTCACCTTCCTTGCCAATGTAAACTTTACAGTCTGTGATATAACCATTGACTGAGTCAGCTAAAATCCACACCTTTATTCCCTGTTTTATAGTTTTCAATGGAATGTACTGTGTTATTTTTGACTTTCCTTTAAATTTGATTATCGCTTCATCTACTGAAACATCTCTGTGTGGACAATACAAAGAATCAAACTTTAGGAGGTCAAGAATAGGCCGAACTCGTACCAGCCTGTTGAACCCAGGTTGTCCATGTGGTATAATGGTATCCTTGTCTACAAAATGCAAAAATGATTTCATTTCCATAAACTTTTTCCGTGATATTCTAGATGCTATTGGAGCATAGTGAAGACATGGATCTGTTGACCAGTAATCATATATATCTGGAAGATTGTTGATCCCCATTAATATACAAAAACCAAAGTAAGCTAACATTTCCTCTGTACAGGTTTTCCAGCTGTTGTTTCCTAAACACTGAGCAGCATATCTGTTGGTTTCTACTACAATTAGGTCGATAATTGCCCTGGTAAAAAACAGTAGAAAAATCTGGAAGGGACTATGAGAAAGAGTTACTGTTGGTCCTGGTACACTATCAAATGGTTGAATGGTGACATCTGAAGCTTGGTCACTCCATTGTAAATCAACATCATTGCTGCTACTATCAGGTTTGCCCTGCTCTCTACAACGAGCTCTATGACATCCTTTACCATGACCTCTACCACGACCTCTACCACCTCGACTACTTCTATGACCACCACAACCTCTACCACGAGAACGTCCTTTTTCCCACGACTACCACTTGATTGAAGGTTCATATCACTACTAGTATTGCTTTCTCTATCACTATCATTTCCACCTATTTTACTTGCATAATCACCAACATAACTATCATCATCATTATCACTACTATAATCAGTATCATTTCCAAGTATAACATTTGCACCAACTAACATATCTTCCATTTCTCTAGCATCCAGTTCTTCCAACACTTCAGCATCCAATTCATCATCACTTCCAGAAAAAATATACTCTTCCATCTTATGATCACTGTCTTTCATTACTAATTCACATACTTCATCTGTAGTATACTTTCTAGCCATTGTTTACTATCAAAATTTTCTATTGCAGCAGCTGGTTACTACATTTGATACTCTCCCGTTTTTTGAGTCCACCCATAATAATTAGCTTTAATTTTTCATTATTACGATTTCTATTTGTTATAAATACTAAATACGAAAGAAAGGTAGCAAGAACGAGCTATTATTATTAAAGTCAATTTTGTTAAAGTTGAAAACGCCATATGGCGTCATTGGTCTTTCACTACTAAATAATAAACGGCTAAACGCCATATGGCGTCATTGGTTGGTAAAGGGTTAATTAAAATCAGTCTGGTAAATAGACCATCGGAAAGGGAATCTTACCTGCTGTTTTCGTGACCACTAACGTGTTAATAACTTAATATATATACTTAATTTTCATTTTTCAAATATAATTGGTGTCTACCAGTTCATAACTATTCATATGTTTTATCAGTTAAGGGGTTTGGCATGGATATTGTATTTAGACTATTATTATGATTAATAATATTTGCTTATGAAAGGTTTAATGATGTGAAGTAATAAACAATAGCTCATTAGTGAATATGTTCCAGAATAATGTGAAAATTACTAAAATACTAAACTTTCATAGTGTATAGTAGCTAAAATTTCCAATGATTACTAATTTGTCATACCATTACTGACAATTTGCTCAAAAATATAACAATATAGATAGCTGATTTGTCTTTTTTTGGCATTACTGCAATGGCAATCTCGTGCTAAGTCCAGTATTTTAATTAAGCAAGTTTGAAAGTTGGTGCATGTAGGTACTTAGTAACCTCAATGCTTTTTACAAGTTTCTCCTGTAATCTTGAACTCAATCACTAACAGATAAACATTAACCTGTTGACATTCATCTGTGGTGAACTAAATTTATTTTTAAAATTGTCATATATAATATATTATGATCATCATACCACATTAATCACATAGGAATTATGTATTCAGATTATAGCACCTACATATCTTGAGAGTGTTAGATGTCTGTACTCAAGTTAGTTACTGATAGTATTTGTAATAATATCATCACAATATAATCAATGTGTAGACTTCTTGCTAGACCTCTAGATACCTTTCTGTAATGCATTTACTGAGTTAGTTCATTCTATTTCTTAGATATTTCTAATATTTTGGGGGAAGAGATTCCAAGGCAATATGATCTGTTACATGTAATAATGTTTAAATGTTTAGTATTTAGTTTCATGGACTATGAGTACAGTATCAAATTACAGGGGCAGATGGAGTAGATAGTATAAGTATACAAATACTTCAAATTAACAAAGAAAATGATTAATTTTGACACAAATAATTAAGTAACTGAAAAGTTATAATTCGATATCAATGATGTATATGTCTCTGATGTTTATACAATGTACATTAGTCAATCACCAACATTACTATATGTTAAGTCTTTTGAAATTGACTTTCATTAAACCATACCATCTAGAATTATAATGAGATGATATCCACTTCAATTGAGCAGTAGTTCCAATAAAGTCAGAGCATCAGGAACAACAATGTCAGATATCACACACTGTTATAAACTGATACTGGTGCTTTAATCTGTAAAGTAACACATCAATTAGTGATTCCATGAAATTTGAAATTTAAGTATAATAATTCTATATCCTCTTGGTACACTAGTAATAAAGAAGTCTAATAATTAAATACAGCACTTGTCAACACATAGTTAGTCTAAGAGACATACATTTACTTACTATTAAAATAGCATATTCTAAAACATTTGATGTTTAGAAACCAAAAGATCATTAGCTTTGTAGAACTAGTAGTTAATGAGTTGGATTGCATTGATTCTGGTAATATTTTTTAGTCAATGGAGTTTGCTGGATACCATTATATTGTTCTGATCTCAAAGGATGCTCTACTATATACGTGAAATTGTACATAACAGAATCCTGCAAATCATAACTACTAAAGAAATTCCTGAGGAATATCTTTACTGTACAATTCCAGATTGCACCTCAAAATCTTTAGTACATTTTACCATTTGTACAAAAACAAGGAAACTCTCTCTTGTCTCGAAACTATTACTCGTCAGCAACCATGGTTCCTTGACAACTTTGTGGTACTGCTCCACATTCCACACATTCCAATGAGCAGGCAATACCCTTCTAGACCATTCTATGTCTATCAGCTTAAGAAAAAAAGGAGAGGTTAGGTTGCTAGACCATATTACTAGTAACAACTAGCACAGTTAAGAATTTAAATATATACAGTCATTAGACCTTAGCTTATTTTTATCATAGTGATTATCAAGTATTGTTATTAAAGTAGCTATTTGAAAGATAAGTTAACAGCACTCTAGTTTTGGTTAAATTGTAAATTTTTCTCATGGAGGTCTGTATATGAGTCCTACTTTGGAAAGCTTGGAGGGAAAAAATTTTAGACCAATAATTTGCAAATAATTATGTGCAGAATCACTTTACTATGAAGTGATTTCCTATCAGAGGATCATTCTGCCTTTAAGTTATAAACTCAATGAATGACAAAGCAGCAGTACACTAAGAGAAAGAAATCATACTATTATTTCATGGTAAGACAAAGCATTAAACATGCATGTACATTTATTACTTACTACAAGTACATTAATAGGTGTTCATAGAGTTTATTTCTGTATTCTTCAGAGATTGTTTTTGCATGCAATTTCATACTTATATATTACATCAGCCTAGTACTTATAGTTGTCAATAGAGTGCTAGTAGACTAGCTACTGTGAGATGGTATTTATTTTTGATGGATGCAGTAAGAATAGATTGTCACTAATTTTATATGCAATTAATACAACTCATAATAATTAGTCATAATCTATAGATCAAATTCTATTACTATAGTAATGTCTTAGTTTCACAGATGCAACTGATCATCATCCAGTTCCTACTAGCAGTCTTAATAATCTCCTTACTTAGGATGTTCAAGTTATTCTAGCTACTAACCTCAACAAAACAGCTATATATATCACCAACAGTCCTATTCTCATCATTGCAATCCTATTATGACTATCACATCTAGTGTTAATTAGTAAAAGAGATCCCAGAGGTTATGGGAATCCACCTCATAGTAGAAATTGCAAATAAAGTATAGATAATCTGTTAATGGTCAAAGACAAATCTTAATTATGTTCCCATTGATCATTATTATGTTTGATACATATAGTACATGTGCTTTGTCTTATTATTTTTTTATTCTATGAACATGTAAATAAATAATTGTACTGTAAATAAATGTGACTTGACTTGAAATAAGGGACCACTTCTGTAAAACATTTGTGACTCTATTTGTGAAAGGGAACCACTGTTAAAATACTTTAAAAGCATTTTTGTATGCATCTTATTATATATATAGTATGTATAACAAATGTATGTATACAAAACTGTTTTTGAGGCATTTAACAATGTTTCCCTTTCACACATCAGATTACAAATGTTTTACAGAAGGTGTCCCTTATCACAAGTCAAGTCACAAATGTAGCTTCATATATACATATTAAATTGATCTTATAAGTGTAGTTTATCATAACATAAGCATGAATGAATCTATAATTGAACAGGTAATTATACATAATGTCACATTCAGTACTTCATTATGTCATGACTTATATCTTGAGTTAACTTTAAACTGGACCTAAAGGATAGATGAAAGGATTAACAGGAGATAAATGGACAAATAAATGTATAAATGAATTAATTAATGTCTGTAAAAATAGACATATATCAAATAGTACAAGTAGACACATAGATAGTTGAAGTAGATGAATGGATTGCAATACTCTCTAAACTGCATGTATCTTAAAGGAACTAGTACTTTCTTGTTATCAGTAAATCAATAGTACATTGTGACTACATGTTAATAAATCACTTATAACAGACTGACAATAAAGACAAACTAGCTGACTTGTTTTGTTAATTAGATTTTAATAATATTCATTAGGTGACAATATGTAGATAATTGCAATGAGTACTGTTAACACTTCTATTATTACAAATAATAATATTTTATAATTAATAGTAAGCATAAATGAGTTGTTGAACCACCTTTTTTATTGACAACATGAATACCCCATAGCTACTGCTAGTTTGAAGGGCACAAACAGAATAGAACAAAAATAAATAAAACTGAATGAAAGTATTAAAGTACAGGATATAGTATCATTAATAACACTGAGATAAATAAGAGACTGACAAGTATATGATAACTTTTAGTGTGGTAAGTGATGGTGAGTTGATGGTTAGTAAAGAAGCATATTTACTTTAGATTAAAAGTGTTAGATGTCTGTACTCAAGTTAGTTACTGATAGTATTTGTAATAATATCATCACAATATAATCAATGTGTAGACTTCTTGCTAGACCTCTAGATACCTTTCTGTAATGCATTTACTGAGTTAGTTCATTCTATTTCTTAGATATTTCTAATATTTTGGGGGAAGAGATTCCAAGGCAATATGATCTGTTACATGTAATAATGTTTAAATGTTTAGTATTTAGTTTCATGGACTATGAGTACAGTATCAAATTACAGGGGCAGATGGAGTAGATAGTATAAGTATACAAATACTTCAAATTAACAAAGAAAATGATTAATTTTGACACAAATAATTAAGTAACTGAAAAGTTATAATTCGATATCAATGATGTATATGTCTCTGATGTTTATACAATGTACATTAGTCAATCACCAACATTACTATATGTTAAGTCTTTTGAAATTGACTTTCATTAAACCATACCATCTAGAATTATAATGAGATGATATCCACTTCAATTGAGCAGTAGTTCCAATAAAGTCAGAGCATCAGGAACAACAATGTCAGATATCACATACCTCTGTTATAAACTGATACTGGTGCTTTAATCTGTAAAGTAACACATCAATTAGTGATTCCATGAAATTTGAAATTTAAGTATAATAATTCTATATCCTCTTGGTACACTAGTAATAAAGAAGTCTAATAATTAAATACAGCACTTGTCAACACATAGTTAGTCTAAGAGACATACATTTACTTACTATTAAAATAGCATATTCTAAAACATTTGATGTTTAGAAACCAAAAGATCATTAGCTTTGTAGAACTAGTAGTTAATGAGTTGGATTGCATTGATTCTGGTAATATTTTTTAGTCAATGGAGTTTGCTGGATACCATTATATTGTTCTGATCTCAAAGGATGCTCTACTATATACGTGAAATTGTACATAACAGAATCCTGCAAATCATAACTACTAAAGAAATTCCTGAGGAATATCTTTACTGTACAATTCCAGATTGCACCTCAAAATCTTTAGTACATTTTTACCATTTGTACAAAAACAAGGAAACTCTCTCTTGTCTCGAAACTATTACTCGTCAGCAACCATGGTTCCTTGACAACTTTGTGGTACTGCTCCACATTCCACACATTCCAATGAGCAGGCAATACCCTTCTAGACCATTCTATGTCTATCAGCTTAAGAAAAAAAGGAGAGGTTAGGTTGCTAGACCATATTACTAGTAACAGATGAAAGGATTAACAGGAGATAAATGGACAAATAAATGTATAAATGAATTAATTAATGTCTGTAAAGACATATATCAAATAGTACAAGTAGACACATAGATAGTTGAAGTAGATGAATGGATTGCAATACTCTCTAAACTGCATGTATCTTAAAGGAACTAGTACTTTCTTGTTATCAGTAAATCAATAGTACATTGTGACTACATGTTAATAAATCACTTATAACAGACTGACAATAAAGACAAACTAGCTGACTTGTTTTGTTAATTAGATTTTAATAATATTCATTAGGTGACAATATGTAGATAATTGCAATGAGTACTGTTAACACTTCTATTATTACAAATAATAATATTTTTTAATTAATAGTAAGCATAAATGAGTTGTTGAACCACCTTTTTTTATTGACAACATGAATACCCCATAGCTACTGCTAGTTTGAAGGGCACAAACAGAATAGAACAAAAATAAATAAAACTGAATGAAAGTATTAAAGTACAGGATATAGTATCATTAATAACACTGAGATAAATAAGAGACTGACAAGTATATGATAACTTTTAGTGTGGTAAGTGATGGTGAGTTGATGGTTAGTAAAGAAGCATATTTACTTTAGATTAAAAGTGTTATAGATGAGCTAGATTTCACATGATAAGGAAGTGAATTCCACAGAGAGAGAACGAAAGGGACAAATGAGTTTTGTGAGGCAGATGAGTGAGTAAAAGGGATGGTATAGGTGAGAGGATCAAAGTGACGAGAAGCATAGCTAGCTAAAATTTATATTTGTTGTTAAAGTTATTATAAATATAAGTTAAAGTTCTTTATATAATATAGGTTATTGGCAATTGCTGATATCAATGATAATGATCTTCGGATTCATAATGACCTTAACTGCACTGTTATTTTGTCATTTATTACATCATTTTGGAGAAAATAGCAATTATGTTCAATTATTGTATTTATCTCCTGGTTGGTGGAAATTATTTTTCAATCGTACTTGCTATTTTTTACTGATTATTGTTGATGGATACCTAGTGATAACAAAACTAGTAAGTTTAGGAATTGAAAAGAGGTTAATGATTGAAAGTATTGTACCTGACAGCTTAAATAACTAGACAAGCTTTATATATCAGTTCTGTCAATATTGATAAGTCTATAAGCATTATAAATCTATCCACCGCAGTATTTAAAGACTATTGCTCAATGCCCACATGCTATATTATGGAGCAATTATGGCTGGTTAGTGTGAATCTTATAATAAGTTATATCAGATATGCAATGGTTCATTGATCTATGTGCGTTATATAAACTTACGAACTAAAGATGTAAGTTGTTATAATATTATAACAATATTTTGTCATTACATTTTTGCTTTCATTCAATAATGCCAATTTTAGTTTCAAAAATCATGAAGTCAAACGAGCAAATATTTTCATAGCTAATAAAGCCTTCTATTCATGATATGCAACAGTCTAACATACTGTTAGCTGGTGTTATAGATGAGCTGTATGTTTGTTATGTCAACACGATTCATTATTATTATTGATTATGTGTTTCATATTTATTATGTTTAATTTTTTGCCTTCAAATAAATAGAATATTACTCATTTTTCTTTTGTAGATGCAACACTTGGAAATCAAGATCCTAAACCAGTTGGTATGTCAATAGTATATACACTCACATTTCAGTAATTTTGTCATACCTCATATTATTGAGGGATCATAGAAACATAGTATAGTAAAGTCTATAAAACTACATGTGTATTGTATAATCTATTAACATATTAGAACTATGGTCAACATTGTAAAACATGCCAAAATATTGGACATAATAGGCGATGTTGACTTGTAAGTCACAATCAACAATATTTAAGTAGTATATTAAGAGCATATACATGGGAATGATGTTCATAATCTCAAGAATGGAGCCTTAACAATTATGATTAGTATTTTGGTTGACCATACTACATATCAGTTGATGTATGTTAGATAACACATTCAGTTCTTAAAATGGTCATGATTATCTTTAAGATAGGCTAAAATTAATATTTGTGGTTATGTTGAAGTTAACAACAATGTAATATAAAGTTTTAAAAACTATAGATTGTAAGCAATTGCTGGTGATAATCACCCTTGGATTCGAAATAACTTTAACTGCATTTTTCCTGGTATCTAATTTATGCTTTTGGAAAAAATAGTAAGCATTATGTATGTATTTAACTGTAACAGATGTTTACAATCTGTCAACAGGTAGGTGGTATTATCTAAAAGAATACCTATTTGTAATATTATGGTTTGCCTTTGCAGTAACAGTAGCTGCAGTCATTTTTTGGTGTATAACACATACCTTTGGAGATAATAGTAAGTAATAGTGTATGGATTTAGCTGTAAAAGAGATTTTTAATTACTCAGTAGGTTATATGGTGGTAGTGTCTTAACACTAGATTATTTGTTTTAAAAATTCTTGTATGTTTGGTTACATAAATTCCAACATATTAGATTGTATGAACTCGTTAGTAACATTCTTGGATCAGTATCTTAAATCATTACTAATTGTAACTATGAGTTTTACAAACAATCAATTGTATGTTTACTTTTTGCATCAAATAAAATAGCTTAATGCAACTTGTAAATTATGATATTGATTAAATCACCCAATCAGATTTTATAATTACATTGAATTAAAGTAGACATAAACATACTTCAATGATTTTGATTGATCTAGGAGTGATTTATTATATCATCTTGGAAATAATGGTGAGCATACCTATATGAATTGAATATTTGTAATAAGTTTTAACATTCATTTATTGTAAATTTGTGGAAATCAATTCATAATGTACTTGTTATTAATTTCTTTATTAATTTTTGTTTTTTAGGAGATACCTAGTATTAATAAAACTAATAAGTTTGCAAATTGAAAAATGTTATTTCACTGATGTTAAGTAGAGCTTGTCAAAAGACTATCAATTCAATATAAAACTTAAATGTTTGTATTCATATACAGGCAGGTGGCAATTATTTGCAAATCTAATATTCCTTTCTGCACTAGTAGCTATCGATTGTTGGATACCCAGTAATGACAAGTCTAGTAAGTATATAAATTAAAAATTATCATTTCAATGAATGTGATGTAGAGCTTATCAAAAGAATAATCAAGGGTACTTCATTGGGCTTATTAGGCACTTTACTGTTAGTTTGTGGCTGGAAGTTGGTAAGATCCAAGTCTTGTGCAATTATTCCTTATCTTTGTCATTTGAAAACCTATAGAATGAATAAAAGAAATGATAAAATATTTCTTGTGTTTATGAACAATATAGTATATAGTGTTATCTTTACTAGCAAATAGTGTATTATAAGTGTAAACTTGTTAATATGTCCGATTAGAATGAATATAGCAAATTAGTTGATATGTCAATTACTATTATATTATATCCTTTGAATATTATTAAAAAAATTTAGATTTCTAGACAGTTATATAATAGAACCAAAAGTAATCATTGAAACTTTCACTGAGGGCTTTACAAAGCAACACTTCCTGACTGTAATGTCTCCAAAAGTTATGAAGTACAAAAGTGCTGAACCCTTACCACATTGAGTAGCCACAAATTGTTGTTTGCCAATTAACCATGGCTTGTAAACTTATCAATAACTTTATATAAAGTAGAAAGTAGGTTTGTCTCAACACTTCTTATTTTATGAACTGTGGTATAAATTAGAATGTAGCAGTGATAATTAGCAAAGATACTGAAAACAGCCTGTATATGATGTCAGCAACATGCCATGTCAACTATATGGTAGCAAAAATCAAAAAGTAAGACTACCAGTCCTAAATCAATCACTTTCAAAACAAACAACAAAAATTGAAAACCACTGCATCCACCTACACACTAACACACATCAGTCCACTTTCTTGTCTTGGTATCTTCTGACAATGTATTCTTCATATCTTGATCTTCTTATCACACATTCCCTTTCTCTATCTCTTTTATCTTTGATTCTTTCCACTTTAACTATTTTCAGTTCATACTCTGCATCTTTCAACATCTCATAATGCCTTTTAGAGTTTGTGAAATCACTTTTTCACCTAGGGACTTGAACTCTTTTTTCATACATTATTTGGTTTCCACTTTTCATTTTGCAAACAACACTTTTGTTGAAATAAGAATACTGAACAAAAAGTGATTTCCACTGGTATGACGAATTTGAAAAATCACTTAAAAAAATATAACCTTTAACATTCATACTTGATCCTACTCCTTTACCTGTGACTATGCCATATGTACAACATTTTACCAACTGATTAGGACAGAGGGGTTACAGGAATTGACTTTAGACAGCTTGAAGTCTATTACAATAATAGAAGGTAAGTGTGATATAAAATAGTATAAATAATAAGTGTATTGAATGTGACCTTAACATTTTTTACTCTATTGTTTTCTTCTTTCACATCTATTGCACTGTAATTACTTGTCATCTAAATGTGTCCCTTACAATATAATAGAAGGTAAGTGTGATATAATATAGTAGAAATCCTAAGTGTATTGAATGTGACGTTAACATTTTTTGCTCTATTGTTTTCTCATTTTAAATTCTATTGTGTTGTGATTACTTGTGATCTGAATTTGTCCTTTAATATATAATAGTTGGTAAGTGTGATATAATATAGCAGAAATCCTAAATGTATTGGATGTGACATTAACATTTTTTTCCTCTATTTTTGTCTGTTTTGACATCTATTGTTCTGCAATTACTTGTCATCTGAATGTGTCCTTTACAATATAAGAGGAGGTAAGTGTGATATAATATAGTCTAAATCCTAAGTGTATTTAATATGACGTTAATATTTTTTACTCTATTGTTTTCTTTTTTCACATCTATTGCACTGTAATTACTTGTCATCTAAATGTGTCCCTTACAATAAATAGGAGGTAAGTGTGATATAATGTAGTAGAAATGCAAAGAATATTAAATGTTATGTTGACATTTTTCTACTCCATTGTTTTCTATTTCTACATCTATTATGGTGTAATTACTTGTAATCAAAATTTATCTTTACAATATCATAGTTTATATATTTGATATAATGTAGTAAAAATTTTAAGTATATTGGATGTGACATTGACATTTTTAGACTCTATTTTGTCTGTTTCAACATCTGTGCAATTACTTGTCACCCAAATATATTCTTTACAATATAATAGGACGTAAGTATGATATAATATAGTCTAAATCCTAAGTGTATTGAATGTTATCTTAACATTTTTTTACTCTATTTGTTTCCTTTTTCACATCTATTGTGTTGTGATTACTTGTGATCTGAATGTGTCCTTTACAATATAATAGTTGGTAAGTGTGATATAATTTAGTATAAATCCTAAGTGTATTGGATGTGACATTAACATTTTTATACCCTATTTTTGTCTGTTTCGACATCTATTGTTCTGCAATTATTTGTCATCTGAATGTGTTCTTTACAATATAATAGTTGGTAAGTGTGATATAATTTAGTAGAAATCCTAAGTGTATTGGATGTGACATTAACATTTTATACTCTGTTATTTTATTTTTTAACTTCTATTGTGTTGTGATTACTTGTGATCTGAATGTGTCCTTTACAATATAATAGTTGGTAAGTGTGATATAATATAGTAGAAATCCTAAATGTATTGGATGTGACATAGACAATTTTATACTCTATTTTTGTCTATTTCGACATCTATTGTTCTGTAATTACTTGTCATCTGAATGTGTTCTTTACAATATAATAGGAGGTAAGTGTGATATAATATAGTCTAAATCCTAAGTGTATTTATTGTGACCTTAACAATTTTTACTCTGTTGGTTCTTTTTTATCATCTATTGTGTAGTGATTACTTGTCATCTAAATGTATCCTTTACAATATAACAAATAGATGGTAAGTGTGGCATACAGTAGAAGTAGAAATCCAAAGAGTATTGAATGTGATGTTGACATTGTTTTCTATTTCTATATCTATTATGCTGTAATTACTTGTAACCAAAATTTATCCTTATAATATAATAGTTTAGAAGTGTGATATAATGTATTATAAATCCTTAGTGTATTGAATGTGATGTTAACATTTTTTACTCTGTGTTAGTTTCTTTTTTAACATCTATTGTGTTGTGATTACTTGCAATTGTCATCTGAATGTGTCCTTTACAATATAATATTTGGTAAATGTGATATAATGTAGTAGAAATCCTAAGTGTTGAATGTGACATTTACATTAATTTTTTATACTCAATTTCTTTTGTAGCTATGTCTATTGTGCTGTGATTACATGTCATCTGAATGTCTCCTTTACAATACAATAGTTGCTAAATGTGACATACTATAGTGTAAGTTCTAAGTGTATGGAATAAAATGAAGGATGATATATGATCATTGAACCTTGTGCAAATAATTTTTTATTATCAATATATTATTGGCCATAAGCGTTTATGATGTATTATTATTTTAAACTTGTACAAGTAATTAACCTAAGTGTGTTATTTGTTTTACTGTAAGAACATGAATTATTGACAACAATAATAATTGTACATGTGTTATCCATAATTTTGAATTTTATCCTCATGCTATAAAAAGTATTTATTATTGTCACAGCATCAAATTTATATTTAAAATGTTTGTCAATTGTTGAGAGTGATTTGAGTTATTTTGTTTAACTATATATAATGTTGTCTAGGTTTTTAATGTTTATGCTGCACTTATGTATAGCATTGACAGTATAGATAATTTACAGATATTACGATATCCTCTCTTGATTCATGTTAATGTAGTTATTATATTTAGGTTGGATCTACTTCTGTCATGTTAGCAGAAAAGAATGGACACAAAGATGTTGTTTTGATTTTAAAACAGAAAGGAGCCAATTTAGACATTGTCAATAAAGTAAGTGTACATGTACATATGTTATATGATTAAAGCTTTATAAGTGAATTTAATATGTAACGTCTTTTTCCTAAAAGTGCCAGTAGTTGTTATACTATAGTTTTATTAGGTGCTCACTCCAAAATAGCAGTAAAGTTCAAGAATTGAAGCATCAGTTGTTTAATATTGAACTGTTCATTTTAAATTGTTTAAAAAATGAAGTGTTAAGTATATTGTCTAGTTATAATTACTGTATTTTTTGCTTTTGTAACAAATCCACAATTAAAAAAAGCCAGCCTTTTTAGTGTACAGACTGATGAAGATTTATAGTTTGTCAGATCCAATAACTGTCAGACAGAGATAACATTCATTATTATCGTAGGCTTATGAAAAATATGATAAGGAGCCATGTGGAAGAACAAAGGTGATGATAGTTGATATACTAATCAACATAAATAGCCATGTTCAGCTGGACCATTGACTTAATAGTGTATTCTAGAGATTGTTTTCTGTTTGCATTTCATTTACCAGTCCCTCAGATCACACTCAACTGTATATAGTTTAACCCATCTTGCATAAATTAGTGTTATAACAGTTATTCAAGTAATGAAGGCTTCTTAATAATTGATGTAGTCATGTCCTTCATGTACAATGTGACTTACATCTACACAATACATGAATGTAATGTGTTATAATGATAATGACAAAGTGGAGAGATAAGACAAAAGACAAGGTCTATATGTTTGTACTGTTATTGTAGAGGTAATGGTATCATTTTACAATTGATTATTTGTATGTATTTTTATAATAGAGTGGACCGGTGGCCCTTCATTATGCAAATGACAAAGGATATACAGATATCATAGATGTAATAGTCAAACAAAATGCTGATATCAATATTGTTACTAATGGGTGAAGTGTAATTTTCAAGCTGTTTTAATGAATAGACATAACTATTAGATCTAGACAAGACATAGGATCAACATTATAATGATACAAGATAATTGTACCTGTGTATTATGTAGGAGGTAGCGTTGGTGTAAGTACACTAGGATTTTTTCTTCATTCTTCATTCTAATTATAATTATGTTTTGGCCAAGATAATAACAAAAGTGTAAGGCTTTAATGATCATTTTTATACAAAGTTATATTCTTATGTAATGTATATGTCTTTAAAAGTGTTATTTTGAGTGCTTTAACAATGACAGTTACAGTAGAACATTTCAGACTTTATGTTTGTCTGTACAACCAGACAAACATAAAGTCTGAAATGTCCTATCATACCTATTACCTCTCTACCTAAGCCTTTTCAATGACAGTTACAGTTTATACAGACCTTTGAAGTAGCCTCTGTGTGAGAAGCCATTTCTTAAGAATTAATAGTTTTAACCCTATTCACATGTACATAAAACATGATAAATATGAAGAAAGGTCACTTAGTCAAGATTACTTGCAATGTTTACATTTTGTTTATTCTATCTTTTTGTTTCCATATCTATTGTGCTGTGATTACTTGTCATCTGATATGTCCTTTACAATATAATAGCTAGGTAGAATAATATATTGTAGTATAAGTTCTAAGTGTATTGAATAAAATGTAGAAATTCTCTTGACTCTATTGTTTTCTGTTTCAATAAAATGTAGGAATAAAAGTTGATCTATAAATGGTTTCATTTCTTTTGAAAGAATGCTTCTTTACTTTCTGTACTTCTTTTTCTTTAATCAGTTTGTATCAAATGAATTTTAAGTCAAAATTGTAAAGTATCACTAAATCAAACATGTCAATAGTCATGGAAATAAAGTATTGCCTTAATTTGAAATAATTATTCATCTTCCTATCCTGACCACTGCATGCCATCATTGTTTACTATAATACTGATTAGTGAAAGTTTATAAAATGTAATATTTCACAATCATTTTTGTGTATTATGTTTCTACAAAAATGTATTCAAAAAGTAATTAAAAGACAGGTATATCTCAAGTTTATTAAGTTAGCTAGTAGTGATTGACATGTAATTGTTGTAATGTAATAATAGTTATAATTAATTTCTATGTATATCATATTAAATAGATTATTGTATAACATGTTAACAATGTTTTAAGCTCTGTTACATGTGCAACTTATGTTTGATTTTTAGCACATTTCATAATTTTTATTAAATACTTCAAATTTGATCCATTGTTAATTTAGTTTTTAATGTTGTCCTTTTTAACTTAGTTCATAAGCTACCCAACCAGATGGAGGAAACACAATCATCAAAAAAGCAATCTACCACTACTTCAAGTCAGCAATTGACAAATCTTATTTAAGATAGTTATAAATGTGACATTTCATCTATTGCTTCTAATCTAACTTATAGCAATAGTATATAGACTTTTATAAGGACTTACCTTTCATTTTAATTGTTATCAAAACCATTAATGTTCACAATATGTTTGCCTTGGTAATAAGACTATTTTAGAGCGCTTAGAATATTTCTTGAATAAGTACAATAAATGTGGAATAGTTTATATAATTCAAGCATATTCACTACAGTCTGAGTTCCCTAACTATATTATGTGATTAGGTGATCCTAAATTGTCAAGATAAATATCAACAATAAAATTTCTTACTTTAAAAAAAAATTAAAGCACAATTGAAAGTGATATATATTATATAATATGTATTATTTTTACTTATCACTCACTTTGTATTTGTTTTAACATTTTCAAGTTTAATACTTGCTAAAGTGCTTTATCAAATGTATTGCCAGATAAATATCAAACATTCCAATACTTAAGACAACCTATCAATCATGCTTTAATAAAATGCACTAAAGTCCTTAACCACGCTGCGGTCTTATCCAGCTCCTCAAGTGACGTATCTCACGCGATGCGCAAGATGATTATTGATGACTCAGCATTTCTCTTCAATCGAACGGGAAAAAAGCTTTGCCTTTTAGTGCGTCTAATGGTACTTTGCACTCTAATTGACAAAAGGTCCAATACTTTCCAACTTCTTAGTAAAAGTTAGTGATTCTCCAATGACAGCTATGGTGCTAGTATTTTTAGTTCACGCTCAATGTGTCCACAAAGATAACTGCCAAAAGTTAGTAAACTGTCATAACTTTCCAAAGAAGTATTTTGCAAAAATTCTCATTTTAAAAAGTTAGAAAATGTCATAAGTTGTATGCAGGAGGTTTTTATTGAATTTTCGAGTCTTCACTGAAAGCTGTGCTTTTTTTCAAAGACTTTAAAGCTTTTTGTTCATTTGACGCTCCTTTTGGCAGTAGTTTTAAGAAGTACAGAAGTTTTGCTACAGTCCACTATAGTTTGGTGGCTACCAGTGCCGTGTTTGCCGAGTTAAAGTAGTTCAAAGCCATTTGCCAGGGTAACAGACACAAACACACTGACAGTAACCCTCGCTATGCGCCCACGCACACCGAGGTTAACAATACTGTCATATACATGTATTTTGAGCTTATAGATTATGACTTTTTTTACTCCTAACTGAGAAAAACGACCCCTTTTCTAAATGTTTCTCAACAAACTCCACCTTTTTAGTTAGACAATGAAAACATTATAATTATCATTTATCAAATTTATAACTTTTGATAATTATTTTCAAAATGTTAGGCTTACACACATAGTGGTAAGCTGTGCTAGCTTCAAGTGAGAGTTATACCCTCTTTTTTGCTTTGTTAGGGTATGGGTTCCAGGTATAATTAGAAGTCATTTTTTTCATTTATGAAATATATTGATAGGGCCTAATATCCTATTTCAATACCTTATTTGGGCATTTATAGATATGTTAAAAATAGTACCTCATTGCTTCTTATATTTAGACTTTCTAACACTGGGCAACTGTTCATTCTACATAGGTGAAAGCAATACCATAAAGCAAACAAACCTATCTAATTCTCAAACAATTCAAACCAGTGAAAACGGTATGTTACTTGTTATATAAGTCATGACTATGTGGAAATTTACTTCACTCAAATCCAACATTTTATTACTGATAGTATACTCTTAACCCTTTACTTCCCGTTGACGAGTATACTCGTCATTAAAAAAGTGGGTGTAATTCCCAATGACGAGTATACTCGTCGTCTGCTTTATACCGAGTTTGGCGCTCTGGTTTGCTTTGTGGAAGCGTCTTTTTTAGCTAGTCGTGCTTCAGGTAGCTGGGTTGCAAGGTAGAAATACCAAAGTAGCTGCTTTGTCTCTTCGCTCTTGCTTTCAGACCATCTATGCTTGAAAACTTATCTTTGTATCATTTTGATTGTCAAGCGCGTCACTCGATCAAAGGTAAGTGTGAAGCTACAAAGTAAACATGCACTATTCATTATTATCATTTAACAACAATCATTAAAATATAAAACAATAGTATATAGTACACTGTTTATAATACGTGGAGCTGAGAGAGTTCATCGTTGTCACTATTGTAGCCGATACTATATTCAACAATAATCATTTATAAAAGGTAAAACATTAAAAGTACAGTTTAAGAACAACTCACCATCTTATCATTCACTTTATGAAAGAAACTCGACTTCTAAATACTTCCAACATCAAGATAGTAGGAATAAAACTCAAAACGAAGTAAAAAACGTGCTTATTACCTCAGGGCAAAATAATTTTGGTAATTACGGTATACGCCCACGCAGAAACTTGGCATGTAAAGGGTTAAATAATTATTGTACCATGTAAACAGTACATTATGTTATAGTTGTCTATAAATGACAGTTAATGTTTGGCTTAACAGAATGCAATAGAGGTACCCCGACTCAAAAATGAGTGATGCTAAAGAAAAAGATAATAGAAGGATTCAACAATTCATTTTCACTTTATGAGAAACTAGAACTAGAATTGTTGTACAGATACTCAGTCAAAGCACTTCTAATAGTGCTAGCAGTTGTGTTATCATTGATGTTTTGATCCCTGCCATCAAGTGATGTTGGTTAATCCACTGTGGGTCACAGTTGTCAGAATACAATTCACACATGTTGTATAAAACACCACACATACAGCAGTTACATTGACTACATTTTTAATTGAGTAATAGTCCATTCTTTTGAGAAGACATCTCCATCTTCCCTTCAGTCATCCATAGGCATTCTCCACTTTGACGGTAATTGAATTGTTGCTCTTTTATACTTAAACTCCTCCTATCAGGGTATGTTTCATTACCTAAAACTATAAGTGGTACATCAACTTCACCAATGTTTCTGTTGCAGTCAGGAAAGGTATTACCATTGTTATTTTTTGTGTAAAACGAAGAATTCATTAAGACTAAGGCATCATGGACTTTACCTGGCCAGCAAATGATAACATCCATAAAACGTCCATGAAAATCTACTACACCCTGCATGATAATCAAATAAAACCTTTTTCAGTCAGATGCCCTTTCAGCTGGCTTAATAATATAAGTAAGTGTGTACCATCAACAGCTACTACAGCTTGAGGAAATCCCCATAGCTTCCCAAAGCCATTCACAATTTACTTAAAATCTTCACATGAAGGTATGGTTACATATATTGGAAGGAGATGTTGTACAATCATGTCACAAGTGTCAACAAATATCTGACCAACAGTAAAAACTCCTAATCCAAACAATTCAGCCATGGTACAATACTCAACATTGATCACCAATCTCCACAGGTTACAGCTACCCTCTGGTCCAGAGGAATAGGATGTATGAACCTTGTTTCTGTATGTAAGGCCTCAGATCTTTGCATAATTTATCAAAAGAGATCTTCGGGCCACCAATCATCTCCAAAAAGGGCTGCTTTGGCTGCTTCCCAGTAATCTATTGTTCTGTTTTTATACCATACAGTATGAATAACGGGAGGCTTGTAGAAAGTGTTCAAAATAATCAAACTAATAAGAAAAATAACTATAATAGAAATGCTTGTAATGAAATATCTTTTTTTCTCATTATTAAACGCTTCCTTCTTCTGAGTCTCTTCTTAAATTTTTTGAGTGTTCTTTCCACTCTTCTTGCTTCTTTTCTTGCAAAGTCTAATAGCTTTTAGGCCAAGAAAAAGCACACCAGCCTGGTACTGTGCAGCCATTATTAATATTTAACCAGAAATTATTATTGAAAACGTGACATCACGTGATGCAGTACCGACGGAACACTTCCTGAATAGGTTAAAAACTTACTAATGTGCACAAACTAGTTTATTGAACTGCATTAAGTATAGAAATACTTTTAGTTATTCATGATTCGAGGAATTTAGCAGTTATTATTAACTATATGCCTTGCCCTGAACCTGTGATTCATAAGAGTAAGGTCCGTTCGCGTTCACCTTGCCAGGTAAAAAAGTCATCGTAACTTTCTAATAACTCGACCAAATTCAAAATTTCAAAGTCAAGTGGTTTCCTGATAATCATCCGGTTCATTGACGTCATTTTTATATGATAGGACCCACCAGAATAAGATTTATTGTACTTTCCATAAGCAAAGTATTGGAGATGCCACTGACCACGAGAATGTGATCTCGTGAATTTCGTTAATCAATAAAATGACTTCCTTTTGAAGAGAGAAAACAGTATGGTCAGAAATTCATTCTAACTGTAAAACTTTAATGATATAGATATAGATAAAAGTACTATACTACTGTAGATAATAAATTTGTTCTTGCAGAAAAGAAAATCAACTCTATACACACGGACACGTGGGCTTTAAAAAGAACACCACAAGTATTTAATTTAATATCTTTGGTATGTGTTATGTATACTACTTACACCCACTACTAATTTTCGGCGGCAAGGTGAACGCGAACAGACTAGTCATGACTATCACGTGTATTCCCGGAATTGTTGTTCCCCGGCCCCCATCGTATAGCTAACTAGACCTCCAGGTAGACAGACTTAGAAAAGGTTATTATGGAAAGTCAATTAGGTGAGAATTGATATTGATGATACTTGAATATATATTATTATAAAGATTTACTTTAAATATTACATCTTGTAATACTCGCAAACAGTTCTGGCATACTAACCAGTAAATCCAGTTCGTAATGAATATTACTAACTTTATTGAAAGAGTTTTCTTTTTACTACTCATAATCAGTTCAGTCTGGCGAAGGCTGAAACTAGTTACTATGAAGAGAAGGGTTGTTTGTGTGATTATGCTGCTTTTAATGACCATTTCGTTATATCAAATGAATTTACTATTGCTAATCCATAACATTAGGATGTATTATCGAAGAAATATAGTACTGTGTGAGGTTATTGGTTTCAGTGGTCCTCAGTTAAGAAGAAAGTTGAGGAAAAGAAGAAAATGTAGAAAGTTTTGGCCATCATAATGTAGAAAATGATCTGTTTACTATAGAGCTGTGAGCTGTGTAAACGCTTGAAAACAGACACATGAGATACGTGTAAACGGTCAAACATTTTTATTCATTTTCCATGCAAGTGACTAAAACAGATACGTGTAAACGTAGTCTTAGGCTTGAAGTACAATGTTTATGCCTCAGTAGTCACTCCTTACAAATTAAAGCATCATTCACTGACACTAAAGTGGTGAAACTGACTCTAGTTGATTGTAATAGGAGACTTATAATACTATAGTCTCCAACCTATATATTATGTCTGGTTATTGGCACAGTTTATATGACTTCTTTAGTTACAGCTATTGAAGAAGCAGTTGAAGTTATTTTTACAAGAGACTCGAATTTGATCCTTCCAATGAAAGTAGCTCACTTCTTGTATAGTGAGATATGCATCAGCAAAAGAGCACTTGATGAGATGGTGACTTTACAAAGTCCATTAGATGAGAAGAAAACAAGTCTGTTAACTTCTCTATGTACAAAAATATCTTCGGACTTTAAAAAGTTCAAAAAAGTAGCTGCTGTATTGTCCAAGTTTAAAAAGACAAAAGATCTATCAGAAAAAATGATCAATATATATGGTATGATAACATTGCTTTAATTAATACTAATTAGTATAATATTTGTCTAGCTCAACTTTTCCCAGATGATGATGTTCTCATTCCAGACTATGAGATAGCAATAGCAGATTTAAGAAGCCATGAGGATCATGCTAGTCACATTTTACGTTGTCACCATGGCACTCTCTCTCAGTCTCTTCACTGCCCAGCTATTGTTGCTCAGTTACTCTATCTAGAGATTTCAGAGATAAGAGAAAATATTTTGAAATCCATTGTGCAGTCTATCTCTGAAGATATGGCAACATTTCTTCTGTTAAAAGTAGTACGTGATGCTGTACATACCAACTATCACAACCTTAAATTGTTTGCCTGTGTACTATTAAAATTTAGTAGCAATGTACAATGTGCTAAGGATATCTTAAACGATTGTGGTAAGTATATAAGATATAAGACTTGTTACAATCTGCATTATATTTTAGCAAAAGTATTTTGTGATGATTTTATCCCACATTTTGGAATTGAAGAAGGTAGTGTTTTAAAATTATTATTATTATTATGAAATCCTAAAAAATAGGTACATTATTGACTAATGAATCAACAGTACATATGATCAACAGTTCAATTAGAGAAGAAGGTTAGTATTGATATCAGAATTTAGTTTTAATTGATGTTATGCTTCAGGAGGAGCTCAGACTGCATTTGATATAGTCTTCAATAAAATTCGAGAAGCTATCATTTCAAACCCTCCACCTATTGATGAATTGGAACGATTCCTTGAAAATAGTTATAATTATCTTTACCCGCAAATAGTTGATTCTAACTCCATCAATGAAATACTAACTGTTGTGAGAGATCATTGTTCAGTAATTGATATTAGTTGTTTGGAGGGCATTGTGAAACGATTTAATATTAAAAATGCAGAGTCACATATACAAAAGTACAAAGATGCTATTCAGTTATTTTGTCAAAACACGAAAGTTTCTCTCTGTCTGGACAAAACGTTCAAAGTAACAAGAACCCTTTGTCTTCTCCAATGTGAGACAGTTGTCTTTGTCTTAGACTGGGATCCTACTAACTGGACATTGCAAGATATACAAAATATTGTTATTAAATCAGTTGAGGAGAACATGCAGATTTGTGTAATTACAAAGGACCAGTACATCAGTGTAACTTGTTCTTTTCCACTCAGTTTAACAACATCGCTTATTGCCAAAGCTCATGAGACTCTCGAATTAGTAAAGATGAGAGGATTAATCCAATTAAAAATTGGATTTTGCACAATTTATGATAAATCTAAAAGAGATAAGGTAAGAGATGACTAGCATTAGACAACATTTATTACATGTATTGATTATTGATACATAGGAGATTGGAGCTATTGCAGAAAAGAACAAAGAATTAAGAAGTAGATTAGAAATACTACAAACCATCTGTAAAAAAAAGACCATGGAAATAGCATCAATTATCAGAAAAAATAAAGGTACAGAAAATGTCTATTACATATCTGATCACAGTTTCATGCTCGTATAGAAACAAAAGAAATAAAAGAAGAAGCTAGTCAAGAACAATCTACACCATCTTTCTTTGAAATTACAGGTAGAAATACAGCAAAAATTTCTATATATTAGAAATAAAAGAATTGATTAGAAAGTTAAGCTAACAATAAAGATGATAGCCCTTATTGCAAATAGATTGATTATGTTGTATACTCAGTGTACAATATGCTAACTAATCTTTGATTTGATGTATGCATGATGATATTCGTTAATATTTATTTTAATCAATATAGTGATATTATTACACTGCCTATATCCACATACCTCTATATTAGATGTTTATAATGTACTGTTAACATCATTTCAATTTAGAATAAGTAGTTAATTATTATATGTGACAATATTACATTTTTCATTAGACCAAAATAAACAGCCAATTCAGCTATGTAGTGTGGAAGAAACGCAAATTGAGAAGGAACAAGTTATAATACAAAGTAAGAGAACATACAATGGTATGATTAAATGAATTAATAAAGATTGTCAAGGCAGTTTATCATGAATCCTGCTGGTTAACAGAATTGGCCTGCATTAATACATTTAATAAGTGAACAATACTATACATTAGTTTAGTGAAATGTGAGCAAACTTCATTCTTTATATATAAACTCAATCTTATATTTGTAACAAAAGTTTCTTTTAAGTTAGCTTTTGTAAAATTATGCATCTGTATTGAAAAAGAAGGTAACTTTTTTTACTTAACAATAATGTTTTGTTGATATAAAATGTTTCGTGTATAAATTATGGTGTTCCTAAACATTGACTTTCTTTATGAATGAAGCTGATAGAGACGTTATTCCCTTAGAAAAAAATTAATTTTATTACCTACACACTTAAAGTAACATTGTCATTTTAACTGAGATTTTTTACCATAGTTTCATTGATACAATGTAAGCCCAATTCTCAGTTACCACAAAACTGAAACTAGTCCAACTCAATTGTATAAAGCCAACTAGAAGCCAAAAAGTAATATTTTGCCTATGATTTCAATTGAATTCATAAGCAGATGCTATTTCAACTGAGCTAATCTAGTTATACTCTATTTGAGTTGAAAAGAGCCACCCAGACATGTGAATAACGTTTGCCGTTTTACGTGCTATCCACATGTGACATGCATCAATCCATTCAGCTTGCAAACACACATTTTATATATAACACCTGGCTATCTAGCGCTAAGAAAAAAGTACCAAACTATAAAACTCCGTACAATTTTAATGGCATATCTTTCACTTACTTCAAACTGCACACCTTCGAGGATTTAATATATAACGATTTTCACCTTTAGAATTCAGCCATCTGTCACGTGGCAATTCAAATTTATAGTTCTAACAATATAAACAGATGTTCTATTGTAACAATTACTATTATTAAAATAATAACCAGGTATTATCTTTATCTGAAACCAAGGCAACAAATACCTCAGTTGTAATGACAAATACCACTTTAAGTGTAATTGTATACCTTATTATTACAAGAAAAGTACTTATTCAGACTTACTTCTTGTTCATAAAAATCTTGGTTATGCTTATCAAGAAATTTATAAAAAATGATATATATTAGGTGGATTATTATTGTTGCTTTAAATTGTTCAAGTGTAGAAATATTTGATTAATCATTAATTTTGTACAATTCATACTTGTTTCTTGTTTGTTTGATAATTCAAGAATAATAAATAATTGATAATTATGATAATATGACAGTTATATTTAAAACATGTTGCATATTTTTAAGGTTTACTGCTTAAGAATATTATAAGAATTCTTCTTTCCTTGTAGAAATGAAACCTCTCATGTGTGGCTGTGGTTTTGAATTTCTTCCTTTTGATAAAACTCAAGAAATAATTGAAGCGAATCTTGAAAAAAACTATAAATCCTGCATCATTCGCTTCGATGATCCATCTACTCTCCCCATACATGATTTAACAAAGCATTGCAAATGGAGAAACTTGTGTTTAAATCAACATCAATTCTGTAATGTTTGTATAATTCATAGAGATGATATTTCTGCAAAAGTAGCTTTATGTCAACAGTCAATAGAAATGATGGAATGCCATATTTCCTGCCCAGACAAGGAGACAGATGAGGCCACTGTATATGAGACGATGAAAGCCATTAAGGATGATTTAACCAAAGGAAAGAGAAAGTTTGACATCTATTTCTACTGTGAAAGAAAAGAATGTTCCAAAGAGGAAAAACATCTAATGCATCCTCATTCATCAGGCGATTATTTTATTTGTGAAAGAAATAAAAGTAGAATTTGTCCTGTAACACCATCAATCAGGTTATGGGCCACCAATAACACACATAAAAGTAAGCAATTAAGTGTTATTGTACATTTATTCATCTAGCTTTTTTTTCTGTTGTACACACAAAAGGAAGGAGTTTTTCGTTAAATACCAAGAGTTTAAATTGTATACTGCATATAACCATTTATAATATGGGGATTTCCTATTTCTCATACATTTATGTTACAATATTGACATTATAACACCTTAAAAAATGAATTCATGGATTCTGCTAGATGGTTTATAAAATTGTTTGTGTTATTATGTCATTATCACTTACTTGATTGTATTACATCATAAGTATTATTTTATACCTTTTTATCTTTTAATTTTATCCTTTCTCATTCTGTAGTTACACTTCCTTCACCTTCTCATTCCACTAGTCAAGATCCTAAACCAGTTGGTATGTCAATGAACATTTCTTCTACTTTATTAGTCTGTAGTGTAACTTATTCTATATAAAGCACAAAGAATATTGTACATTAATTGTAACATTGACATTCAAAGGAGTCAGGCATGACATGGTAGTAACTTCAAAACTGACAAAAGCTATTGTTGGAAAGTTCGTTGATTTGCTTATAATATTATGATTACTTTCAAAATAAAATAGATGACTTTGTTTTAGTTATTATCAGACATAACATGACAGCATGTGCTATACTTGTCTGGATCTACTGTTGAAGATCATGGAATGACTCAACAGGGTAGACAAAGTATGTTATACTGTTCTTGTACCTGGCAAATGTCCTTTTATCTATTACCTGGTCCTAAGATTGTTTTCAGACATGTGTTTACTGCTTTATCAGTATGTCCATACATTTTTCTTGATTGTAATTTTGCCACCTTAATTTTGTAAAGTAATGGAGACTGCATAGGCGTAGGAAAGGGCGGAGCATGGGGGGCTGAAGCCTCCCAACTTCAAATCAGGGGGCTAAGCCCCCTTGATTTGCAATCGAGACTATGTACACAATAACCTCTTGACTGAAGTTGTTATTGTGTTAATTTGTGTACATTAACAATCAATCACCACATTATTGTGTTAGCTTCTGTAAAATTAATTGCTATAGCAAAAGTATTAATAGAACGGAACAAACATTTTCAACCTTACACTGACTAAAAAATTACCTATGAAGTACTATGACCCAAGAATGAATAAACTATGTCATGCTGTTACATGCACATAAGGACCGTATTGATAACATAAACTTATTAGAAATAGCTAAAGACTTTGTTTCCTTTAACGACAGATGAATTAATTTTTTGGTCATTTTTGATGTTTAATAATAATAATGCAACTAAATATAAGGTCAGCTACTTCAACTTAAACTTCATTCCTACCCTTCTGGGAGACTGTACTACTTTGTTTGGCATAGAATATGTGTCATTATAAGTAATGACTATAATATGCAACCTGTTCGTATATAAGAACAAAACTTACATGATCTTGCCAATCAACCAGCCGTAACTTTGTTTCAGGATGGAAGAGTATTTATATAGCAATATATATTTAATAAAACATGATCTTAAATGCTATCTTAAGCAACTGCAATTTTAATGTTGAATCTAAAAAGGCTATCTTTTGTACATGCACTGACTTTTTTTTAATACAGGTTGTTGGCAACTGCTGAAGTTAATTATCCTTGGATTAGGAGTGATCTTAGCTTCACTATCCCTGTACTTACTACTTGCTGTTGAAGAAAATAGTAAGCATGTTTAATTAATGTATTTTATCTACAGGTTAAATTTTTCCAACTTTGTCATACCTCATTTAAACTTTGATGCATCAAAGGAACACAATATAGTAAATTTCATACAAACTACATTTGTATTGTTTGACCATTAATATATTGAAACTATGGTTGACATTGTAAAAGATCTCAAAATTTCGACATGACAGATTGTGGTGACTTATAAGTCACAATTGACAATAACTGTAATAAAGTAATATGTATAGAGCATTGCCCACAAAGGTACATTATATATTCCTTCAAAACGATGTTGATAATATCAAAGATAGAGCCCTTGCAAATATGAATATTATTTTGGCATATATCCAGCACTCATAAAAGGTTGGCGATACTCTATATAATTTGACATTTCTTAGGTATGTGAGATAACACATTCAGCTCTTAATTGATCATCATTATCTTTAAGATAGGCTAAGATTAATATATGTGGTTAAAGTTAAAAGGAATGTAATTTATAATATTATTTTTACAGATTTTAGGCAATTGCTGTTGATAATCACCCTTGGATGTGCACTGACCTTAATTGCACTGTTTTTCTGGTATTTTATACATGTTTTTGGAGAAAATAGTAAGCATTTATGTATTTATTTGATTAACATATGTTTATAATCTCTCAATAGGTAGGTCGCATTATCTTGAAAAATATCTTTCTGTAATAGTATGGTTTACTTTTGAAGTGACAGTAACTGCACCCATATTTTGGTGTATAATACATACTTTTGGTGATAATAGTAAGCATTAATGTATGGATTTAATTGTAACAGATGTTTATAATTATTCAATGTGTTTGCATGGTGGTAGTATGTTTACATAAGATTAATTGTTTTAACTAATTAATGGATGTCTTGTTGTATGAATCCCAACATGAATAAAACATTGAAGAGTATGTATGAACTCTTTAGTAACAGTCCTGGCCCATTGTCTTAAATTGTTATTAGTTGAAACAATGAACTACCCTACGCCTGAACAGTCATTAATATGACATTTACTTTTTTCATTAAACAAGATTGCTAAATGCAACTTGTATAACCACAATATTCAATAAATCAACCAATCTGCTTTTACAGCAAATTGAAGTAGACATACTTGTAATAGTTTTGATTGCTTTAGGAGTGATTTCTTATATGATATATGCTTTGGAAGTATTGATGAGTATATTTACATGAATTCAACAATTTGTAATAAATTTAAACATTCATTGTTGTATATATCTACAGGTTGGTGGAATCCATTTATAATTGGACAAGTTATTTTATTATTACTTGCAATTGATCGGCAGATACCTAATAATGATGAAAATAGTAAGTTATAAATGGAAAATTGTCATTTTAATAATTATCATATAGAGAATATTAAAGAAGTAATCAAGAGCTTTTCAGTGGGCTTATCATTGTCTTTAATATATTTTTTGGGCTGGAAGTCGGTAAGCTCCAAATCTTTTTATAATCACCTCTTTTTTTTCATTTGTAAACCTATAGAACTAATAAATGTTTACAGAAGGATCTTTACAGGAAAACATTTCTTGTGTTAATAAACAAATATACATGTAGCATATAATGTCAACTTTAATAACACATCATGTTATGCATAAACTTTATTATAAGTGAATTTTGTTTGCGTGTGTAATTAGAATGTACATAAAAATTAATTGATATTTTAGTTATTATTATGTCCTTTGAAATTATAAATAAAGTTCAAATTCTTGACAATTTTGTAATAACTAGAACCAACCAGTAATCATTGCTAGTTTCACTGAGGGTTTCCATAGCAGACCTCACTTTATTATTTTGTCTCCAAAGCAACACGTCATTTCAACTATATGTGTGTGATCTCAATCTCAGATGTAGTTCTTTAAAGCTCTCATACTATGTATTTTAATTTGTTAGAGTCATTGACTTAAATATTACAACATACTTGCTGTTGTTATATTTCTCATTCTTACTCTCATTGGAAAGAAAATTAAAGATTTAGTTTTCATAAACATTCACTACATTGTATGTATACTATAGCTTACTTTGATGTTGCCAAATGTAGTTTAAAGATTTGATTGGAACTTGGTAAACCAAATTTACTAAAAATATATGGACTTGCACTTGATTAAAAATCAGATACTAAAAATAATTAATCGTACATGTTAATGTCTACCAAAAGCATTTATAAAGTGGGTGTACACATTTTTTGTTTCATTGACTGAACTATTCTTTGTAGCTGTGGACATGTAAATTTATGTAACATTACTGCTAACCAATGAGACCAAGAGAGCTATAGTGTGTGTGTGTATGAGAGATAGCAGTCATTGTATACATATATACACATGCAGTGCTTGTACCATACCAGGCAATTTAAATTTAGTTTCTGCCTTTTATTAGTAATCATTGTAGTACAATTTATATATGATTGTTGTACTTGAGGCTACATGCAAGAACCTTTTATAAAGATACAAAGGAACTAATATGATGAATATATTATTAGTATTTGTTTGACACAGAAGTTATAGCACATACTCTTTTTATAGCCCAATGATAAACCATTGTATTATAAGTAGTAAATTTGTTATATCAGTGTCATTAAATGATAAATTGTAAATGTTATTAACAGTAAAAGAATAGTAGTACATGTATAGTGACTGGATTGTTTAACTTACTCACAAATAAGCTACCTTAGCTGATTGCATAAACAGAAACACTAGCTTATGTGGTAAATATATTTATTGTATATTAAATATACTTTTGTTAATTGACATGTAAGTTTATTCATCAGTGAAGATGTTATTAGCAGAATTAGGTGCGGATGTTAACAAATGTAGTACCAAAGGCAATTATAAAAGCATTAATTGTTAATTTGATGATAGTTTATTCTGATAATTATTACTTTTCAGATAATTCTAATGACTTAAAGAATGCTCCTAATGAACTTTTGCTTATTTGCAATCTAAATAATCTCTCTGTTGTCATTTATAACTGGAAAGATACTTAACCTTTCCCTGGGAGACAGTTATCAATGCAATAGCAGATCCTATTGTTAATGATAAGAAGACAGCTGATGAGAATGTCAATATCATAGTACAGATAATAGTAATAAGTTGTTATTCATTAAACTAATTCCCCCTTGTCACAGTAAATTTATTTCAGAACTGAAATATTCCCTTGATTAAATTAAATCTCTGGATTGATCAATCTTCAAAGCCTTTCGTATAATATTAAGTGGATTGTTTGTCAATTGTGTCATTACTAAGCAAGTTAAGACATAAAATATTCATTAGTTGGTTTATGTGTTTACTGAAGGTTTCCATATGCAGCCTTATGTGACATAAACAAGTACAAAGTGCACATTAAGAGTAGAAAATAATTGTACACAAACTTTTGTATTCCTGTAGGTTCTGTGAGGTATGTAACATTTTTTGGTTTCTTTTCTTTAGCAGTAGCTGGTAGGTTTCGAATAAATTTTAGAAAAAATAAGGTCACTTCTTGAAGTTCCTTTTCATAGTGTATGTTGAATATATAGTGGAATATGAACCACAAATTCAGCCCTTTAGCAAAACCATTGGTCTATTTTAGAACAAGGTCATCCACAAAAACAAAATAATCAGCTGAATCTTCATTTTCAAAACTGGCAAAGCATGGGGCTGTTCTCCTTGGACTCCTTGTAGCAATGTCTGAAGGATCATCAGTCATCTGGCAAGAACAAACAGATAATAAGTATTAATTAATTTTATTAAATTTCCAGTGAATGCCAATAATAACTAATAGCTGTATTAAAGTTGCTTTTATATCATTCAATCTCGTGAAATGTAGGTAGCACATGTATGCATTTTCATGAAAGTAAATCTTGCAATTTACCATGCATTTTTCATATATATAAATTAGAACATCACTTCTTTTTTGGTAAAAGTTTACATAAGGGACATACCTATTTATCCAACAGTTAAAGGCAGCTTTAAAGATGGCTGTCCCTTCAAGAATGAGATCAACCACTTGCTCAACCTGTCAGTAAAAAAGAAAGGATATAGACAAATGAAACTGTAAGGAGCCAATCAGTATCATTTTGTTAGCACTTAAATATTTTTCTATACACTTCACATTTTGCATAACATACTACATTACCATAGAGAAAGGATGTAGTTACTATCCAACATGGTTGTTTAAAGTACCTTATAACGTTGCCAATTATTCTTTGTCTCATACATGGTAAGGAGGATCAGCTAGAAATAACTTATACTTAATCTTACCACATAGCATAAATATAAAACATATAATATGCACATATCTTGATTCAGAATAGACTTTGCCTGAGGTTGTGGTGGATCTAGATGAGGATTCTGAGAATTCTATAAGAGAAACAAATACATTTTTGTGGAAATATTGACACAAAAAATGATGGCATCCAGTGGTCAGGAAAAGAAGATGAATAAATCTTTCAAGTTAAGGCAATACTCTGTTTCCATGAGTATTGACTATTGACATTTTTAATTTAGAGATGCTTTACAATTTTGACTTAAAATTCATTGATACAAACTGATTAAAGAAAAAAGTACAGGAAGTAAAGAACTATTCTTTCAATAGAAATGAAGACCATTAATAGATCAAATTTATTCCTACATATTATTGAAACAGAAATCAAAAGAGTCAAGAGAATTTCTAAATTTTATTCAATACACTTGGAACTTATACTATAATATATTATTACTCCTAGCTATTATATTGTAAAGGACACATCAGATGAGATAATCACAGCACAATAGATATGGAAACAAAAACAATAGAATAAACAAAATATAAGCATTGCAAGTAATTTAATAGTATAGAATATTCACTAAGTGACCTTTCTTCATATTTATCATCTGTTTTATGTACACGTGAATATAGTTAAAACTAATGAATTCTTAAGAAATAGCTTCTCACACAGAGGCTACTTCAAAGGTCTGCATAAACTGTAACTGTCATTGTTAAAGCACTTAAAATAACACTTATAGAGACATATACATTACATAAAAATATAACCTTTGTATAAAAATGATCATTAAAGACTTATACGTTTGTTATTATCTTGGCACAAACAGAATTGAAAAAAATCTTAGTGTATTTACACCAATGGCTCCTAAATAGTATATATTTTAAGGTCAGGTACAATTGTCTTGTATCATTATAATGTTGATGCTATGTCTTGTCTAATAGTTACTATTCAGTAAAACAGCTTGAAAGTTACACTTCATTCTCATGATCCAAATTACCTTAGTAACAATATTGATATCAGCATTTTGGTTGACTACTACATCTACGATATCTGTATATCTTTTGTCACTTGCATAATGAAGGGCCGCCCATCTGCTCTATTATAAAAATACATACAAATAATCAATTGTAAAATGAAAACTTTAACTCTACAATAACAGTAAAAACATATAGACCTTGTCTTTTGTCTTATCTTTCCACTTTGTCATCATCATTATAACGCATTACATTCATATATTGTGTAAATGTAAGTCACATTGTACATGAAGGACATGACTACATCAATTATTAATAAGCCTTCATTGCTTGAATAACTGTTTTAACACTAATTTATGCAATTGATACATATACTGAAACACTTTTATAGTAATAACAAGATTCACAATGAATGCAAAGGTGACCAGTAGAGCTGAGATGTATCCTTTGTATATACAGTTGAGTGTAGGTAAGCAACATTCAAACAAATATACGATTAAGTCAATGGTCCAGCTATAACACATAGCTATTAATGTTGCTTAGTATATCAACTATCATCATCTTTGTCCTTACATATGACTCCTTAATCATATTATTCACAAGCCTATGACAATAATGATTCTGTCTACCTATTACTGGATTAGACAAACTATAGATCTTCAACAGTCTGTACACTAAAAAGAGTTGGCTTTTTGTAATTTTGGATTTGTTACAGAAGCAAAAAAGTACAGTAATTATAACTGAGCAATATACTTAACGCTTCATTTATAAACAATTTAAAATGAACGGTTCAATATTAAACAGCTGATGCTTCAATTCTTGTCCTTCACTGCTATTTTGGAGTGAGTACTAATACAACTATAGAATAACAACTACTGGCACTTTTAGGAAAAAGACGTTACATATTAAATTCACTTATACAGCTTTAATCATATAGCATATGTACATGAACACTTACTTCATTGACAACATCTAGATTGGCTCCTTTCTGTGTTAAAATCAAAACAACATCTTTGTGTCCATTCTTTGCTGCTAACATGACAGGAGTAGATCCAACCTAAATATATTATAATAACTACATTAACATGAATCAAGAGAGGATATCATAACATCTGTACATTACCTATACTATCACAGCTATACATAAGTACAGCATTAACATTATGAACCTAGACAACATTACATAATAATAGTTAAACAAAATAACTGAAATCACTAAGTGTGTGTACAGAGAATGTCTTTCTTCTTTGTTTTATTGTAAGAACATGTATTATTGACAATTATTGTACATGTATTATGCCCTAATTTTGAAGTTTATTTTCATACTATAAAAAAGTATTTATTATTGTCACAGTATCAAATTTATAATTATTTATAATGTTTTGTCAATTGTTGAGAGGTTAAATTACTTGTACAAGTTTAAATACTCATTAATTATCCACCACTATCAGCCAATAATAAATTATATCGATAATAAAAAAATATTTGCACAAGGTTCAATAATCATGCATCATCCTTCATTTTATTCCATACACTTAGAACTTATACTATAATATATCACATTTAGCAAGTATTGTATTGTAAAGGACAATGTAATCACAATACAATAGATATAGAAACAGAAAAAAATAGAGCATAAAAATATGAAAATAATTTGATACATTTAGGATTTATACTTTATTACATCACATTTACTAACTATTATATTGTAAGGGACACTTTTAGATGACAAGTAATTACAACACAATAGATGTGAAAAAAGAAAACAATAGAATAAAAAATATTAAGGTCACATTGAATACATTTAGGATTTATCTTACATTATATCACACTTATAAAGTATTATATTGTAAGGATAAATGTAGATCACAAACAATTACACCATAATAGATGTAAAAAAAAGAAAACAATGGAGTAAAAAAATATCAACATCATATTCAATAATCTTTGGATTTCTACTAAATTGTATCAGAATTACCAACTATTATATTGTAAAGGACACATTCAGATGACAAGTAATTACAACACAATAGATGTTAAAAAATAAACCAACAGAGTAAAAGATGTTAATGTCACATTCAATACACTTAGAAATTATACTACGTTATATCACACTTATAAACTATGATATTGTAAGGATAAATTTCAATTATAAGTAATTACAGCATAATAGATGTAGAAAAAGAAAACAATGGAGTAAAAAATGTCAACATCACATTCAATACTCTTTGGATTTTTACTATATTATGTCACACTTACCAAATATTACAAGAAATTACGACAAAATAGATGTTAAAAAAGAAAATAACAGAGTAAAAAATGTTAATGTTACATTCAATGCACTTAGGCTTTATACTACATTATGTCACACTTACCTCCTATTATATTGTAAAGAGACACATTTAGATGACAAGTAATTACAGTGTAATAGATGTGAAAAAAGAAAACAATAGAATAAACAATGTTAAGGTCACATTCAATGCACTTAGCATTTATACTATATTATATCACACTTACCTTCTATTATATGTTAATAGCCTTGAAACTCTTAAATACTAGCTTTGCCTTAAAGCAGCTAAATCGTAGCCTTCTAGTTTATTTTTAGATACCTTTACTTTCTGTTCTGAAACTAGTCTTTCCTTTACTCAAAATATAAAAAAGGTTAAATAAATCAGGTTCACTCAGAAAAAAACCCTGTCTTTCTGTCTTTTGTGCAAGTGAATGCTTTTTGGCTTGTAATTAAGGAGAGATAAAGGTTTAGTGAAAACTACTATGCCAACATTTTATACATTTTCATTTGTTTGCATTGATAGAGACATGATAAAGAATGACATACAATGTCACAACATGGTTAGTTATGATTGAGTAGGTGAATATTGTTGAAAAACCCCCTCACACCTCACATAAAGAGAAAGTTCTTTAATGAAGACATTTATTGTATTATAGAGAACAGTCATATGCCTCAACTGTTAATATTTCTAGTTTCTTCCTATCCCTGAGCTAATGCTATTGGGACTCATGCTATAATTCATTGATCAATTACTACCATGTAAAGAGTCTGGTCAACTATAGAGTTGTATCATTCACATACTGTGACCTCTATAAGAAGGAGCGTATACGATAATACAATCATCAATCTTTATGTGTAATTTTAGCTACCTGAGTAGCTGAGTGAAAAGCATGTCCAAAGTCAATTCCTGTAACTCCTCCTGTTTCCAAATTGATCATAAAATTAGAACAAATGGTTGGTGGGTAAAATATATCAATACTTAATAGGTAAAGGACCACCATCAGTTGATAGTCACATTTATAATAAAATAAGTAAAACAAGCTATATCTTTATTGAAGAAGGAAGTAGTCAATCACCTATTTATCCAAGTGATCCAGCTCACCCAAAAATATACCTACCCATCATCCTTCTACTCGACCTCCTTTAAATCAACCGACTACTAAAGCTTCGTCTCTTCCAAAAAATCCAATATTCCCAACTCCACCTAAAAAATGTAAACATCACATTCAATACACTTAGGATTTATAGTACATTATATAACACTTACAAACTATTTATATTATAAAGGACACAATCAGATGACAAGTAATCATTACACAATACATGTGAAAAAAGAAAACAATATAGTAAAAAATGTCAAAGTCACATTTCATCACTTAGCATTTATACTACATTATACAACACTTAATAACTATTATATTGTACAGAACACATTCACATGACAAGTAATTACAGCACAATAGAAGTGAAAGCAAAAGAAATAGAGTATATAATTGAAACGTCACATTCTATATACTTAAGATTTCTATTACATTACATCACATTTACCAACTATTATATTGTACAGGACACATTCAGATGACAAGTAATTAGGACACAATAGATGTGAAAAAAAGAAAACTACAGAGTAAAGAATGTCAATATCACATTCACTACACTTAAGATTTCTACTACATTATATCACACGTACTAACTATTATATTATACAGGACATATTCAGATGACAAATAAATATAGCAAAGTAGTAGTGAAACCAGAAGAAATATAGTATATAAATGAAACGTAACGGTCAATAAACGTATGATTAATACTACATTATATCACACTTACCAACTATTATATTGTACAGGACACATTCAGATTATAAGTAATTACAGCATGAGAGAAGTGGAAGCAGAAGAAATGGAGAAAATAAATGAAGCGTCACATTCAATATAATTGGGATTTTTACTACATTATATCACACATACCAACTATTATATTATACAGGAGACATTCAGATGACAAGTAAATACAGCACAATAGATGTAAAAACAGAAAAAAAGAGAGCAAAAACATCACATTCAATACATTTAGGATTTATACTACATTATATCACATTTAATAATTCTTTATAATTATTGTAAAGGACACGTTGAGATGACAAGTGATCATAACACATACATGTGAAAAAAAACAGAGAAAAAATGTCAACATCACATTTAATCACTTAGGATTTCTACTATATTATATCACACTTACCAACTATTATATCACACGTACCAACTATTATATTATACAGGACATATTCAGATGACAAATAATTACAGCAAAGTAGAAGTGAAACCAGAAGAAATAGAGTATATAAATGAAATGTAACAGTCAATAAATGTATGATTAATACTACATTATATCACACTTACCAACTATTATATTGTACAGGACACATTCAGATGACAAATAATTACAACAGAATAGATGTGAGAAAAGAAAACCACAGAGTAAGAAATGCAAACATCAAATTCAATACACTGAGGATTTATACTACATTATATCACATTTACTAACTTTTTATATTGTAAAGGACACAATGATATGTCAAGTAATCATAACACAATACATGTGAAAAAAGAAAACAACAGAGTAAAAATATCAGCATCACATTTAATCACTTAGGATTTATACCATATTATATTACACTTACTAACTATTATGTTGTACAGGACACCTTCAGATGACAAGTAATTACAGCAAAATAGAAGTGAAAGCAGAAGAAATGGAGTATTAAAATGAAGTGTGACATTCTATATACTTAGTATTTCTACTACATTATATCATACTTACCAACTATTATATTGTACAGGACACATTCAGATGACAAGTAATCATAACACAATACATGTGAAAAAAGAAACAACAGAGTAAAAATGTCAAAGTCACATTTAATCACTTAGGATTTATACAACATTATATCATACTTAACAATTATTATATTATACAGGACACATTTAGATGACAAGTAATTATAGTACAATAGTAAAAGCAGAATAAATAGAGTATACAAATTAAACATCACATTTGTATATATATAGTTAGGATTTCTACTACGTTATATCACACTTACCAAATATTATATTGTACAGGACACATTCAGATGACAAGTACAATAGAAGTTGAAGCAGAAGTAATAGTTTATATAAATGAAATGTCAGATTCTATATACTTATGATTGCTACTACATTATATCACACTTATCAACTACTATACATGACAAATTCAGATGATATATAATTTCAACACAATAGATGTGAAAAAAATACAAAGTAAAAAATATTAATGTCACATTCAATACACTTAGGATTTATACTACCTTATATTGTACAGGACAAATTCAGATGACAAGTAATCATAACACAATACAAGTGAAAAAAGAAAACAACAAAATAAAAATGTCAACGTCACATTTAATCACTTAGGATTTATACTATATTATATCATACTTACCAACTATTATATTGTACAGGTCATATTCAAATGAGAAGTATTTACAGCACAATAGAAGTGAAAGCAGAAGAAATAGAGTATATAAATGAAGCATCACATTCTATATATTTATGATTTCTACTACATTCTATCACACTTACTAACTATTATATTGTACAGGACACATTTAGGTGACAAATAATTACAACACAATAGATGTGAAAAAGAGAAGAAGAGAGTAAAAAATGACAACATCGCATTCAATACACGTAGGATTTATACTACTTTATATCATATTTACCAACTATTATATTGTACAGGACACATTCAGATGAAATGTAATTACAGCACAATAGAAGTGGAAGCAGAAGAAATAAAGTATGAAAATGTAAAGTTTGCATTCTATATACTTAGGATTTATACTACTTTTATCATACTTACAAACTATTATATTGTACAGGACATATTCAGATGAGAAGTAATTACAGCACAATAGAAGTGGATGCAGAAGTAATATAGTATAAAAATTTAAACGTTGCATTCTATATACTTAGGTTTTCTACTACATTATATCACACTTACCAACTATTATATTGTACAGATCACATTCAGATGACAAGTAATTACAGCACAATAGAAATTGAAGCAGAAGTAATAGTTTATATAAATGAAATGTCAGATTCTATATACTTATGATTACTACTGCATTATAGCACACTTACCAACTATTATACATGACAAATTCAGATGATAAATAATTACAACACAATAGATGTGAAAAAAAATACAAAATATCAATGTCACATTCAATACACTCAGGATTTATACTACCTTATAATGTACAGGACACATTCAGATGACAAGTAATCATTACACAATACATGTGAAAAAACAAAACAACAGAGTAAAAATGTCAACATCACATTTAATCATTTAGGATTTATACTACATTATGTCACTACCAACTATTATATGGTACAGGACATATTCAAATGACAAGTATTTACAGCACAATAGAAGTGAAAGCAGAAGAAATAGAGTATATAAATGAAGCGTCACATTCTATATACTTATGATTTCTACTACATTCTATCACACTTACCAACTATTATATTATACAGGACACAATTATGTGACAAATAATTACAACACAATAGATGTGAAAAAAGAGAACAAGAGAGTAAAAAATGTCAACATCACATTCAATACAATGTAGGATTTATACTACTTTATATCACATTTACCAACTATTATATTTTACAGGACACATTCAGATGACATGTAATTACAGCACAATAGAAGTAGAAGCAGAAGAAAAAAGTATGAAAATGTAATGTTTGCATTCTATGTACTTAGGATTTATACTACATTTTATCACACTTACCAACTATTATATTGTACAGGACACATTCAGATGACAAGTAATTACAGCACAATAGAAGTTGAAGCAGAAATAATAGTTTATAAAAATAAAATGTCAGACTCTACATACTTATGATTTCTACTACATTATATCACACTTACCACCTTTTATATATGACAGACAAATTCAGATGATAAATAATTACAACACAATAGATGTGAAAAAAATACAAAGTAAAAAATATCAATGTCACATTCAATACACTTAGGATTTATACTACATTATATCACACTTATAAACTACAATATTGTAAGGATAAAATAATTTTAGATCGCAAGTAATGACAGCACAATTGATATAGAAATGAAAACAATGGACTATAAGAAGTATCAACATCACATTCAATACTTTTGGATTTATATTACATTATATCTCACTTATTCATATTACATAGGAAAGAGACACATTTAGATGACAAGTAATTACTGCACAATAGATGGGAAAAGAAAAGAATAGAGTAAAAGAATGCTAAGATCACAATCGATACACTTAGGATTTATACTATATTATATCACACTTACCTTCTATTATATTATTAAGGACACAATTAGATGACAAATAATTACAGCACAATAGAAGTGGAAACAGAAGAAATAAAGTATAAAAATGTAAATGTCACCTATATATACTTAGGATTTCTACTACATTATATCACACTTAATGTTATTAAATATTGGTGAGTAAATAATTCTTTAAAGTGATGAACATTTATTTTATTACAATTTATTGTATCTTGAACAACTGTGAATGTCATCTTCCACGTTTCCATATTGACTACTTTGTAGAATATATAGGTTCTATATAGTTGCACTTAGTAAGATAAATATATCTATATAAGATATAGTTTGGAGCTTAATTCAAACTAATGATTTACAATACACAACAAACAACCATTGACTAACCAGCACTGTTCTATACATTTTATTCATATATGCATAAGGGATCAGTATTTACTTATTATTCACATAACAATACCCAATGGCATTGCCAACTGTAGCTCTTAGAACCACTCCTAGACTTAATGCAGCACCACCAACCACAACACAAAATACTATAGCTTCTAATGAAAACTCTTTGAGATGTATATACAATGCCATATTGTGAAGCATGACAAAAATGATCCTCATGTTAGGTATTCAAATTTGAAGGGTGGACAACATTTAGGAAAAACAAAATTTAGATGTTGTGCCTGTTTGTTATTAGTAATATTAGCACAATATTCTAGTTTAACTGTAAGTGGTTTATTTAGCTGAGATGAACTAGATACTGATATATAAGACATTCCACTGATATGTATGCTATTTTCAAGAAATTCAAATTTACCACTACACAATCCATTAGCACTAACTTAATATGAAGCATCTATTGGTATAATGGCTTATGTAGGTATTAAAAGTTTTAATCCACATTCTTTAACTGATAACTGTTGATCTTCAGCAGGACTACACTTAGAATAGTTCTTTCCTACTATCAACATTCCTTTAAATAAATCTGTGTAATAATAACTCTACACATAGTAGTAATGATAGTTTAATCATGACATCATTAATTTTATCAATATATGGTCACTGACAATACCTTTTTTCAGTTGAGTTGATTATTCCTTTACTATAATATGGTAAAGTTACAAAGTTGCAATATAGTTGTTACAAAGTTACAACTATATTATAGTTGTGACTTTGCTAGCTAAGCCACTTTTTTACTATATTAATACAACTTATTTACTGATGCCTGAGAAAGAACTGCAAGTGTCACCAAGGCTAAAAATCTGCTAGTTGATCTCTACTAGCCAATAGAGATATACCTCATGTAGTCTGAAATTCCTAGAGCTATCTTGAGCAAGTTTATGGTCAGCCACACAATGCCAGTAGCACGTATGTAATTATAAAGTATAGATAAGTGCTGGAAAAGATCTAAGATTGCATTCCTCTATCATCTTTTGGTTCTCTCTTAGAGTTTCTTCCTTTCATTCTTAAATGAAATAAGTAAATAAGGCTATATGGAACTGAAATACTAACTTGGCATGGGATCCTCAATCCATGAAGACATATATAGTCTCATACCACAGTTTACAAAATGCATTGCAAACCATGATGTACAAAGTATGTGAAGTTTATTGTCCATATCAATATCACTTTTTTACACATCTTAATAAGAATTTGTTTTGATGGGATAACTTACTCTTCTATTTACTTCAGCCCATAATCTTTCAATTGCATGATTCTAAAAGAATTAATTATTATTATTATACTACCAGTAGTACTATAGAATGATTATACATTTAGGGAAAATGTTGTGGCAACTGGAGATCGAGTAATATTATTACAATATTGTGATAATAGCTCTTTAAAAAATAACAAAATACAATTATTTACCATAGTCAAATTTAAATGATCTCACAATCCTACTCTGTCACTATCTTTCGAAAACAAGTAACAATTAAACAAAGTTTTAAATCTTATTATACATACACATGTTCATAGATAGATAATCAGTTTTTGATGGGCATCACCACTGCAGCAACTATATTACCACTGTATCTGTCTATAGCAACAATATGATGCTAATAATAATCATGGTGAATTATTAGAGGTAAAGTATTTTTACAAAGTCACAGATAGACATAGAGCTTGTACTTTAAATGGCTGTTGCATTTTGTCATCTCCATGATATTACATGTGAATATACTTGTCAGGTATAGAGGTGTGGATCATAATTAGAATATTTAAAGATTAATTTTAATGGTGAATTATTAGAGATAAAGTCAGAACAAAATAGCTAAATAATCATTTATTTAAGATATCTGCTTGAGTGTTAAACCTTTATTTGGCCCATCCCCTACTTTGATGTTCAGTCAAGCATTGTACAATTAGCCAACTTGTCTTAGTAGCAGTAGTTGTTACTAGTAAGCAGAGGATTATATTCCAAAATGAAAAATAATGTTTAATCTCATGGAAAAGTTTTATTTTTAGTATTAGACTATATTTAATGAAAAAATTAAATCACTCAATTAGTCTCATTACGACAGACCTTTTTTGCTTAGAGAAGAAGACATTGCAAGACTACCACTATAATTTACCATCTGTCTGCTAAATATTCAAGTTCAGTCTTTAATTTGTTTGTTTCTTGCTTTCGGGATCATTATTGTCCATGTACAAAATAGTCTGGAAAGTTGTGTTAATTTTGACATTATTGACCTATTTATTACTAGCCATTTCATTTTTTCATAATATTTGTTATAAAAATTCACTGATTTATATAAAATGATAACATAAGACAGCAATTTTAGTCAACTTGATTGTTGTTTGAAAACATTGCCTCAAAAAAGATTGTATAAGAATTTATCCTGGAGTTTTAAGTTATTTATTGACTCGAAATGGACCAATTTGATTGGTTAATTAAGGCATAGCCTGGTATAAGTTAATTATAGTTTATTAATTTTATATAATGTTGACAACAACATATCTAATAACTGTATTAACTTGTAGTTAGTATATCCAAACATTAGGTCATTATTAATTAATTCATCAGTATTATTTATTATTTGTTTGTTCGTGTAGAAGCAATTGAGAGCCTTCTTGAATCTAGTCTTGATACTGACACTGAAATATCTGATTCAGGTAATTTAATTTCTATATAATATGTCAATACATTATGTTAACTGTTACACTGGACATTTACTGTGGTATTATAATTATATCTTCTTCATGTGACTAACTGATTGTTTTATATTATCATAGTAAACAATATGAGTAATAACAAAGGTCCTATAGGATATTAGTATTAGATTAGAAACAAATGCTTTTGTGAGAGGATGTATATTACTTAATTTACTAGGCATGCCAGGCAAGTGCTTTAATTTTTTTAAACAAAAAATATTCTTTCACTTGTTCTGATCTTTAGCTTCAACAAAGAGTGATGTCCAGTACTACAACATCTTGTCCATTGTATTATCTAACAATCCTATGTATTCCAGGATAGTAAGTAGTCACTAAGATTGGACCAATGTCAACACTGAGTATCCATAAAGTGATACTGGTTGTGTTTAGTATGTGTATGTTCCTACAATACCAAGTATTATAAGTAGTAAATTTGTTATATCAGTGTCAATGAAATAATAAACAGTAAATGTTATTAACAGTAGAAGAATAGTAGTACATGTAGATGTCCTAGTTTTGAATGTTTTGAATGATTTAAAACAAAGTGAGGGCTTCAGCTCAGTTAAACTCAAGAAAGTAATCAAGATCTTGAAAGACACAAATCATCCTCTTTTACTTGGCAAACAGTGATTACTGCTATGGAGAGTCCTATTATTAATAACAAGGAGATAGCTGATAAGATACGTCACTATATAGTGACGTATCTTATCATGATATATATATAAGATATATCTTCATTTTAGTAAGTTATTATTACTAAGTAATGAGATTGTTTTATTAATAGTGTCAATGTTAATAAAATGTATAGTGCACACTTTTCAACACACAATTTTATTATTCTGTTGTAAAGACTTTGATATAGTTTTCTCTACATCACAACACACATGTAGTATGTAGTACTGGTATTTATAATGAACTTTATTGTGTTTTTAGGGTGTGTTTATCTTACAATATGTCTCATAGCATATACACACATGGAACCAATATATTGACTTGATAGTAATTCTTACCTGTTTGGTTCACTGATCAGCTAGAGATTCCAACTTGGCTTGATAGCAATAGTTGTTAATTTTACACAGATTATTATATTCCAAATTGAACAGTGCTGTTTAAGCTTATGGAAAGTTTTGATTATAGTATAAGACTCTATTTAATGGCAAAATTTTGTTGCAACAGCCTGTTTTGATATAAGAGGAAGGCCTCACGAGAATGCCACTATAATATATCATCAGTCCACTAAACATTCATCAAGTTTATTGTTTAAATCTCACTCTTTGTTTTTTTCATGCTTTCAGGAGTATTGTCTTCCATGTCCAAAATTGTCTTAAGTTGCATAAATTTTGTTATTACTGACCTATTTATTACTAGCCATTTCAACTTTTCACAGTGTTTATTATAATAAATTCACCGATTTATAGAAAATAGAAACACAGGCATCAATTTCATCAAATTGATTGTTATAATTTTGGAAATTATAGCCTTAAAATGATTATATAAGAACTTATATACCACTCTTGGAAGTGTATTTTTTGGTCTGAATTAGAGCAATCTGATTTGTTAATCAAGTCATTGCATGGTACTAGTTACTGGTACATAATACATACAGAACATGTGGTCTAAAATATGTAATGTTAGGCTTGAATGAAAGAACTGACAGTTCAGTTAATTATAGTTTATTAATTTTATATAATTTTGACAACAATATAACTAATAAGTGTATTAATTTGTAGTTAGTATATTCAAACATTAGGTCATTATTAATTAATTTATCATTATTATTAATACTATCTATAATTTGTTTGTTCATGTAGGACCATCTCCTGAACCTAATCTAGCTCTTGACACTGAAATATCTGATTCAGGTAATGTAATTTCTACATAATATGTCAATACATTATGTTAACTGTTACACTGAACATTTACTGTAGTATTATAATTATAGCTTCTTCTCAGGACTAACTGATAGTTTTATATTATCATAGTAAACAATGTGAGTAATAACAAATGTCCTATAAAACTATTAGTATTATATTAGTAGCAAAATGTTATGTGAGTTTTTATATATTACTCAATTGTCTTGACATACCAGGCAGTCCTGTAATCTTTTTTAAAGAAAAAAATGTTTTTATTTATTCTGATCTTTATTGTCAAAAAAGAGAGGTGTTCCAGTACTACCACATTTTGTCGTTTATATAAACTAAATAGTACCTAAGACTGGATCAATGTCAACATTGAGTATTCTCAAAATTGATACTGGATGTGTTTAGTACATGTATGTCCCTTAATACTAAGTATTACTGATATATTATGATATGACTCCAACTCAAGAATTGTGCACATTCCTTACTAACTGTAGTACATCATAGAATGATTAATTCATTATTCTAATGTGTACATATCTCTAAACACTAGTTTTACTAGATACTTAATGTATCCTGGGACATGGTCCCTTAATACTAAGTTTAACTGATATATTATGATATGACTCCAACTCAAGAATTGTGCACGTTCCTTACTAACTGTAGTACATCATAGAATGATTAATTCATTATTCTAGTGCATATCTCTAAACGCTAGTTTCACTGATACTTAATGTATCCTGGGATAGTGAGCCTTCGGAGCCCAGTGCATGCCTATATATCACTATATACTTTTAGTACTTAGTACATCCTGGAATGGTTCATTCAAGGGTTCATTTGGAGACCAATGCGTATGTATCCCTACATACTATGCTCTTGATACTCAGTACATCCTTCAATGGTCTTAGTTACTCAGTGCCAGTGTATGTGTTCATTAATAACAAGTATCCCTTGATTCTTATTATGTCATAGGATAGTTCATTCAGGAGTTTCTATGGAATCCATGTCATATATATCACCTTAATATTAAGTATTTCTGAATATGGATTCTTATATTGTCACTAAGATTAGAGTATGAGTAACTCTACCATAATAACATCCTCAACAAATACTTGTTTTGCTTAGCATGTGTACAAATTTACAAATTGTTTCAGTAATTTTTCTGCCTAACTACAAGACCTTATAATCAATATACTAGTGGCTTATTATAACAACAATTATCACAACATTACACCCACTCATTTGATAAAAGTTATTAATATAAAACAAATGCATTTGTCACTTTAATGTAAACACTATTGTAAACACCATTTTTATTGTAGCCATATAAATTTATGTCTTATTGTAACCACACCCACAAATCTTATCCCTTTCCTTTACTCTTGTTTAAGTACACAAAGAGTTATGTACTTGTACTTCTTAAACTGGACAATAGGAATCTAGTTAGTACTATAGGATTGTATCTGAAATTTAAATATCTAGTTAACAAGTTTAATCAGTATAATGTGTTATGTAATCCTTCTTACAACTGTATATATAAATGAAATTTTGAAATTTCATCATGATAGGTGTTAACAAAATTTCACTGGACAAAGCTATGAATGAAGGCTACATAACTGCTAAGTGGACCAAGTTTTCTGTCTCAGGTGCTCCTGGAGCTGGCAAGTCATCCTTTTTAAACCTGCTTTATAATGAAGATCCTCCAAATTGTCATAACAGTACTCCTGCAATTTCAGCAAAAGAAGCAAAGATCATATCTGCTACTGCAGGTGATGGTTTCATGTGGAGAAAAGTAGATCATGAGTCTCTAAAAGCAATTATTGCTCAAGGATTTAAGCATAGCATTCGACCTCACAAACAAGAGTCATTGCAGGAATCATTTGATCACATAGCAGAAGAAACATCAGATAGTGATGACTTTGAATCATCAACCAAAGTACAACTTCAAACAGTTGATCAGAGCTCTTCTTTTCCTGAACCTACTGTAACTCAGGAAATTATTGAGCTCTTACCTCATGCACAGAAGTCTGATGAGCTTTATCAATCTCATTGGATATATGGAGTTGATACTGGTGGTCAGGCCACATTTATAAACATTGCTCCGGCTTTGTTACAATATCAGTCTGTCAATATATTCACACACAAACTAACTGAGAGGCTTGATGACAAAGCTAAATTCTTCTTTAGTATTGAGGGAAAGCAAATTGGTGAGCCAGTAGAAAAACAGATTACAAATTTACAACTTCTTGAATCATCTTTTCGTTCAGTGTTGTCAGTAGATTTTCCAGAGTTACCAAACATCCATATCAAAAATGTTCAAGAACCCTACTGCATAGTACTAGGAACATTCTTGGATAAAATGTTGGAGTCTGATGAGTCTCTCCAAACCAAAATTGCTATTCTGTCAACACTTTTAGAAAAATTTATGGAAGTCACAATTATGTATCGTACAGCTGGAAATGAAGTGATTTTTCCTCTCAACACTACTGCTAGAAATGATTATGAAATAAAATTGGCTGCTAGGATTCGGAAAAAATCTGTCAGTATTTTATTGAGGCAGAAATTCCTATTAGATGGTTTTTGTTTCAACTTGAGCTAGATCAGTTTCATAAATCATCTAAATCTAGCATTGTAAGACTGTCTAAGTGTTTAGAGATTGGTATGACCTTAAAAATGAACCCTAGAGAAGTCCATGCAGCATTGTTATACTATCATGACCTTACCATATTTCTATACTTCCCTAAAGTCTTACCTAAGATAGCATTTCTTCATCCTCAACCACTATTTCAGAGACTGTCTGATTTAATCAGTATCTCCTTTGCTGATGCTGTTGATCATTTGGAAGAAAGAGGTATCTCTCTATATAATCCTGCTGCTTATGGAGAACTAAAATATGAAGGAACATTTAGAGAAGATTTGTTGACATCAATTCACATTTATCACAAGTATTCTCTCCTGAGTTTACAGCACAAGATTTTTTAAAATTAATGAAAAGTTTATATATTTTGGCTTCTTTACCAGACAATAAGTATCTTCTTCCTTCAGTCCTTTCTGTCCAAGAAGACACTATTTCTATCAAATCTCTATTTACTAAAGATATTGACCCACTTATTCTTACATGGGATGAGAAACCACTTCCTCAAGGTGTCTTTCCTGCATTAGTTGCATACCTTCTACACAACAAAGGCTTGTTCAACTTCAACCTTCCCCCTTCAAAAGACCATCCACATTATCGTAATGCAATGACATTAAGCTTTGATGATGGCTACATTCTTTTAGTTGATTCAATTACCTATATGGAAGTATTTTATTGTGGCCCATTAAACAAATGTCATGGTATACGTGAAGAAATTCTTATTGGCATTCTTAGTGTTATTGACAAGTTTCGTTATATGACCACCATAAAAATTCCTGTTGAGCGCTTTTACTGTCCAAAATGCCCAAACAAAACTCAACGACATTTCTGTCGTCCTGATAAAGATTTGAAACACCTTGTTTGTTGTAACAGTCCTTACAGACCTTATGTTGATGAACGTCAAAGGCACTGGTTTTCACCAGATAGTAAGTTTAACATTGAAATATGCATAGATTGATTTATTAAAAAATGCTGTTATTGTATTGATGGTGTAAATGTATATAATATTAATTCTTAGTTTACTAGAAAGAACATGCACATCTACATGTGGAATATATAATTGTACAGAAGGTTTTTATTTAGTACAATACACAATATTTATTGTAATTTATACCATTTTATATTGTCAACTTATTTAGAGAGAACAACTAAGAAAGGCACATCTACTTCACTGGATGAGCTCTTAGCTCAGCAACCTCCAATTCTAGAAATAGCTACGCATGCTAGAACAGCAGAATGGAATCATTTGGGTGTGATACTAGAACTGGATGATGTGGGTCTAGCTGGATGTCATAACTATATCAGGATGTATCAATTATGGATACAGGAGAAAGCTGAAGAAGCAACAAGGAGTAATTTATTAGATGCTTTAAGAGCTACTGGACAGAATAATGTAGCATATCTATATGAAGAATATGTGAAGTCATTGACAGTAAGTTGATAGTAATTAATGTAATTGCATGTACAGGAGTGACATCGATACATAGTTATTGTGTGAATATTATAATATGTAGAATTATTCTTATTATTTATATATGTATATTTTAATACATTGATATGGTAACATCAATTGTTCTTACATTATGTATGTGAACACATTCAACAGAAAAGAACCTATAGCCTATAGACAAAGCTTGATTGTTCATCAAATTAAAGGAACTATATTCTTATCTGCAAGCATGTACATGTGTATGATGACATTAACTTGATGATATATATGATATTGATGATTTGTCTATCATAACAGCACTATATATACATGTACATGTAATTGAGTATATGCAGACCATGTTGTTTTCTCTCTTGTTATGCATAATATAATCTAATGAACATCATCACCTTTCAACATTATGCATAATGCAAGTGTTAAAAGAAACTGTAGGGCTTCTAACTTCATTAAAACATTAGTTAGAAGCAACTTTGAAGTTTTAATATCCAAAGTACATATAACATTAACTTGTCCAATATTTAAAATAACAAATTTTGCAATAAATAACCACAGTTTTATTATACTACAATAGCTATTGTATATTAGGTTAATTGTCTCTGGTTATCAAATAGTATCTTTATTTATTATAGGATGGACAAAACGAGTGTACCAAATATGTACAGTTGGGAGGTGCTGCTACAATGCAAGAGGATATACATGTAGGAGACAATTGTAAGTATAATCCACATTACTTTTAGAATCATAATTTTAAAAAAATATATTTTTTAAAAGCTTAATTATATGTGATCTGATTTGCAGTAAGGGACCACTTCTGTCAAAATAATTGTGATGTGATTTATGAAAAAGGATGACTGCTAAAACATCTCAAAAACAGCTTGCTTACATAGATGCAGTCCGTGAATAGTTATACTTATATAGCAGCTATATGTATAAAAATTGTTTTAACGATTTTTTAAGTTGTCCTTTTTCATAATTGATGTCACAAATGCTTTGACAGAAGTTGTCCCTTATTACAAATCAGGTCACATTTTAAAGTATGAGTATTATGGCAAGGAGTGTATTTATTGATTGCTACAGTCCAGAAGGAAACAATCAATTCTAGATCTGAGATTATAGATCAGATATTCTAAAACTAGCTTTGACTATAATATCAGGAAACTTTAATATTATGGCTATGGTAAACCACAAGGCCTATTTTATTATTAATTTAATAGGTAAGCAGCAGAAACAGAAGAAGCTTAAGCCTAGGTCAGAAAGACTTTATTCCAACCATTCAAAGGTTGAAACTTCTAATGGATATGGTGAGGAACAGACTAGAGGAAGACATCATGAAAGATCAGATATAAGCAAATCTTCATCAAAGAAGCAGTTAAGATTATTATTGGAGAGAAAGAGGACTAAAGATAGTATGCTAAAGTACTAAGTCTTATTATATTATTTATTTCCATAGGAAAGCAGTGGAAACAGAAGAAACTAAGTAGACCAGAAGAATTTTATTCCAATCATTCAGAGTCTGATAGATCTCATCATCTATTACCTGAAAGTGACTTAGATTCATATGATAAATCAAGTAGATGTGACAAAGAAACAGCTAAAGGCAAGTCTTACAAGAGAAAAAGGACATTAGAGAAGAGAGTCTCAAAAAAGAAACAAAAGGGTTCATTTGATTATCAAATGTGTACTTCATTTTATATGTAGAGTAAACTATTGATATTTGGACACCATGTATATTCGGATGTCTTCCCTCTTCAGTAGAAAAGAGAAGCAGTGAAACTGGTATATATAAATGTAGGTCATAGATAAGTAAAACACTAGATGTGGAGAGCTGCCATTTTCAACTTTGCTCTTAGCCACAACGATCAGAAAATGAAGAATTTTGGACCCATCTAATATTCCAAGTCAGACGTTGGCTACTACTCACCTACTACTCACCTATTAAAGGAAGAAGACGATATTTAGTATTTTCATTAGCTCTATGCAAGAATTTACTTCAACAATATGACACACAAATACCTCATCTTTCTAAGCATCTACTGTTGTACACGCACTTCAACACGCACCCCCAATGCAGTGGTTTGTCCTTGGTTCAGCTTTAAAGGTTTCATACAATGTATTGAATGGTTTAAAATCCAGTCAAGAAGAAAATAAAGTTAAACTCATTCAAGTAATCCACACCTGGTTGACTACTCAGCCATCACCTGTTACCTGGGAGACAGTGATCTCTGCTATTGAGGGGAAAATTGTCGGTAACTTAGCGAAAGCTAATGAAATACGTGACCATCTAGGTCTTCCCCCATGTCAACAGTTAGATAACTAAACAACTATATATGGACTATTATTTTATAGTTTGAAACATTAAATTTGTTTGATGATACAAATATTATTATTTAACTTCCCTATTGCTGCATTTATTATATTATTAAAAGTGGGAGGGTACCAGGTAAGAGTTTAGATTTCACTGACAAAATGGGCACTAGATAGACTTAATTTTAATTGTCTTGTATATTGCAAAAATTATATCAATAATCTAATAATGTCATTTAATATCTAAACTATTTTCTTGACCTTTGTATCTGGGAACATGTCAACGTATTTATTACCACTACTAATTATCGTATCACCAATGAGAATAGGACTAGTCTAGGGAATGAAAAGTGAGAGAAAGAAGAAAATATCAAACACCTAATTATACATGATCCCCCTTTTACCAACTATTCCTGACTCACTTAGTAATCACTGCCAACAAAACTTGGTATATCTATGCCATAGCTTTAGATTGGAAGATTATAAACCACATCCGTTCAAAATGCTCATACAATTTATGAGGATTACTATTGTATGTAATAGACACCACATCGATATCATATTATCAATATTTGGATTATCAACAGACTCTCCACCTTTTAAGTCTGGTAAAAAACAATCTGGTGACCCACTGATATCATCTCACTTGTCTACATACTTTTCATTGTAACTAACTCCGTATGTAGAGAAAATTACTGAAGCATGATAACAAATGATGAAACTGGTCGACTACATAGACTATAGCTAGTGTTATTATTCTGTTTTATTGTTAGTTCAGGTGGACAGATACCATTAGGCCCACTCATGTTGAAGTGGCACACTCACATCCCGTCTCCTTTTATGTCACAGTTACTACTCTTCATATTGCAATAGACTGATATTAGAAAATCATTAGGAGCAAGTATTGTGAAATAACTTGATGGAGCAAAGCTGTATTCATTGGGAATCTGAGAGCAATTAAGTAAAGAAAGATTTGCAGTAGACATATATTAAGGAACCATTTACAGCTCAAATTGTGTAGTAGCTTAGTCAGACTATAGAGGGAGCTGAAATTTTACTTAAAAGATCAAGAGGAATTGGAGAATGGAAAGTTGAATATACATTGTGACATTTTTTGTAACTGTCCTACAATAGTAGTTCGTTTTTAGGATTAAAGTTCTCATCAAATATATCATAACATGTTTGTGATAGATAGAAATTGACACTATTGTCACATATCCTTTTTGATGCAAGCAATATTAGTATTAACAAGAGGAAATGATATCTCAAGCAGGTTTTTTCTTATAGTAGAATAGATCACAACCGCATCTATTAATGCATATGGATGTGAGTAAACTTTAATATAGCAATATAACTGAGAACAATCCTACACAATAGAAAAAAAGCTAAGGTTGCACATTTTAACATTTCCTTGAAAGGTTTACTTGTACAGTAATTCTGCACTGACAGAATTGACAGTAATATTTAATTGTGTATGTTTTATAGTCCAAATTATACACTAAGAAGACAGAAAGTTTATCTGATGTGTTGACTTGTCCTCATAACTCTTAAGGACAACTCAACGCATCAGATTATATTATCCTGTATGGCATGCTTTATTAACATTTGTCAAAGCCATATATGAAAAAATAATATGTATTTGAATTTCACAAACAAGCGGAGAAAATGTTTGAAGTTATTGATTAGTGTGACTTCTCTTGGATATTAATATCATCAGAAATCAATAATATGGTTACAAAGGAAAAAAATAAAACTTATATTTCTAATCAAAATTATGTAGGGAAAATAGAAAAAGACAAAGAAATGTTGTTTTATAATTTTTTTGTCTCTGATGACTTACGTTATTACTAGAGACAGCAATAATTAGCATTCCAGAGTATGTAATATTCGAGGGCGTGGTTAGAAATGGCAGTTCGTGTAAATTGTTGATTTATCGGATACTTTGTAGAGGTCTGAGATTTATCAGTGGTACTATACAAAAATAATACTTTATAACAATTAATTAACTATGTACATGTTCAGCAAGTAAACAAAAACTGAAAATATAATTATTTATAAAATAATTTAGCAAGCATACAACTCAATTATATCTATATACTGGAGTAGATTCATCAGGATATCCTTCACTGGTACACATTCTTACTACAATATCGTCAGTAGTTGATCATTAAAATCGAATGTATAAGGTTTATACATGGGAAAACCAGACTTACAGTAGTGGTCATCACCAACATGTTGTGGTATAGTTTCTGTGCTACCATTATTACAAGGACAAGCCTGTTAGTCTCATTGGCCTTGTCCAAATATGATGAGGAGGGTTACTACCAAAAGTAATATACACATCATCAACATAAGCCCCTTTAAGTGAAGGAGATCGTTATTATTATTGTAATACTTTTAACATTACTACAATGGCATCTTCTGACTTCTCATATCTATTAAAATATTTATGATATTGCTATACATTTACAAATGTTAGAAAGCATTTTACATTGGTCTATTGTCTTATACCAAAGAAGACACAAGAAATAGGAAAGAGAGGGTGTTTGCTATCCTGAAAGACAAGACAGCAGTACTTGGAGCCAGCAGTTGTGGTGACTGACTTTGAAATTTCTATTATTTAAATAGCACCATTCCCAACTACAACCAATAAGATGTCATTTAATTCTTGTCAGTGCCTAAATAAGGAAAAATCAGAGTGTAGGTCATCAACAAACGTGCAGGAGAGATACTCAGCAACTTTGTAAGGAAACAAGAACTCTTATGTTTGTCACAGTTGGATATGTATATCTAACATGGCAAAACTTTCTTTTAACAGTGTTTCCAACTTTTCAAGCATTGCCTATATTTAATTGTCTTATATTAAATCTATGTCATTTTACTGTCCAATTTGGGGGATTTAATAAACTGTGTAGCTCCTGAGTTAGAGCAATTCATAGTGTATTGTCCAATAACAAACAGAGTACCCTCATCTAGAGAGCAGTGAGTGTTAACCATTCACTTGTATCTTGAGAAAACCATAAGACAGATAGATCAGCACACAGACAGGAGAAAGAGAGAGAGAGAGTGAGAGAGAGAGAGAGAGAGAGAGAGGAGAATTAGTATATGACTATTGTACTTGAGGCTGGTTGTATGGAAAACCTTTAGTGAATACACATATATAATAATAAATATTATTATATCTTACATGCATGTAGTAAAAATAAAGTTGACCTATCCTCTCTATACAACCTATATCAAAGAGTTTGATCAGTCCATGCAGGGACTTTGGTCAGTTGATCATGCTAATCCAAGGGATCCACACCTGGTACTTCTAAATTAAGGTAAAAATATCTGAAATTTTTTTCAGCTTTTTTTGATGTAATCATGTGAAGATACTTGTTCCAATAATTGATCATGCTTTAAAAATTTTTTTAAACCCTTGCAGAAATGTAGTTTGATTCCTTAATATCTGCAATGCTTTGGAGACGTCAAACAATAATATTAAAGAACCTAGAGGGCTGAAACTTTTGAAAATTAAAGATGAAGTCAATTACTACAATTGCACGGATGGATTTATTTTTACAAAAACTTTTGACATTTTTACAAAGCTATAAACCTTGCTTACTTTAATCACTATTATTATTATATGTTATACAAATCGTACAAAGAAATGCATCAGTAAAAATACTAACTATTGATCATTTTCGTTCTTGAACTTGTCAGCAGGTTGTTATATTATCCATAGAATCAAAAATCACAACAACAGTATCTAATAGTGCAAAAGTCGCTATCTTAATAATGAATAATCGATTTTCATTAATTAAAGGCAATGAATACACTTAGTGTCAGGTTATCGATAGTGACATTCGAGGGGTTAAAATAGTTAAATATATTATTACTATTAATATTGATATTGTTATTATTGTTATTAAAGCGTGGTCTGCTTTGAGATGAAGGCACATAATACTACGAACAATAATAATAATAATAATAACAATAGTATTAATAAATTATTAATAATTAATACATTTTATTTAACTATTATAACATTGGTCACATGTTTGTACTTTGCAAATATTACAGTATAGATGCTTGGTGTATCAACTAATACAAAATTTATTGTTTACACATCAAACAATAATGTTCTTGTGCCCATACAGTTATCCAGCAGAAGAAAGTGTCATCGCATATAGTGAAGAGATCCAAAAATAGGTTATAAGAAGTGGTTTAATATAGCCATTGAAGCAATACAATAATATTACATATAACATATTATAATTACATAATTAATATAATGATCATCATTTAGTCAGTAGCCTGATTGTCTCAAAATGTAAGAGAAAGTTTACAAATGTGGCTGTTGGAATAATTTGGCCATCACATTGATTATCAAATATATTCTTGGGAAGACAATAGCGATGGACAGCTTGTAACAGAAGTATTGTCAGCCTATAGAATCAAATATAGGAGAAACGAGTGAGTATAATATACATTTATAGATAATATATATTATATATATATATATATATATATATATATATATATATATATATATATATATATATATATATATATATATATAATATGTACATATATACTATATAAACTTTATTTACTATAAATATTCAGTGTGTGCTGGAAATAACACATTTCAAACAATGTTTTCTTCTTTTCAAGAAAGTCCCTCTTCTTCTGTTTAATGGATTCATTTTTGTTGTCTTGTTTCTAAATTCGTGAAATAACAGTAGTGCGCTGCGTTTCTTCTCAATTGATCTAAAATGTCACTGAATTCTACTGAATACTGAATTACATAGTCACTTGACTGAATATTTTGATTTATTTATTAATTATCATTATAGACTGGTGAATACTTGGAGAATTTTGAAGATGTTAGTGATGATGAAGAGATAAACAATTCACCAGAATAACCAAGAGTAGTTCCTGATTATTCAGATGAACAATTTGATGTTGTCATATTTCTGTTACAGCAGAGTTTGAATTGAAACATATGCTACCTTCTTCAATCTCTGAGATAGCCACTTCAGTGGATTCTTTAAACAGTCACTTGCCAAAGCAAGTAAATAGTAATGAATATCCATTAGCTACATGAAACTATATGAAATATTTGTTGTTTGTTAGACTGATATTCTCACTATATTATCAAGGTCAATTGGCCAGCCGTACTTTATTTTAACAAAATCACTGCAACATTCTCCATTTAATAATTGTCTGAATGCATGCTCTTTGCATCATAAAACATAATTTTCAAACAACATTTGTAAACATACTTCTTTTCTTTGATTGTTATTCTGATGAAACCTCCTGTAAATATGCTGTCATTGATACATTGATAGAATATTGCCTGTAATATTCACATATATGAATAACATACTGATCTGATTTGTCATGTCTAAAGATCACATAAGTTTTAAAATAAAACTCCATGCCTCATTTTTGTTCAGTGCAAAATATATTATTCTTATCTATCACTTGTTCAGATGTAAATGATGGAAGTAGTTTGTCATTTTCCTTAAATCTCTTGCTATATCAATAAACATAGAATTTATAGAACAATAAGGTTCCAATCCATTATAATTATAATAAACTTCGTTGTCTCCATCACAGCCTAAAATTAACAAACATTGAATTTACAATCATTCATTAAATTTAGTTTATAGTACTAGTGTACCTGAGTTGACATAAGTTTTGATGGCGTCTACATAATCTGGTGGAACATTTTCCATATGCACTTCTGCTACTGAACAGCTAGTTATTAACAGACAATGTATTAATGTATAATGAGTGTACTTATTTCATGAACAACATAGCTTATTTTTAGGATCCATTTCTTGTAAGCTGTCAGCTATTTTTATAAATAATGTCAACATGTAATAAACAGTCTCTACCTCAAAATCATCCTCATCATATGATATTCTGAGATTGCCACATACTGTTAAATTTAATTAACTAATATAATTATTAATTCTTAGCTATGCTTTTCACATGCCTTACATATGTATACTTTTATGTAGATATCTGGGCACTTTGATATAGATTAATGGAAATAATCATTGTGACTTTATTCCATCATGGATTTGTGATCCTCTTAATATTCTTGTACAAGTATCTGTTAATCCTAGAATAGATAACTTAAGAAATAATCTTAAACATCCTATAACAATTGAAGGTATTGAAGTTGTTGGTAGTGAAACAACAGCTGATGATAAACCTAAAATTGTGATTACTAGATCACTGACCAGTAATTTACAAATGAGTGTTTGTCTAATAATTATCTTTGTAGTATTTTTGTAGTATATGAGACCAGTCATTGACATATGGACTGTTTGTAGACATCACCAACTTTAAATATTGTGATTATATGTGGTAGTTCGAATTTTTTTGAACAGTCTGATTTAAGTCATGTACATATGTGTGAATATCAATAATATAATTACACTTATTCCATTGTTTAACAAAGCAAATATCATCTTAGAACAATACTAAGTTGTATAATTTTCATTTTCATATTAGGTAATATAGTTGAATAAGGTATACTTGTGTAACGGGTGTGTTACAACAAACCTTGTCTGTATGTTATGTTAATATATTTATTATATGTTGGACTAATTAGTGTTAACTAGATTTTATCATACTTGGTCTGTATTTTTTGTTATCTGGTTGCCTTACTCTTGTTTTATTGTTCTTTGTTTTGTACGCACTATTTAAGTTCTCTGTGTTTTTCAAGTTATTATTATTGTGTTTGTTGTTATAACAAGAGATAGTCTGCTAAACTTAGCTCTCAAACGGGTTACATATTTATGTATTTTAACAGAATATCTTTTGAATCAACAACCTACACTTGAAGAATTAATTGAACATCCTAGAACAGCTGAATGGTATCAGTTAGGTGTAAAAGTAGGACTGGATAGCTTGGATCTAGCTGAATGTCATGATTGCACCAGTATGTATGAATTATGGAGAAAGCAAGAGAAGCAACAAGGAGGAGTTTATTAGATGCTTTAAGAGCTATTAGACAGAATAATGTAGCAAGGAATTATGAAGATTATTTAAAATTATTTAAATAGTAAATTAAATTGTATGTGTTATGTTATGTTATGTATATAGAATTATAATAGAGTAGACTGCTTAGCTAAGAAATACTTCCCTGTCATTGATCTATATAATTATATTAGTATACTGATATGTATATTATTTCTATGTTTTCTATGCATAGACTACATAAACAGCTACACAACCATAAATTAATAATATAAACTAATTTTCTTATTTGTAGGTGAAAATAATGAGAATATACAATCTGTATAAGTGATGTTATTAACAAGTACAATATAGTAAGTGTATTACTTACTTTTGTTACTTAAGACTTATAAACAGACAAGAGTAGAATGTACCTGAACAACAAACTATCCCTCACTCTCCCGAGAAATGTACTTGAGCTTGTTCTGTTGGTAAAGCAGGAAGTCTCTTACAACGGTTCTTATATAAACATGTTTTTAACAGCTCAAAAGTTGGCATCTTTGAAGAGACCTCTTCCTTATTCGGCATTACTGCTATCCTTTGTATCTTCTTATGATATAAAGTTGGTATTGGCCTTACATTCTCCTTCTTTAGTTCAACAACTATCTTTTTAACTTCAATAGCAGCTTGATCTGGGTTCTTTTGCGTTGTGATTATTGTCTTTTAGTGATGTTAGTGACCCTGTACATTCTTTGTTGCTGCATCTCCAAAATATCCTTTCATCTCTTTCTCTCCTGTTGATTACATATCTGTTGTAGCCTAGGATGCGATGAAAACAAACTTGTAGGAGTAAATGTAATGTTACTATCAATAGATGATGGAAAAGTCCAATTATCTAAATCATTATCAGTAACAGAATCGTCTTTAGCATTTGATTGTCCATAACGTGTACGTAACAGGTCAATAAGACGTTGTAAAATCAAGTTTGATGATGTTTTAATCTTATAAGAAACTGTACCTGTAACTTGAACAATTTCAGCAGGCAACCAAACTTTTGTTCCATGATAGTTGCGAGCACAAACTTTGTCACCAACACTGAATGTGCAAGGTGGTCTTCTTGATGAACTTGAAGTTAGTTTAGTAGTCACTTTACGAGATACATCAGGATGCATCAAATCCAATGTTGTTTGTAACTTCCTTCAAATCAGAAGTTCTGCAGGTGACAATTCTGTAGTGGAATGAGGTATCAGACGAAAAATGTGAATAAACAAGTCTTGACATTGCCTTCTAGTTTCTTTAAGGATGACTTGAATGTCTGAAGTGCACGTTCCATGAGACCATTGGAGCTTGGATGGTATGGTGAAGTACATATATGATGAATACCACATTTTGTTTCATATACTCCTTAAATTCATGGCTAGTGAAAGCTGGTCAATTGTCAGAAACTAATTGTTCTGGGAGACCACGAGTGGAAAAAAATTTGTTGTAACTTCTGATGAGGTTGAATTAACAGTATGAACTTCGAGCCATTTTGAATAGGCGTCAATTAATATGAAAAAATATTTACCTAGAATTGCCATGGTTTCTGTGGAAATCCCCAAAAGTGAAGAGGTGCTTTTGCTGGCATTGGACGATTTGATTGACAGGTAAGAGAGCCTTGAACTTTATGTTGAGTATCAGAGTCAATATCTGGCCACCATACATAAGAGCACTTTCATTTTAGTAATCTCTGGATTGATTTCATGAAGTTGATTTAGAAAAATATCCTGTCCTGCTGCTGGGATAAGAACATGACAACCTAATAATACACATCCGTCTAAAACACTCAGTTCTGTGTACTTTGTATGAAATGGAAGGACATAAGCTGTTGGGTTGGTAATATTCCAGCCAAAATATATCAGTTGTACTGACACAAGACAATAGAGGATCCTTGTCTGTCCAGACTTTTATTTGAGAAGGTGTAACAATGGCCTGGTCTAAGTGATTGAGTAGATGACAAAGGGTCACCTGGTAGGGGAACTTGAGAATAATCAGAGAGTAGTTTGAAGAGGTAAGCTTCTTTTTCTAGCTGAGAGTAATTACGTTCTACTGGAGTGAGAGTACGAGAGACAAATGCTATTGGTTTTTCTGAATTGTCTGGCATCTTATGAGCCTGTACAGCTCCAACTCCATTCGGGGAAGCATCAGCATATACTAATAATAATTTCGTACTATCGAAATGAAGTAACTGTGCAGATGATTTTAGGAGTTCTTTAACTTTGTCAAAAGTGACTTGTTTCCTCTGAGTCCAATTCCACTTGGTACCTTTACATAGCAGTAAATGAAATGGAGACAATATAGATGATAAGTTTGGGAAAAAAATTTGTGATAATAGTTGACCAGACATAGAAAGACTCTTAATTCTGTGATGTTTGAGGGAGCAGGTGCTTTTTGGATGGTCTGAACTTTAGCAGGAGATGAATGTTATCGTGTGCTGTCTATTATGTGACCTAAATACTCCAATGAAGTTGTGCAAAGGTACATTTGGATCGTTTCTGGGTAATTCCAGCTGATTGTAGGCGAGACAAAACTTGTTCTAGTTTTTGCATGTGATCTGCTTCACTAATAATACCAGAAACTAGAATGTCATCTATGTAAACACAGACGTTTGGAAGGCCCTGGAGGAGGTTTTCCATGAGAAGTTGAAAAATACTAGGAGCTGTCGAAATCCCAAATGGTAAGCAGCTGAACTGAAATAAACCTTTATGAGTATTGATTGTAGTGAACTTTTTGGAATCTGGATCTAGAAGTAACTGTTGATATACTTGACTGAGGTCAAGCATATCAACAGTTACCAGCTTAGAAAACAACTTTCCTCCTTGTAATGCAGCCAAAATATCTTCTATTTGTGGTAATGGATAATTATCCAGAGTGAGGACTCTGTTGACAGTGACCTTGTAATTACCACAGAGACGTATTGAGCCGTCCTGTTTCATAATAGGAATAATAGGCACTGCCCATTCAGAATGTCGAACTGAAGTAATGATGCCTAATTCTTGCAATCGTCTGAGTTCAACTTCTATTTTATCCTTTAGCCGGTAGGGAATAGGTCTGGCTATATAAAATTTGGTGCAGCCTTAGTATTGGCATACAATTTAGCAGTGACATCTTGTAACAAACCAAGAGAATGAGAAAACAAAGAATTATATTTATTAATGAGATAGGATAATGACTGTTTCTGAACTATGTAAATAGACTTCCAGTCTAGCTTGATCTCTTCTAATCAATTTCTCCCGAATAAACATGGTCCATGGCCTTGTACTACTACTAATGGAAGTGTTTATGACTGACTTTTATAACAAACTTGAACATCGTAGGCTCCCAAAATATAGAAATTGTGATCTGACTAAGTGGTGAGTGTAGTGCTTGTCGCTTCTAACTTGTCTGCTGGACTCGTGATTGGGCGAAAAGTTTGTTCACTAATGACTGAAAGTGAGGCACGAGTATCTACCTCCATTAAAATATCAGTTCCATTGACATTGATAGTAATAACAATAGGTTTGAATTTCCCAGGTAGGTAAATAAGGTATAAGTGTATTCCAGCCTATTTAGAGTGGTAGGAGGGTCAGTAGTTTCAGGGTTGTGGAAAGGAGCATGTTCTGTGGTTAAAGTGTGTACAGTAGGTTTTTTTGAAGGTCTAGGAGGTCTACCTTGAGGTTTGGAGGTCCCACCAGAAGAATGTCTTGGAGATTGTCTGTTCATGCTCCTGCACACTTTGGCAATATGTCCAATCTTGCCACAGGCTCTGCATTCTGCTGTCTGGAAGCTGCACACAATAGCTAAATGATTACCTCCACAGCGGTAACAACTAACGCTTGTATGTAATACTAGGTGATGGTCTGTTATGCAAGTGTTGAACAGCTGTTGTGTTGTGGGTGGAAGGCCTTATCATAAGTTAGTTTTGATTCTTGAGGTAAACAATTTTGTATGAGGATGTCATTAACACCACAGACTAGATGATGTCTGACCATTTCATTCAACTAATCACCGAATTCGCAGTGTTCATCAAAACGTTTGAGTTCTGCCAAGTATGTAGCTACTGATTCATTATCTTTTCTTGTCCTAGTGTTGAATTTGTAACGTTGCATAATGACTGAAAGAGTAGGGTTGAAATGATTAGTTAGTTGGTCTACAAGGTCAGTATAACCTTTACTCTCTGGCATATCAGGTTGTAGCAAGTTCTTGAGCAACAGGAAGGTCGACAAACCACACACTATAAGTAAAATGGCTTTCTTCTTAGCCAGATCCTGGACGTCATTTGCTATGAAGTAGTATCATAGTCTTTTGGCATAGGATGACCAAGTTTCTTGGCTTGGGGTGAATTGAGACATTTTTCTGTGATTTGACATGACTTTACCATCGTTGCCAATGTTGTAGCTGAGCACGCGATGAAAACAAAACTTAACAGTAAAGAACTTTTTAACAACAGAACTGACAGAACTAAAAACATTAGAGCTATATATATTTATATACATACAAGGTTTCAATGGAGATTAAATAAAAAAGGCCTAACAGAAATAGTTAACTCAAAATGAATAGTTATAGTTGCCACAATATTTGTGACCTTCATACAAAAGTACTCTTCCTCCTCGTTTAGTGGTAGTAAACTCCATGGCTTTAGCTTTATTGTAGAAAATGTTCTTTCAACTGAAATGACTGAAACTTCTGAAAATTATCTTGTATTTATATATATATTTGCTAAAGTCATCAAAGTATGTTTTGGTTGGTGCATAATTGATCCAAGAACTCAATAGACTGTGTGAAATTTAGGTAAGTGTTGCTACTAGTTTACAACGAGATTTAATTAAATTTTTGAATGTTAATTAAATGAAAAAATTTAAAAAATTCTATTAATTAGAATTACGGTATCCGTAGGCGAAACCGTAGAGTAGGCGAACCCGGAGTAGGCGAACCTGGACAATACCATTGTAACCGCTGTAGCCAGTGAGCCAGGCTGCTCTAAGGAGTGCATTTGGTTACTGCTCTGTCACATCACCAGATTTTATAGCTGACGTTGATTTGTCGTGTTGTTGCCCTTGGAAGTAATAAAGGTATAAATCTATTAATATTTCTTTGTGTGTAGTAATAGTCTGAGTCTTTTAGATTGTTAGACTATATTATGCCATCTATTATATCATTTTTATGAACAAGTATTACCTTCAAATTAAGAATACACCTGTCCGGTGTTCACTACATATAATATAAATAATATAAGGACCAAAATGTCTTTCTAATATTGTTATATGAATGTGGCCTACTATAGTGTCTTGGTGATATCAATTAGAAAAAATTTGGAAACATCTGTATTAATACTGAAATTCTTGTTACTGTTTTCACTTATTATAGCATGGCTAAGCATACCAGACATTACTATAATAATTTTGTGTCATGTCATATATATGTATATATCATTCATTTTGTTACTTTTCACTCTGACATGCAATTAAAAACAATGAATAAATTTAAATTTCATTGGTTAGTACCAGCACATGCATCACAATATATGAATTATGTTATGTATAATATCTAGCGATGAGCACTATCACAATGTATGTGCCTGATTGAGCTTTAAAGCAGGCCATGGATATTAGAGACAAGTACATTGTATATATGTAACTGTGGTTCTTTTAATGATATTGATGAAATGATTGGTGTTTTCTTTATGGCATTGTGTGTAATAGTCCAAAGAGTCTGAAAGTCTAGACCAATTGAGATAGACATTTTAGCTTAATTTTTCAATGTCTTGCAAGTAATGTAATTGCTTCATTTTTTAAGTTAGTCCATGATGATGTTGTATCTCTTAGATCTAAGAATTTCCACCTTAAAAACATCAAACGTGTTCAGAATCTTGTTGACAAGACAAATAAATCCAGACAACATTGTGAAGTAGTACCGAAAGAGTATATTTACATGATAATGGCAGCAGGTAAATGATCATTATAATTGTAGACGGTAACAAAGATAACTGTCCATGTATTACTAGTTAATAATTAACCCCACCCTAATGTGTTCAATGTCCACTTTATTTAGTATTTGTTTGACACAGAATATTTTATTTATATATAGTCTAATGACAAACCATTGTATCATAAATAGTAAATTTGTTACATCAGTGTCAATGAAGTCATTGAATGATAAACAGTAAATGTTATTAACAATAGAAGAACAGTAGTACATGTATAGTAACTGGATTGCCTACAACAATGCTATCCTAGCTGATTACATAAACTTATATTGTAAATATATTTATTGTATGTTGAATATACTTTTGTTAATTGAGATGTAAGTTTATTTATCACTGGAGATGTTTTTAGCAGAATTAGAAGTGGTTATGACCAAAGCCAATTATAAAAAATAAGTGTTAATTAAGTGCTGGTTTGTTCTGATAATTATTACTTTTCAGATATTTCTAATGTCTTAAGGAATGCTCCTAATGAACTTTTGCTGATTAATTTGTTATCTGACATTGAGCACAAGTGGTATGAGATAGGATGTGCCTTAAAAGTACAACAAGATGTTTTAGATAATTTACAACACAGCAATCTATTGAATCTCTCTGATGTCATTCGTATCTGGAAAGATACTCGACCTTCCCCTGTTACCTGGGAGACAGTTATACATGCAATTGCAGGTCCTATTGTTAATGATAACAAGATAGCTGATGAGATACATCAATATCATAATACAGGTAATAGTAATAAGTTATTATTCATTAATAATGAGGTTATTTTATTAATAAACATGCTGTCACTGTAAATGCACTGTATAGTGTTAACTATAAGGTACAAATTACTTGATAATATCATCAATGAGTTTTGTGACAAGAACTTGTGGTACTATATAGTACATCACAACATGCATGTAGTATGTAGTACTGGTATTTAGAATGAAAATTTATAGTGTTTTTAGAGTTTGTCTAACTCACTATATATCTCATAGCATGTACCTGTAACATGTACACAAAGTGAAGGTATCATACCAAAACATTGATTTGATAGAAATCCTTATTTATTACATCATCATTAATGTTGTAGTTGAGGCTTCACTGAAGTTCTTATAAATGATTTTATGATGACCATACAATAGATTTAAATTTAATCACACCATCATCACTGCCAAACAGTCTTATGAAATAATTATTATTATAGTTATTTCATTAGTTTGTTTGGCATTTTTGTAGATTACATAAACAGGTAAATGGGTTCTAAATAAATCCGCCATAACCTATACTATCTGTAAATTAAGATAATGTTAGTAATATGCTTATTTTGACTTGTAAGTGCTAGTTTACATACATGGAATCATTAGAGTTTGTAAAATCAATTGATAATATCAATATAAATTATCTCTATAACAAGAACAGTACTCATATTATCAAAATCAATACTTGCAAATTGTTTCTGAGACTGCATCAATTGGGTAATTACTAACCTTTTCAAGTGCTCACCTATTACACAAACATTAAACAAAATGGCCATCAACAATCACAAAGCAGAGACAAAAATGAATGTTTCTTCTAAGAGGAAATAATAATTCTATTAAAATTTCTAAATGACTACGATGAAGGACAAACAAACTGTGTGTAATTGGCTTTTATTCTCATTCATTTTTTTGCATTAAGCAAATTTTTGAGCACTTGTAGAACTTCAAAGACAAAACTGTAATATGCTAAACTACCCTGTAAACTTTGAACTTACACGTCTTAATTATATTCATTGTTGTATGTTTTGACGTCATTAGTATCAATATAAAAACATTTACTTCATCATTTTTGCCAGTTGTTAACATTGTTGTTAAGTTATTATAATTATTATTATTGTTTTCATTGGGGTCGGTTGTCAGTGGTTATTAGACTGTTTAGTAACTCTTCGGTATCTCATATCTCAAGTTTGTGACTGCTGTGTTTCAGATTCTTCCATCAATTCACTCAGTCACTACAACAACTATTATCTATGTGAAGTAGTTAAATTCTATGAACATTAATAAGTATAAGAAGTGATTATTATTATACCACATACATTGAAAATTATAATGTTGAAAGTAATGATCAATATATGAAGTATAACTTTGTTATAACTTTATTTGTGTTATCTCAGGCATTACCAATGTATTAAAGAAGGAGGATCCTACACAATCTGCATTATACCGTATGTTATTTAGTATTGATGACAAATGGTATGAGTTTGGAGTGACTTTACAAGTGCCACAAAATGTTTTGGATGGTTTAAAACACGACAACGCAGCCAAATTGAGGGAAATCTTTAAAATCTGGAAAGATACTCAACCATCTCCAATTACCTGGGAGACAGTGATTACTGGTATTGAAAGTCCTCTTGTTAACAAGAAGGAATTAGCTGATGAGATATGTCGAAGACTTAAATATAGTAAGCCAAGTAATCAGAAATATATGAATATGCAGTACTTGCCTCATGTAGTAAGAGTCTAGCTATTGACAAAGATGTTTTCATCATGGCTGGTTGGAAAGACTGTATGTCTTTATTAATCAGACAGTCATAATAAGTGATGACTATACATAAATATGCTGAGATTAAACATCATGACTTGTAGTGTTTAAATTAGTATATTAGTACATGTATATACTGTATTAGTTAAAGTATGTATCTTTAGTGTATGAGACATATAGTATACAGAAGTTGTTGGGTCTTAATGTTTAATATACAAACTTGTCTTCAGCTTGTGTTATAGTAATGTCTTGGTCATAGTGATCCCTCCTTCATAGATGGTACAAGTTACTGATACATCAAAGTTAGGTAATACATACAGAATATGTGGTCCAAAATATGTAATGTTAGGTTTGAGTGAAAGAACTGACAGTTCAGTTAATTATAGTTAATTAATTTTATATAATTTTATATAATTTTGACAACAACATAACTAATAACTGTATTAACTTATAGTTAGTATATCCAAACATTAGGTCATTATTAATTAATTCATCAGTATTATTGATATTATCTATAAAATGTTTGTTCATGTAGTTGAATTTAAAAGACTCTCATCTGGTCACATTCCAAGCCTTGAATTATATGAATCACGTACGTTTTTAATTATGTTCAGTTCATTCTTTTGCATGTCAAATTCACTGTAATTTGTATTAATTTTTCTAAGATAATGGTGGTTTGTAATATAATTAATGTAAGTGATAGCAATGGTTTTTCTTAATAATTAAAAATAAGATGTGCATGTAAATCTTGGTGTTATATTATTCTTATACTTTAATGATATCATCTTACATGTATACTCTGAACGTTACTTTATTATCTATAACTGTAGTTATTGACAGTAAGAAGTATTAATAGTAAACTACATCCTAAAACATTAAATATAAATCTATCGTACAGTATAGAGTTCTTAATTACCAGTTTGACAATTTGAGTACAAAATCATTTAGGTCTAATCTAATAAAAAAAGGTTTCGTTAATAATCAGGTATAGCCATATATAGTAGTGAATTGTTATTAATCTTGCTCATTGTCATAATAATAGCCTTATATATGATAAGTAATCTATTCACGTTATCATTATCAAACCTATACTCTACATTAAAATTATATATAGTTTGTTTATATCTAAAGTTTTAAGGGGTGCTCATTGTCATAATGATGTACATGTGGCTTCAACTTAACGATAGTCACTAGTTACATTTAAAATAAATTAAACATATAAGATAAACAATTAGTACATGTTTGTATGATATGTTAGAGAGAATTTTCAGTGTATATTAATTGAAGAGAATGTGTATGACTCATTAGTAAATTAAGGTAAAGTACATGTACTATATACATGTAATGCATTAGTGAATTTAATAAGTCAGTTAAATCTGTACAATAAGTCATTAATCTTATTGATTAACTTTCAACTTTCAATATTCCCTTTATTAAGTTAGTATGTCCTGTCCAATTTGATTTTCATGGCAGTTTCATGGAAAATTGATAATCAAAAGTTGATTATGTTGGGTATGGCGTAATTGCTTATTCTTTTTTTCACGTCTTAATGAAACATTTTAGTCTTTCTCAATTTTAGTTTAAAAGACATTTTGTACTGTTTTTAATCATTTTGCTGTAGCTATTGAACAATCGTGTAAGCATTTTTAATAATATGCAATTTATGCATGATGACATGTCATGGTGATATGTGAAGGATGTCGTTCATTTTATATGGGAATTTTAGTTTACTTTTTTCCTAAACTGATACACTGCAGTATTATTTACACATATATAAACAAGTTGTGACTACAATTCACTATTACTAACTTATTTCCTTTAATTTGTAGGTGGGAATAATAATAGTGTTCAATCTATATAAAGTGATGTTAATTATATCAACAAGTACAATATAGTAAGTATATTAATTACTTTTGTTACTAGTTAGTGTTAAGACTTATTAAGGTAAAAGTTGAATGTACCTAAACAACAGACTATAGTTTAGTAAGTCATTACCCGCAGTCTTCTTGCTATACCTTCTGTCTAAATATAGTAACATGAGTAGTTTGGAAGAATTAGACATTTTAACCTTTTACATTGGAGGGATATTATAATTAACATCATTATTATTGAATATTGATAGTTAAATATATTCTGTAGTTACTATGCATAATTATTTAATTATCTATTAATTCCACAGATACATACCTAGAAGAAGGAGCTATCTAATTGCTCTAGACATATGAAGCTGGCTACCCTACTTTAATTAACTATCTCCTTGTTAACTAATTATATATGTACAGTATGTACTAATGCATGTTCGTTATTGTTTAAAGACTATGCATATTATTACATCACATCATTACTTCTACAGTATATTGATTGTTGATTAAAACACTTGTGGTACTTAGTAATAATTTAAGCAGTGGGCATTACAGTATACGGAAATATGCAGTTGTCTCTAGTGGCTCCACTTACTGTGTGGGGATCTTTATTACTCTAGTTGGCTTATGTGTTTGTGTCTGTCTATTTGCTGGCAATGCACTTTGAGCTGCTCAAACTCGGCAAAGACTGTGTCTATAACTATCTACAAAACTTCTGAGAGAAACAGTAAAAGTTAAGTACTAGCTAGTCTTTCTATTTAAAGGATGTCAAAAGAAGATAAAGCTTGAAAAGTCAGAAAGACGTTTAGAATGGTATAAGCAAGACAGAACAAGTGTTTGATCAACAAACATGGGTGACAAATGCAAATATCTACAATTTCAACGAGAGAATTATCGCTAAAAGATGTTTGTTTGAGCTGGTTTTGGCAAAATTGGTTTGCCTTGACAGCCTTCTTTAATTGTCAGTCTTGGTACTCAGTTATATATGGTAGTTTGCAGATTATGCCTGTTTTGTAGCTACTAGAATGATCCCTTACCTGATATCTACTTTTCCTTGTAAAACATGTGAGCCCTGTGTTCTTTTTCTTCTATAGACTAGCCAATGACAACTTTATGCATTATCAACCAAACTGTAGACTGTCATTGTCATACATGACCCAAACTATCTGATTTAGTAAACTGTGTCTATATTCTAATGCAGATTAGATGTTAAACTTTTAGGTTATAATTTTTATTGTACATGTTGCTGTCAGAAGCAAATCAACTGTTTGTGTGTCTAAACCAATAATAATATGACCACTTCCAGTTCCAATGATATGTTCCATCCCCTTTGGTTTATTCTGAATTAATGTTTTAAACCAAAATATGTTCATGACGTTATATTACATATTTCAAGTATACATCAGATATAACCTGCAATATTCTATTAATATTGTCTGTTGTATATTATATGTATTAGAACATTATACACTACATGTAATACAACAGTGTATAACAGTTATATATATGCATGTATAACATGTGTATAACATGTGTATACTATCTGTATAACATAGTATAAATACAATATACAAAACACAGAGACGTAGAGTCTACATTGTATCAGTTTATCTAGAAACAGCTTGCATGAGTAGTTTATGTTCTCATCCAAGAGCTTACAAGTTGTTACAGTGTCCTTACTGTGACAGGTGTTACCATTGTTTGTGCATGAAAATAAATAATTTGGATGCTCAAAGAACTGACTTTTATTTTAAATGTAATAATTGTAAAAACTAATGTATTCTCATTTGAACAATTTTTAATAGTGACGAGTGACTTTTGACACCAAATGTTTTCAACTGTGTTGACTTTCATAGTATATATTTGTTTTAGTACGAATATACATGCTACGCCTCCTACTTTTGGATCATGGAACACTGCCAAAGCCACTAATAAATTTAAACGTTCTGTTGCAGAATCTGTAGAGGTTTAGTAGGACATTTGCTTAATATTAGTTGCCAACGGTTATGTTTCATCTTCAACGAAAAGAGCCAAGTGTATGACAATAGAATATTTTATCAGAACTTAGACGGGGTCTGAAATTCTTGATCGTTGTGGCTAAGAGCAAAGTTGAAAACGGCAGCTCTCCACATCTAGTGTTTTACCTATCTATGACCTACATTTATATATACCAGTTTCACTTCTTCTTTTTTCTACTGAAGAGGAAAGACGTCCGAATATACATGGTGTCCGAATATCAATAGTTTACTCTCACTGTCTGCATGTATATAATTATAATTATATATATATATATATATATATATATATATATATATGAGAGCGAGATGCGATTTCTGTATATTGTAACGTGATTAACTGATTGACTGAAAAATATTAAGTTTCTTCCCAATCTTACGAATTACGGTTATTTCTGGCATTTCTTTATAGGAAGTAACTACTGATCCGGCAGCCGGACCGATTTTTCCGGCACTACAGCTCCGGCAGTGCAATATCCTGACGTGAACGGACTGAGCAAAGTAGGCGTGGTCGACATCATTGAATATCGAATAATAATGAATGGACAAATTGTGAGGACAAAAGAATTGCAACACTGAGATGAAGCGACAATAATTATAGTGAGATTTTTTGGAAATACTTATTATTTCATTTTCTAACAATATGAACAGAACCACATTTTACGTTTGGGCTGTGTATGGATACCAATACATGTGAAGTGGAACCACATTAAGCAACTGTCACATTGAATGGAGGAGTCAGTATCATCATTGATTTGTATAGTACATCTCCGGCAATAGCATACTGGATCCCTTTGTATAGTAGCAATGACATCTTGAAATACTAGCCATGCATCTTTAGTAAAGTATTTCTTGCAAACATCAAGACACACTTGAGGTTCCAAACACGCAGGTGTAACTTTCTCTGGCTTTATTTCTACTTCATCCTCTTCAATAATCGTTTTATGACAAATAGCTGACTCAGCCATAGCAACATCCACAAACCACTTCAATATAACTAGAAAGGTATTAGTAGGCACTTGTCACATAATTGTCATTTGCATACTTTTCTCTCGCTCCTGTGGAAGTTTCTTTAGAAACGGCAATGTCTTATCATGTTTCTTTATTCTCTTCGTTAGTCCAATTACAGTCATTTCAGCACCTTTTGGTCGTCCTCGTTTCTTAATCTTTGATGGCAACCTAATAGTACCCAGCTCTATAATACCATGTAGCGGGTAATTTTGGAAGGACAAAATTTTGGCGAATTCATCGAAATTGGATATTGGCAACATGCCACACCCATTTCAATGTTCACGCCTACAATTCATTAATTGGTGAGTTTTATTTTGGCAAATGGATAGTCATTTGCCAAATTCGCCAAATTTATCTCCCTCCAAAATTTCCTGCTATACATGCAGTAAGCACAATGTAGCTAAACCCTATCATGCAATGCTAGTAGAAATCACATACATTCCATCTGATCTCTAGAAGTAGCAGTAGTAGTAGTAGTACATATAGGTACATGAATGTTTTCTTTATCTGACACAAAAGTAGGGACTATAAACATAGGGAGATATAATACAGCTAAACAGAATACATGTACCTCACCTATAGCTTGAAAATCTTTGCTTTGATCATCTTTACTCTGCTGAACTACCTGTTCATTGTTAGTATCCTTATCCACGCAATCATCTTTATTCAGTAAGTGTACAAAAACATCCAGGCATTCTACTACATACATGTATGTACATGTACATATCACTTGAAAATTGAAATGTAAATCACAACCTCACCTTCATTGTTTTCAATATCCATTTAGTCTTAAGGGAAAGAGAATATACATGATCATGAGACAACCACAAATTTGATATTTTACACATACCACTTTCATGTTCACATAATTGCTCAGTGACAATTGCTTTTCCTCCTCTTGTCCATATCTCCCATAGCTGATCCAAAACACTCATTTGTTCCAAAAACTCATCCATTCCTACTTCTGATACAAGTGAAGGAAGTTTCTCAATAACGGATTTCGCCTTTCTAAACTTTTGATGCTGAGAAAGAACTGTTTTCTTTGGAATTGTAGTAGTCACACCACACTACCATAAGGTAATAATTATAATACAATTGAACAATTCACAGAGACACTAAAAGCGGTATCCATAATAATTGATTCTGTTTGTTCCTTTCTGTTGAAAATGTGGTTCTGTTCATATTGTTAGAAATGAAATAATAAGTATTTCCAAAAAATCTCACTATAATTATTGTCGCTTCATCTCAGTGTTACAATTCTTTGTCCTCACAACTTGTCCGTTCATTATTATTCGATATTCAATGATGTCGACCACGCCTACTTTGCTCAGTCCGTTCACGTCAGGATATTGCACTGCCGGAGCTGTAGTGCCGGAAAAATCGGTCCGGCTGCCGGATCAGTAGTCACTTCCATTATAATATAGTTCTCTATAATCTTTGTTCCACTGACTGAACTGTCCTCTTGATCTTTGTATCTGTGAACATGTCAATGTATTTATTATCAGTAATAACTATCATATTACCAATGAAATTAGAATAGCTTCAGCGAGAGAGATGAAGAGAAAGGGTTTGGTTGTATACAAGTACATAATTATACAGTGTATATATCTAAAAATTTAAATCCAGTCCTTTACTAGTAAATTTATGGAAAACAACTAGTATATGATTGTTCATTTGGTCATTTGAGGTTACTTATTGAAAAACTTTAATGAATACACAATAAATTAATGAATATTACAAATTTTGCATGCACAATTGACCTAGCCATTATATAACTTATATCAAAGGCTTTAATTACTCCAAGGACTTTAGCAAACCGACGTAATGCATCTGTTAATATTAAAGATTGATTAATTGTGTCAAGACACTCAGTTTTAAACCACATGATATATGTATATATCAATCATAATATTAACATGATAGTACAGACTACATGGAAGTATACTATTACATTAACTTTTACTTGTTGTAAATGACCTTTCTAAAGGAAACATTATAACGGCATGTCAATTTGGATTATAAATAGTCTCGAGTAGCCAGTCTCTTAATTGCAATCATCAGGGGGAGGGGCTGGCTATGCGAGATTACTTCTAGCTACTTAACGTATCAAAAATTTCTTTTTATTATAATATTTAGGACTTAAAAACTAGCAGTGATCCAGAGAATCTACATTGGGAGGAGAGAATATATCTTGTCTAAAAATAGCAACAAATCCATACGAGTGTACCATTTTCTAAAAATAGCAACAAATCCATACGAGTGTACCACTTCTAATTTTAGGGATTACAATTATATCCGGTATTTCAGATCAGACCCGCGCTACGACCGAGACTACTTGCTTCTTTGTTAAAGCACCAGCCTTTTTACAGCTTCTGTTGATATTTGTCGTATTGTTGTCATTGGAATCAACAAGGTAGTAAAGTATTAAATAATTTCTTTGTATATTCATAACTTATATTTTAAGTTTGAAACTCTATGGTCACACCCTTTTTATTGCATGAAGGTTAGGTTGATAATGAGGACTTAATTCAATATTTATATGTCTATACGTACCTTTTAATATATGTATGAATGGCTCTTTCTACAATTATATACTTTAAATAAACTGGTTTGATTGATACTGACATTGTGACTCAAGATTTGTTAAGAAACTATCCTCATTCCCAGACTACCATAGCCCACTGTATGGTACCTAGTAGATATTGTCAAGCCTCACTGCATAATGATATTTAAAATAGCTTTTATTAGTTTTTATTTTATATGTCAATAGCAGTAGCAGCCTGGCCCCTGTACTTTAATGCTTCTTTAATGCTTTTATTCACTTATTGTCAATTGATATTGTAATTAGAAAATGAATAATGAAATATTATATGTACAGTTTTATAGCTATTTATGATATCTATAGGTATGATATTTAGTGTATGAATGTAGTACTCTGTAAAATTTATTCTTGTATTGAGGTATTTAGAAACTATGGTGTATTATTTCCTATTGTTATAGGTCTGTGTCATTAGCGATGATAATCATGATCATAATTACAGTGAACGTTGAGTATGGCATTTATAAGGAGTGCATATTTTCCTGTGATAATATTATTACAACTTTGTCTTTTAAAACTGATAACATTAATCTTAGTGTTTAACATACACACATGCAATATACAATTAAATGAATTGACTCATGTGTCCTAGCTATGAAATGTATAGAGGGTGTCTTAATGTGTAATTATATAAAATAGTTCAAGCAAATATGATTAAAACATTTTCTAAATAGTTTGGCTAAATTTTTCTTTATGAATTGATAGTGTCATTAATCATCTATTCTGTCATATTCTTTAGTAATGATTGATATATCTCAATGGAGAGCGAGTATTGGATTATGGGCATGTTGTCAGACATCATACACTACTCATTCTAAAGATGCTCCAAACACTGAGAGAATTAGTAGGATAGATGGAGTGACTATTATCAGGAAGATTAAAGATCTTACTTTCGCTTTAGGCGTCTTTCTCTCACTTCTTCTTATTTTATCAGGAGATGTTGAACTCAATCCTGGACCTGAAACAGGTAAGTCTACTATTACAATAAACATTTATTCCAGAATTAAAATTTTATGTCATAATAATCTGATACTACTCTGGTCAATAATAAATGACTATTACATCAACAATAATAATTCACCAAACTATGACGAACTCAACTAGCATCAACTCAATTCATAATAGTTGCTAAAATCAGCTCACAAACTATTTCCAGTACTCATGAAGGCTATTGTTATTTTTGCTTTTAATTATTATAGTTGGGAAGCAATATGTAAAACTTTAGTCTAAGGAATCTATTAAAATAAACATAGCTTTTGTGTTACATACTTACTTACGTATTAGTCATTAATGATGAACTAGATTAACCTCATTACTCTAACGAAATGTCATGCCTGGCCTGACACTTGTTAACAAGTCTGGTGACTCCTGCCTACACTGTGAAGTAGTACTGAGAGAGTATAATCACTTGAAAATAGCAGCAGATAATGATCATTTTAATTGTAGACAATAATTGTCCATGCGTTAATAGTTAATAATTAGCTCCACCCTAATATGTTCAATGTCCATTTTATTAACCTCGCTGTGCATGGCCACATAGCAAGGGTTACTGTAGTCTGTCAGGGTTTGTGTCTGTGTGTCTGTTACCTGGGCAAATGGCTTTGAACCGCTTTAACTAGGCAAGCAAGGCACTGGTATCCATTAAACTATAGTGGATGGTAGCAAAACTTCTGTACTTCTTAAAAATACTGCCAAAAGGAGCATGAAATGAACAAAACACTTTAAAAATCTGAAAAACCTTTGAAAAAAAGCACAGCTTTCAGTGAAGACTCAAAAATTCAATAAAAACCTCTTGCATACAGCTTATGACATTTTCTAACTTTTAAAGTGAGAATTTTTGCCAAAATACTTCTTTGGAAAGTCATGACAGTTTTACTAGTAGTTATCTTTGTCGATACATTGAGCGCGAACTAAAAATACTAGCACCATAGCTGTCATTAGAGAATCACTAGCTTTTACTAAGAAGTTGGAAAGTATTGGACCTTTTGTCAATTAGAATGCAAAGTACCCAGTAGACGCACTAAAAGGCAAATTTTTTTCTATTTGATTGAAGAGAAATGCTGAGTCATCAATAATCATCTTGCGCATCATGTGAGATTACTTCACTTGAGGAGGCTAGACCACAGCGAGGTTAAGCACTTTAGTGCATTTTTTTATTTAGTATTTGTTTGACATCACATATTCTATTTATAGCCCAATGACAACCATTGTATTATAAGTAGTAAATTTGTTATATCAGTGTGAGTGAAGTCATTGAATGATAAACAGTAAATGCTGTGAAGTCATTGAATGATAAACAGTAAATGTTATTACAAGTAGAAGATAGTAGTACATATAGATGTCATAATTTATTGTATAAATATAATTACAATTTCATTTTCCAACTTTCTGTATTAAATTACATATAGATTAATTGGTACTTAAGTTTTTTTTGTTAAAACTTAATCAATACCACATATATTTAAAATGATTTTAAGGCATGATTTAATTTTCTTTGTAACATTTTTTAATAATTCTTTTGTTGTTATCTTAGGTATTACTAGTAAATTAAACACGTTTCCTACAAGATATGAACTGTTCCAACTATTAAATGATATTAGACACAAATGGTATGAGATTGGTTTATCATTACAAATAAGTCGCAATGTTTTGGATGATTTGAAACACAGTGGGGGGAATGATGAACTCTTGCCAGTCATTGATAATTTTCTCATAACTCAACCATCCCCTGTTAGCTGGGAAACAGTGATAACTGCTGTTGAGAGTTCTATTGTTAATGATAAGAAGACGGGTGATCTGATACGTCGATATCTTACTACATGTAAGAGTAATAAGTTATTATAAAGTAATGAGGTTATTAATAGTGGTGTTCAGACTACTCCTGTAGAGTGTATTAAATTTAGTTTGAATCAAAAATGATCACACACAATGTACATCAGTTGAATATGATTGAAATATCAAGTTAGTCTCAATCCACTTTGTTATGTAGTTTTAAAATAGTGTGATATTGATTGCATCAGCTATATTTGAATGCAAGAATGTTTTGTACATGTTATGAATAATGTGATGAGTTTGTAGATAGTCATGTGAAAGTCATGATGAGAGACCTTCCTCTAACCTTTCCATTCTTTCCATATAATGTAACACCTTTGTCATCATATGCAATAAACTTAATTTTCAAACTTGTTTTTTTAGTTTTGTGATAACAAATATCCTTTAAATCAGAAGCTTTTTTGCTTTTGAAAAGAAAAAAAAGAAATTCAATTAATATATCAATCAATCTGAGTGTCACCAACTTTATTATATCTGGAAAGCCATTTTAGTTAACATTGGAATTCATTAAAGGAGGCTAATGCACATTTAATCTAAGGTCATCAAACCTTTTTGAATGGAATTAAGTCAGTGTATAGATGTGAACTTCATTGAACTAAATTGAATATGAACACACCTAATGTCATTGTCAATACACTGTATTGTGTAAAATGTTTGAAATAATACTTTTTGTGATTACTGTGTCAATAAGTTTTAACATCATGTAGTATGTAGTACTTGTATTTAGAATGAACTTCTTAAGTTTTTACATGGGTCTTGCAGTGGATTCAGTCTAATTAAAACTTTTCTATTAAACTACCTTTAGATGAGTATTGTAATTATAATCTAGTAAATCATAGTCTTGTTCACTAATTTGTTTAATAATTTATCAGATTATTATTAAAAGTTACGTACAATAACTAAATGTACAATAATATTATGCAACGTTTCTATTGATGTCCAGTTTTAGAGTTCAGTAAAGTGAAGGAATACCTGGTAACTATTGTTTGTACATGTACATAATTTATAAAATTTGTTAGAAAATAGCACTATACTCTTTACATTTTTTATTTTTTACATAAAGTGTATTAACCATACAATTATTGATGACTGCTTGTTTTTCATTACAATATAGTGTATTACATGTCTATCTTATGTACACTAGTACACTTAATTAGCTAAGCACGCATCAACTATTTTTGTAGGAGAAGCAGTGGTCCTCTCTCCTTTGGTGACTCATACTATAAGAACAGTGATTAAATTCAACTATAGTTTTAAGGCTTATCATTCTGTTGTATGTCACATTGCAAATTTGATGTTATCTTGTTTAGAAGACAAAGCACACCTCTTCCATTATCAGTCATAATTCAAAGGAAATGACTATTATAATTTTCATTGATTTATTATTTTACTTTTCTTATGACTAATTTAATGTCATAGGGTTAGCACCTTAATGACTTTATAATTGCCTCTAATTAATTGACATATATACAAGTAGTAGTTACCAATCCATCTAGTCTATCCAGTTATACCCCTCTGTTTGGCTAATCTGTTAGAATGATCTAGAAATAGCGACAACAGAATTTTAAGTAATTATGATTAGTGAAATGAAGAAGCCACACCCTCTCCTTGAGTGTACTATTTTCCCTTTTGATCCATTTTGGCTATGTTTGGAGATATTCAGACTTTAAAACATCATAGTTAATGATTTATAAAGTCATAAAGCAGCATTACCTTGACAAGAAGAATAAAATAGGTTTCTTTAGTTTAATAATAAACAATAAATGTTATTAACAGCATTAGAATAGTAGTACATGTAGATCTAGTTAATTGTATAAATATAATTACAATTTTATATTCCAAGTTTCTGTATTAAATTACAGTTAAAGTTTTCATTTGTCAACACTTATCAATACCACATACATTTCAAATGATAATTGTTAATTTATAATGTGACAGTTTATTATAATGATTGTTTTGTTATTTTTTCAGTTATTCCTAGGATTCTAAAAGAGATTCCAGATGATCTGTTCGAACAGTTTCAGTTTAATAGTGACAAATGGTATGAGATTGGATTATCATTACAAATACATCGCAATCTTTTGGATGATTTAAAACTCAGTTGGAAGAGTGATATTGCAAAAATTAAGGAAGTAATTAAAATCTGGGAAAATACGAAACCATCCCCCATTAGCTGGGAAACAGTGATGACTGCTGTGGAAAGTCCTGTTATTAACAACAAGGAGATAGCTGTTAGGATACGTCAAATGCTTATTGGTAGTAAGTTCTTATTATTATTAATTAATGAGATTTTTCTATTAATATTGTCACTGTCAATAAACTGTATAGTACTAACTTTTGACTTGCAAAATTTTATCATTTTGTTGTCAAGAACTTTAATATAGATTTTTATTAACTACTTTCCTGCATCACAACATACATGTAGTATGTAGTACTGGTATTTAGAGTGAACTTTTATTTTGATTTTACAGTGTTTCTCCTTACAATATGTCTCATAACATATACACACATGGAACCAAAATATTGACTTGGTAGTAATTGTTATCTGTTTAGTTCACAGTTACTGTTGTGGTTGAAGATGTTATAGATATCTATACTATTATGGACAGAAGCTATATACTGTGTAAATTTCCCTGAATGTACACTTATGATGATCATAGCAGTCCCCATAATATTCTAGACACACCCATCATTAATTATTAACAATGATGTTAAATGTTTATGTGAAGGCACTGCAAAAATCTCAAAATGTTATTTTATATTGTACATGTACTATACAGTAATGTTTTGCTTTCTAATTAATGCACAATGAAAGTACATGTACATAATTACATGTTGGTAATGAAACCTTAAGTTGTTTATATGACTTCCTTCTATTAGTAAAACCTGAACAAGCTATGGTGTTCATCAAAAGTGTCATGTGCAATAGTTGAATTAATTTTTATTCATTGCTTTTGTGATGGTTCCATGCAACAGTACAATAACATGAAAAAAGCAAACATTTCTATACATATATCTAAGTTAGTCATTCCAGATAACCCCCTTTGTTAAGAGAGGAAGGCCTTATGAAATTACCATTGTAATTCGCCATCAGTCCACTCAGCATTTATCAAGTTAATTTTTATGTTTTCTGCTTTTAGGGTCATTGTCTTCTATATATGTTGAGTTTCCTAAATTTTGATATTGCTGACCTATATATTACTAATTATTTAATTTTTCACAAACTTGTTATAATAAATTCACTGATTTCTATGATTTGTAGAAAATACAAACATAAGGCAGCAATTCCATCCAAATTGATTGCTAAAAATTTGAATCATAGCCTCAAAAATCAATATATAAGAACTTGTACACCTTTCCAGGAGGTGTATAAGTTATTTATTGACCTGAGATGGAACAATCTGATTGGTTAATTAAGTGATAATATGCTACAAGTTACTGATACATCAGAGTTATGTAATACATACAAAACATGTGGTCCAAAATATGTAATGTTAGGTTTGAGTGAAATAACTAACAGTTCAGTTAATTATATTTTTTAAAAATTTTATATAATTGCGACATCAACATAACTAATAACTGTATTAACTTGTAGTTAGTATATCTAAACATTAGGTCATTATTAATTAATTTATCATTATTATTGATATTATCTATAATTTGTTTGTTTGTGTAGGAGCACTTTACAGAGTCCGATATAATCCTAATTATTTTGGTCCCACTGAAATATCTGATTCAGGTATATATAATATGTCAATACATTATGTTAACTGAAACACTGAACATTTACTGTAGTATTATAATTATAGCTTCTTCCTATGTGAGATGTTATATATTACTTATTTACTTGTCATACCAGACAGTCCTATAATTGTTTTTAAACAATTTTCTTATACTTGTTCTGAATTAACTTTAGTTAAAAATGTTAGTGATTTCCAGTACTACCACACTTTATTCATTGTATTAACTAGCAATCCTACACATTCCAGGATACTAAGTAGTCCCTAATACTGGACAAATGTCGACACTGAGTATCCTCAAATTTGATAATGGCTGTCTTTAGTGCATATATCTTCCTAAATAGCAAGTGTCACTGGTACATTTTGATATGACCCCATGTCAAGAGATATGCACTGTAGTACATCCTGAAATGGTCAATTTATGAGCCAAGTACATACATATCCATTAATACCAGTATCACTGGGTAGTTTGTATATCCTAGGATGCTCGGTCTCAGGAACCCAGCCATACCTATGTATCACTTACTACTGAATATCCCTTGGTTCTTATTACAGCCTGGGATGATTCATTTAGGGGTTCATTTTGGAGCCCAGTTCATATATATCCTTTGGTGCTATGTTCATGGTACTTAGTTCATCCTAGGATGGATGATCCTTAATTGCCCAGTCCATGTGGGTTTGTCCGTTAATACAAAGTATCCCTTGATACTTGCCATTTCCTGGCATGGTTCATTGAGGGATTCACTTTTTTGAGTGCATGTCATATATTATATATCTTTTACTATTAAGTATTCCTGGATATCAATTCTCACCATTAGCTCTACCAGGACTATTAATGATAAAATCCTCAACAAATACTTGTTTTTGATATTGATACTCTCTTGTCACTATTTCTAGGTCAGCATGTGTAGGTTTCCAATTTGTTTTGGTAATTTCTCTTTCTAACCACAAGATATAAAATCTTTACTGTGTTATAATATAAATTATTAATCAATATACTAGTGGCTTATTATCACAACATTACATCCACTGATTTAATAAAAAGGATTAATATAAACCAAGTATACTTGTCACTTTAGTGTAAAAACTATTATATAAGCTTTTGTGAACTTTATAAGTAACAATGAAAGTTCAAACATTACATACCCCACTACTGCAAACATGTTTGTAATTATTACTTACGTTAAGACTCCAGTCAACTGCACATTTGTCCACTTTATATTGTAGTGTGTAGCCATATAAATTTATGTCTTATTGTAACCATACCCACAAGTCCCATCCTTTCTTAGTCTATTATCTATTGTAAATGGACACAAAGAGTTATGACTTAAACTGGACAATAGGAACTGACTAAATTCTAGTTAGTACTAAATGATTGAATTAAAAATTTATAATATATATAATTTATAGCTACCAAATTTAGAAGGCTAATCAGTATAATGTGTTATGTAATTCTTATTAACATTGTTTACTTAAATCAAAGTTTGAATTTTGTGTCTGTTATATATTAGATACTAACAAAAAGTTACTGGACAAGGCTATGAAAGAAGGCTATGTCACTGTTAAGTGGACCAAGTTTTCTGTCTCAGGTGCTCCTGGAACTGGTAAATCATCCTTTTTAAACCTACTTTATAATGAAGACCCTCCAGATTGCCATACCAGTACTCCAGTAATTATGGCAAAAGAAGCAAGGATCATATCTGCCACTGTAGGTGATGATTCTGTGTGGAAAAAAATAGACCATGAGACTCTTAAAGAAATAATTGCTCAAGGAATTAAACATAGCATCCGACCTCACCAACCTATAGAGTCATTAGAGGAATCAGTTGATCACCCAACAGACAGAGAGAACTTTGAATCATCAACCACATTGCGACATCAAAGCTCTTCTTTTCCTGAACCTACTATAACTCAGGAAATTATTGAGCTCTTACCTCAAACACAGAAGTCTGAAGAGCTTTATCAATCTCATTGGATATATGGTGTTGATACTGGTGGTCAGGCTGCATTTTTAGACATTGCTCCAGCTTTGTTACGATATCACTCTGTCAATATTCTCACACATAAGTTAGACGAAAAACTTAATGACAAAGCTAAGTTCTTCTTTAGTATTAAGGGAAAGCAAATTGGTGAGCCTGTAGAAAAACAGATCACAAATATACAACTTCTTCAATCATCATTTTGCTCAATGTTGTCAGTAGATTTTCCCTATTTACCAAACATCCATATCAAACATGTTCAAAAACCCTATTACATATTACTAGGAACATTCTTGGATAAAATGCTGGAGTCTAGTGAGTCTCTCCAAACCAAAAATGTTGAACTCTCAACAATTTTAGAAAAATTTATGGAAGTCACAATTATGTATCGTACAGCTGAAAATGAAGTAATATTTCCTGTCAACACTACTGCTAGAAATGATTATGAGATAAATTTGGCTGCTAGGATTCGTAAGAAAATCTGCCAATATTATATTGAGGCAGAAATCCCTATTCGATGGTTTTTGTTTCAGCTTGAGTTAGATCAACTTCATAAATTTTCTAAATCCAGCATTGTAAGTCTATCTAAATGTTTAGAGATTGGTATGACCTTACAACTGAACTCTAGAGATGTCCATGCAGCATTGATGTACTATCATGACCTTACCATATTTCTTTATTTCCCTAAAGTCTTACCTAAGATAGTATTTCTTCATCCTCAACCATTATTTGAGAGGTTGTCTGATTTAATTAGTATCTCTTTTGCTGATGCTGTTGATCATTTGGAAGAAGTAGGTGTCTCTCTATATAATCCTGCTGCTCACGGAGAATTAAAAAAAGAAGGAACATTTAGAGAAGACTTGTTGACATCGCCTAATTCACATTTATCACAAGGATTCTCTCCTGAGTTTACAGCAAAAGATTTTCTAAAATTAATGGAAAGTTTATATATTTTGGCTTCATTGCCAGATAAGAAGTATCTTCTTCCTTCTGTCCTTTCTATCAAACAAGACACTAGATCTATCAAAGCTCAATTTAGTAAAGATATTGACCCACTTATTTTTACATGGGATGAGAAGCCACTTCCTCGAGGTCTCTTTCCTGCATTAGTTGCATACCTTCTACACAACAAAGGCTTGTTCAACTTCAAACTTCCCCCTTCAAAAGACCATCCACATTATCGTAATGCAATGACGTTAAGCTTTGATGATGGCTACATTCTTTTAGTTGATTCAATTACCTATATGGAAGTTTTTTATTGTGGCCCATTCAACAAATGTCATGCTATACGTGAAGAAATTCTTATTGGCGTTCTTAGTGTTATTGACAAATTTCATTATATGGCTACCATAAAAATTCCTGTTGAGCACTTTTACTGTCAAAAATGCCCAAACAAAACTCAACCACATTTCTGTCGTCCTGATAAAGATTTTGAGCACATTATTTGTTGTAACAGTCCTTTCAGAGCTTATATTGATAAACGTCAAAGACACTGGTTTTTTGCAGATAGTAAGTTTAACATATTGAAATATACATGGATTTATTTTTAAAGATGCTGTTATTGTATGGATGATGTAAATGTATATAATATCAATTTTTAGTTTACTAGAAAGAACATGCAAATCTCCATGTGGAATATATAATTGTACAGAAAGTTTTATTTAGTGCAATACACAATATTTATTATATTTTATACCATTTTATATTATCAACTTATTTAGAGAGTGCAACTAAAAAAGGCACATCTACTTCCCTGGATGAGCTCTTGGCTCAGCAACCTCCAATTCTAGAAATAGCTATGCATGCTAGAACAGCAGAATGGAATCATTTGGGTGTGATACTAGAACTGGATGCTGTGTGTCTAGATGGATGTCATGACTATATCAGGATGTATCAATTATGGATACAGGAGAAAGCTGAAGAAGCAACAAGGAGCAATTTATTAGAAGCTTTAGGGGCTATTGGACAGAATAATGTAGCATATAAATACAAAGAATATGTGAAGTCATTGACAGTAAGTTGATAGTAATTATTGCAATATAAATGTACAGGAGTGACATTGATACATAGTTATTGTGATTATTTTAACATGTAGAATTATTCTTAATATCTATACATGTATATTTTAATACATTGATAATTATAGTAATGTCAATTGTTCTTACATCATGCATGTAGACACAATAGAGAAGAATCTATAGTCCATAGAAAAAATCTTGATTATTCATCGAATTAAAGGAACTATATTCTTCTCTGCAAACATGTACATCTGTATGATGACTTCATGTTTATGGTTTATGATATTAATAATTTGTCTATCATAACAGCATATACATGCAGATGTAATTGAGTTTTCTTTTTTTTCACTTGCTTTATAAATGATATAATAATGTTATTACATGTCAACATTATGGATAATACATTAACAGAAACTGTAGAGCATCTAAATTCATTAAAACATTAGTTGCACGCAATTTTTGGAATTTCAACATCCAAAGTACATATAAAATTAACTTTTTTGATTATTAAAATGACATGTTTTGCCACAATATTACAATACTATAATAGTTAATGTCTATTAAGATAGTTGTCTCTGGTTATCAGGTGGTACTTTTTTTAATGTAGGGTGAACAAACTGAGTGTACCAATCAGTTAGGAGGCACTGTTATAATGCAAGAGGATATTCATGTAGGAGATAGTAGTAAGTATATTACATGTGATTTTTATTACATTTTTTTAAAATTCTGTTTTTAAAAGCATAATTATATCAAGCATGAGTGTTATAGCAAGAAGTGTATTTAAAAGATTGCTATAGTCCGGAATGAAAGGTCAATTCTAGATCTGAAGAATTGTAAATCAGATATTCTAATTTCTAAGACAATCTTTGACTATAACTTAAGGAAAACTCAAATATCATGTAATCCAAATTTATTATATTATTCATTGTTAGTTTTTAAAACTATTTGATTACTTAAAGTGTACCTTTCATTCATTTGACAGTAGAATGTTTAATCAACACATTTTTTTAAAGCATTATAACCATTTATGTAATATCATTTAAGTCATTAGAAATTATTTAGTAGCTATTGCTCTAATTTAATATTCACGTTTAATGTTTAAAGAGCAAAATTATGTATTACATTAATAAAAATTAAATTCATAGGCAGTACTGTTCAAAATCAGAAGGTGAAGAAGTAATTAAAATGATTTGAAAATAAAGAATGTGGGGATGATCATGCAAACAAGACTATAATTAAGAGAACATAATATTATAGTTGACATGTAGTCCAAAATGTTATAGGACCATCTGACATGCACACATTGTACTAGGTGGAAAGGCCTTACTTTCTCACCATCAATATAGCAGTATGTATCATCATAACACTGTATGTGTTTATTTATTTACACTCGTTAAGTATGCTTATGTTTTCTAAGCCAAAATGTTTAAAATTTATTTGACACATGCTTAACTGATGTCATCTGAAAAACTGCTAAACATTATTATATAGTTATATAGGCCTCATAGTTATATATTATACTTGATTAAAGTATATCTGTATGTTGGTATATGATTTGCATTTGACTTTCAGTATAGACCCCTTAAATATGAGTGAAGTATTTTTTGAGATGAATATTATATTTACATAACTTCCTTGGAATGTCAATGTAGTAATAGTGAAATATGGGATATTTTGTTGTCTAAAACCAGCAACTTCTATTTTTGAAAATTGGCAGTAGGTAGCCTCTTCTAATTTAATATACCAACAACTACATTATTCTAGCTTTATCATATGAGCTTCCAACTTGATACATGTATATGTATCACAGCTGTCTTTAAAACAAAAAGGGTAAAAATAGGTCATTAAGAACACACGCTGACTACCTTTGTTTGAAAACAAAACATTTTAGCTTCTGTGTATGCAGTATTCAGGAGTATATTTTGGAGTCCATGTCATATACATCCTTTAATATTAAGTATTCCTGAATATGGTTTCTCATTAGAGAAAAGTTTCATGTATGAGTAACTCTACCAGGACCATTACTGATAACCTCCTTAAGAAATACTTGTTTGTGTTTATAAGATTCCCTTGTTAATAATTCCAGGACAGCATGTGAAAGTTTCCAAGTTGTTTTAGTAATTTTTCCACTAACCATAAGACCTTATAACTTTACTGTGCTGATATTAATTATCAATCAATATACTAGTGGCTTATTATCATAACAATTATCACAACATTATTCCCAATTATATACTAAAAAGTGATTAATATAAACCAAGTAAACTTGTTACCTTAATGTGAATACTATTGTATAAGCTTTTGTGAACTTTATATATAACAATAAAAGTTCAAACATTACATACTTACTACTGTAAACATTTTTTTTATAATTATTACTGAAATTGTGACACCAGTCAACGACACATGTCCTATTCTAACTACACCCACAAGTCTTATCTCTTTCTTTTACTTTATTATCTATCGTACATGTGCTCAAAGAGTTATGTATCTGTATTTGTTAAACTGAACAATAGGAACTAACTATATTCTAGTTAGTACTAAAGGATTGAATTTAGAAATTCAAAATATTTATAATTTATAGCCACCATATTTAGAAATCTAATTAGTATTTTCCTCAATACCAAGTATCACTGGTGTGTCTTGATATGACTCTAAATCCAGAGATATGCACATTCTTTTGTGTTTAGAATTTATGCAAACTGTTGTGGATCATAGAATGGTCAATTCATGATCCAATGACATATATATCCCTAAACAATGGTATTGCTAGATATCCTATGAGGGTGAGTCTCAGGAGCTCAGTGCATATATATTCCTTAGTATTAAGTATTGTTGGATATGGATTCTTACCATTGTCTCTAGAAAAAGCCCACTTTGAAAGATTGTCATGCATACAGACTAATCTATATTGTATCAATAAGAAGAAAAATTACTGATGGTATAACAACTTATAACTACTGTATATAGTACGTTTTCTTTAATTTATTACAGGAGAGAAACAAAAGAGACTGAGATTAAACATTTCAGAATCTGATGAAGATATACCTCCTACGAAGCAAAAATCTCATATTTTATCAACTGACAGTGACTTAGAGTCATATGACACTTCAAGTAGATGTGGTAAAGAACCAGCTAGTGGGAGACCTTACAAGAAAAAAGGTATGACTTACAAAAAGTTGCCTTTATTGCCTAAAAATATATCACAGGAAAATAGAGGTATAGTCTGATGCAGTGACATATAATAAAGATACTTTACTGATTTATTGTTATATTAGGCAGGCAAGAGAGAAATAATGGTAAACAATAGTTATAATCAATTTCTATGTAGATTGTATTAACTTGATTATTGCACAAGATGTTAACAACATTTTAAACTTTTTTACAAGTACATTTGCATTTAACTTTTAACGCAAATCATAGTATTGATAATTTTAACTAGTTTAATGTTATCTAGCAGGTATTTAGTTTATGATGCTGTTCTTTTTATATAGGTCATAAACGACCCAACCAGATGGAGGAATTGCCATTATCAAAAAAGAATACTACTACTACTACCAGTACTACTGCTACTATTACTACTACTACTACTACAAGTTAACAATTGATAAAGCTAACTTAAGATAGTAATAAATGTAACAGTTCATATATTACTTCGAATTAAGTGTTATCATGGCCAATAACATAACTTTAGGACTGCCTAGCACATGATAGCATGTTTCAACTGACAAGTAACAGCACTAGCTCTTAGCATCACTAAGAAAGAAAAGTGTACAAATCTCATTGTAAAGTCTTTAAAGATCTAGCTCATCATCATGGAAGCTTACCAATTATGAGTGTGATTAACTATGCTGTGAATATAATTAAACATTTGTTTTATGTGTAGTCATTCACAAAGATTGCCCGAAAAGAAATCTTGTGTGAATTGGTTTAATATAGGGCAGTTGGCACTTACAATATGCAGGCATAGATATAGGCAGCTAGTAGGCACAGGTAGTCTACTATTGTTTTTAAGCAACATGGCTTATAATAACAAGTTCATTGTTGTATATTTGCTTTCTTAGTAAGTAGTAATTGTCTCACACACTATGAAGATTATTTAGTAATTGTGATATAATTAATCACAAAACATAACATTACTTGTAAGAAGTTCATTTTGTATGTGACGTGATCCTGAATATGCACATAATTCTCACAATTATCAAGCAAACTCAAAACATAAACAATAGTCATTGCAGAAAGCCTTAAAAACTTAAATTTTAGGCAAAGGCTTAGAGATAGGGCTATATAATAGAAATGGTAATAAATAAATCAACATATTATTGGCTTTTTTGAATTATTTTTGATGACATAGTACTTGTATATACTTTGTATGCTTATGAGTGTACACACTTTTATGTTATAAAGTTGACATCTGCTTTCAAATAGATTGATAATAATATAAAGCAATCACTTCATAGTTCAGACTATAATATTGACTTAATCTAATTAGTTTGATAACTAATTTATCAGTTGCCCATTTTATTTTAAAGTTACTTATTGGCTTTGCTCCAATAATGGATGCTGTGTAGCTATGTTGCTTAATTGATTGATTGAACTTCATAAAAAACTAGTCAACTGTTGAGTAGATTTAAAGTCAGTTATCATAACAAACCTTTGATATTTATGCTTCCCATCATAGTGAATACTATTGAGACCATAATTTGTTTATAATTTCTTTGGTCTTAGCCTCTGATATAATTTATTGCTGTTATATTTAATGAGCGATGTGAACAAGCAAGACTAATAATAACTTAATCTTGTTGTAGCTCTATATTCTTTATTTTATCCATTTAATTTGATATATTATTAGGAGAAGCAGGAATGTTTGAACAAAGTGAAACTAAAGATGTTCAACTAGAAAAGTCACAACTAGTAAAGGAACAATCAGCTCAACAAAAAGAAGGTATTGTCAGTAATCTTATTCCGATATATGATATTCAACAGTAAACTATGATTATTACTACATGTTATAATTATTATCACACAGATCTATTTAATGGAATACTATTGAGACCATAATTTGTTTATAATTTCTTTGGTCTTAGCCTCTGATATAATTTACTGCTGTTATATTTAATGAGCGATGTGAACAAGCAAGACTAATAGTAACTTAATCTTGTTGTAGCTCTATATTCTTTATTTTATCCATTTACTTTTATATATTATTAGGAGAAGCAGGAATGTTTGAACAGAGTGAAACTAAAGATGTTCAACTAGAAAAGTCACAACTAGTAAAGGAACAATCAGCTCAACAAAAAGAAGGTATTGTCAGTAATCTTATAATATATGATAATCAACAGTAAACTATGATTATTACTACATGTTATAATTATTATCACACAGATCTATTTAATGGAATGGTCATAGTAGGAAAAAACTACTCTAAGTTGAATGCTGCTAAAGATCAGCAATTATCAGTTGAAGAATGTGGGCTAAGAATTTTAATACCTGCACAAGATATCATACATGTAAATGCTTCATACAAAATTACTGCTAATGGATTGTGGGGTGGCAAATTTGAATTTCCTGAAAATACTCAACTTATCAGTGGAGTGTGCTATATATCTTGTTCATTTGAGTTCACAAAAGAAGTGACAATTGAACTGGAACATTGTGCTAATGTAGTTGATAAAAAGCAAGCACAATATCTCAGTTTTGTTGTTTGTAAATCTGGTCCACCTTTCAAGTTTAAATACCTACGAGGAGGATCATTTTGTCCTGGTTCACAATATGGCAGTATACGTCTCAAAAAATTTTCATTGCTGGCTATAGTATTTTGTGCTGCATTAGGTTGTGCCACATTGGGTCTAGGAGGAGTAGTTCTAGGTGGTGCAGTTGGATATCATTATTCAACTAGTAAGTATATACTGATCACTTGGAATAAAACGTTTAGAGCAATGCTGTTGAGTCAGCAATTGCATGCTTTGTGTATAAAATAAACTTTGATTTAAAACCCAACACATTAGTTATACACAATACCTACTTTATACAGGTAGTAAGGCTCCTAACTGCAACTATCGAGCTTATATCTTCTACAAAGTAGTTAATGTGGGAACATGGATAATGAGATTCACTGTTGTTCAAGATACCACATACTCTAATGTAATAAATGTTTTTCACTTAAAATGATTATTTAATCATTAACATTCCTTATATAGGTAATTTTAAAATTGACGTCTAAACATGGTAATGAAGAAGACAACTTTCCATTTCGGTTTGCTAATGAGTTATTTTTATCAAGACAACAGGTTGATACAGAAGAGAGTTTAAAGTTATTAGGATTCTCTGATGAAGCAGTTCATGGTTGGGAAATAACACCACTACGTACACCACCAGTAGTAGGTTATGTTGCATGTCAATGTGTGTGTGGGGGGAGGGGGGTGGTGAAGTATTGATGAAAAAAAAAATATATACTACATGTACTAAAATTTATCTGTTTTATTTTTCAATTACTCTGATATAGATTAACAGGAAAGACGCTGATGACTTTAGTCAGTCATGGAGTCTTAATTCTCCAAGTATTCCTGTACAAATATCTGCTAATCATAGAATGAGTGACTTCAGAAATAATCTCAGATATCCTATAACAATGGAAGGTATTGAAGTTACTGACAGTCAAGCATTAGCTGAAGATAGACCTAAAATTGTGATTACTAGATCACTGACGAGTAATTTACTAAGTGAGTGTTTGTCTAATACTTATCTTTTTAGTATCCTAATTATAACCTTACTATCAGCATTCTAATATTGTAATTAATAACTATTTTTAAGCTAAGTGCCAAAGCACAATGTGATTAATTGTAGTAGTTAGAACTCTCAAGTTTAAAGCCAGATACATGTATTATGTACATTATCTTCTGTAAATCAAGTATTGTTTGTGTTATATAAGTTTTGTGGTTCATTATAATAACAAAAACATATATAAAGGACCACATTGATAAAATACAAAAACCAATAAAAAATAATCAAACTTTTAGAAATGAATTATGGCTGATGAATTTTTTCCAATCAATGGTATGTATGTTTGTACTCAGTAATGCAATTATCAATATTCAGGAATTCAATAACAGATGTATAATGAACAATGCCAGTGAGTGTAAGAAGAAAGGTGATGGACAGAGAAAGACTCTAGTATGTTAGATATGAGATGCTTCTTGTGTCCAGTCACAATGAGACAGTGGGCAAGGAAATTTAAAACACAAGTACAATTTGATTCAGCAAAGTAGATTTCTCCATTAAAATAAAGGCAAATTCAACTTTTTGAGATAAGAGAGAGTTCCTTAATGATACCTTACATCTATGCATTTGACCAATACTCCCTTATATTGCCCAACAGGACACTTCTGTTTAAGCCATAACTAGTTATTCTAGTATGGACTTCCAGTTCACAGACAAAACAAACTATGAATATTATGTTTATATTTGTATTTTGAATTATTGGCTTTTTTAAACACTTTGATTAATAAAGTCATCTGTACATATGTACATGTGTTAATACCAATAACATACAAACTAATTATTTTGTTTAACAAAGAAAAGATCATTTCATTAGATCATTACTAAATTGTATATTTTTCCAATTCATATTAGGTAATATAGTTGAAGGAGGTGTACATGCATCTACTTTACCAGATCATTTCTTGGATCAACAGCCTACGCATGAAGAATTAATTTCACATGCTAGAACGGCAGAATGGAATCAGTTAGGTATGAAACTAGGACTGGACAGTGTGGATCTAGCTGGATGTCATGATTGTACCAGTATGTATCAGTTATGGATTATGGAGAAAGCAAAAGGAGCAACAAGGAGGAGTTTATTATATGCTTTAAGAGATATTAGACAGAATAATATAGCCAGGATTTATGAAGATCATTTAAGAACAATGGTATGTTAGACTGTGTATGCATCATTGTGTATATGTATATATAATTAATAGAACGGGTCCCTTAGCTAAGAAATAGTTCCTTGTCATTGTTCTATATCTTAGTATACTGATATGCATATTATTAATATACTTGTTGTTTCATAAGAGCATAGACTATATAAACAACTTATGCCCACAAATTAATATTACAAACTCATTTCCTCATTTTTGTAGGTGGGAAATAATGAGAGTGTTCAATCTATATAAGTGATGTTATGTATATTAACAAGTACAATATAGTAAGTATACTAATTACCTTAATACAAGTATGTACATGTTATGTGGATAGATACTTGTATACCTATAATTGATAATTCATTTGTACTATTAAAAACAATTAATTAATTTATAGCCAATGCTTTGCATTCAAAGATTGTCTCTTTAGACAAGACAGTTCTACTACAAATATAGGACTACATAATTACAAAAATGTTGAAAGAGAGAGGAACGTGAACTTCCTACACAAATATTTACAATGTCTCCCACATTGGTCATTTAACTGATAGATTTATGTAGATAAACACAAATATAGAGATATTTGTGTTGCAGGCTTAAGTGTGTTTTTCTCTGTTCCTGTTTATAATAATAGTCATGCCTTTATACTATCTTAGGTTTACATTACCCTATAGCCTACTTATTGTTATTAAGAGTAAGAGTAAAGTGAACCTAAACAATAAACTATAGTTTGTTTAAGTCTCACATTTCAAATTAGCTTGCATCTGATTTCAATGGTAGAAGCATGTTATAGAAATTTTGTTTTCTTGCTCTAGCTTTTGTCTAAAAATAGTAACATGACTAGATTTGGAAAATTTGAAAATTTAATCATTTTCATAGGAGCTATACTCTAATTAATATTATGTCAGTAGTTAGTATACTGTATAGGTGGTATATTTCATGGGGATTTAATTTTGCAAATTTTGCGATTTGAACAAATTCGCAAAATTAAACATCCGTGAAAATTTATATTCCTTAGAAAAATGGGTGTGATCTATCTTAATTTTTTTGCAGAAATATGAATTTCAGGTAAAATTACAAAAAATTATACCTGCAAAATATACCACCTAAACGGTATTCTATAGTTACTGTACATAATTATTAATTATTAATTCCACAGATACATACATCAGAAGAGAGATTCTTGTAACTGTTCTAGACATATTGTTTAAACCAAGAAATGAACCTGATTACAATAAGTTAATTATCTACTTATGATATGTACATCACTATACATCTGTAGAATATTGCTTATTTGTTAAAATTCTTTTGTGGTATTTAGCAGTAATAATTAAATAAAATATACATTATAAAATATGGTAATATGAAATTGAGTTCTCTAATGACTTTACTCTGTTCTTATAACATGAACACTCTCTGTTAAATGAACTAACTACATGTGTTAGAACTACAAATTAGCTTGCATCTCATTTCAATGGTAGAAGCATGTTATAGAAATTTTGCTGCAGAAATAACTATCACTGTAATGTCCACATTCACTTGGTCTTTGAATGTTTTGCCAAATAATGATAGCCAAATAAATTATGTAAATGAAAGAATAACACAGCTCCAAATGGAGTAGTAAACCAACAGTGTACAAGCTATGCAAACGTCAAATTTACACTCCATTTACATAGATATACCATCAATAGTTTGCCACATACAATACTTGAGGTTTATATTTAATTTACATGTAAGGAGTGTGCTGACACAGCTAGTTTTCATTAGTATACGAAGTGTGTAAACTTCATATGTAGATTCCATTTACATGAATTTACCAGCCATTCATAGTTTACAAAAGGCATACATGTGAGGTATACAACTCATTTACATTTAAACTTTGTTGTCCCACCTACTTAACTAGCCAAGGAGCACATCGTTAATGCTCAAAGTTTCTATAGATCGTCTAGAATAAGATCTCATAATGGTCCAAGACACTCTTCCTACTCTACTGGTCCTGTTTATAGAAATCAAGAGAAAAGTTCATCTGTAAAATGATCCCTAGTTTTACAACCTTGTCAATTGATGTTCAACGGTCCTCTAGCTTGACAGGTACAAGTATATAGCATTGGAACGAAAGTAGGAGACATAGCAGAGGATTATAGTAGAGAAGAAAGTTCTAGTAATGAAGATTTAAATTGTGATGATGAAAGTTTTAATTTTGAAGACATTCCACTTAGATTATATACTCAATTTGGTACTAATGATTCAATGCCATCACTTCTGAGCAATAGTGATATTGTGATAATCCTACAACAAGAACAAATGATGCTACAGCAGGTTATTGAGGGTCAAAAGCTTTTGAACTAAGAGAAAATCAACTAGAAAAAAAACTGACAGCTTTACAGTCACAAATTGACAAACTGTCATCATCAACTACTCCTAGATGAAGTAGCAGTGATGGAAAAAGAAAACAAATAGTAACTTGTACATTATCTGTAGGTTTACTTAAATTGCTGCGTAGTGTTGTTAAAAACCACTTTTTTTCAGAACAAAGTTTTTCCATCCATAAAAAATTAGAAAATCAATTTAAGGAATCAGAAGGGTAGGTGATTGAAATAATAATTAATGTTATAATTTGTATTCCTAGATTATCATCTGATTACACCAAAACTGTTCAAGTCTCTATTACTGAACAAATTCAAAGTCAACCAATATGCAAATTTTCATAAAAAGAAATAAAAAGTAAGACTAGCTGAAAAACCTATCTGAGCGTTTTCAACATGTTTTTAGTGACAGGCAGTAAAACGTTGTTATGAAAATCTGCACTGTGCTTTCCTTGAGCATCAGTCTGGCAAGGGAGATTTGTGGAGAATCAATGAAAACAGGGAAAATACAGATGATGACATGAATGTGTATGTGTAATAATTATGAATTAGCTTTAGAATATTATACTAAAAGCTGAGACTGTGTCCTACAGTATAATTAATTTTTTTACAGAGATTCCAGAGATGAGGATCAGTGACAACTGAGATGGAACTTGTTATACATAACTGAAGAATCAGATAATCGTGAAAACCTTAATGGAATAAATGAACACAAATTATTATGGTGTTCTGACAAACATTAAGAATCAATTATGTGCACAGTTATTATGTTGTTGTAGAACTTAATGAATTTATGAAAATTCTAGATGATCAATTCGGTAACAAGCAAGCTAAGTCTCCTGCTAGTGAGTTGGCTGCAAAGAAGACCAGAAAGGAATGACCACCTTCTGCTAATGTTCCACCTAATGATGCACCAAATGAGTAATAAAAACTGATACTGGTTAACACATTACTAACCACACATGTGGTTAAACTAAGTAAACATACATTTAATTAAGCAACTAAGAATCATAATAATAATACATTCATTACAATATGTCAAAAATTACACAAACAAATAGTAAATGTAGTCCATTGTGATGTAGTTAGCTTGTAAATTAAAATTAATTTTGTTTAGCATGCATGTATGGTGTGGTAAAACATACTGCAGATTATAAAGGTGTTCAACAAAGGTCAGTATTCATTTTACTGTTAGTTATAATTATTTCTTCATAACTTGCATGACATCACTTATAATAGATTGAGAACTTTCATTTTCCCCACCTATACAAATAAGGAAATGAGTTTATAATATCAAATTGTCGTAACAACTTGTTCATATAGTCTACGCTGTTATGAAAGCATATGTATATAATTAATATACATATCAGCATACTAATATATAGGCCAATGATAGGGAATTATATCTTATAAGGGTCTACTCTGTGCATATACACACAAATATATGTATATGCACAGTGTGACTTACCACTGTTTCTAAACAAACATTGTTATGTCCTTTAAGTTGTAACAAATATTATATTTTTTATTAAGATACTCAGATGATAACAATACTCAACAATACTACTAAAATCAGAAAAGTCAAGACTATTTATACAGTACTGTAATCAGATTCATATTTACAAAATAATCAATAAGGTGATAATAGTCCAATTAGTTGAACATAACATCTCTTCCAACTTTAATTCTGATACATAACAGAATCTCCTGGTTTGTAATAATTTAACCGTTGTGGAGATCTTGAAATCCTTGTGGGTCTACGCACGATATTTGTAGGTGGTTTTGCGTTTTCTGGCTCTGCAGGAATTAATTCAATCTCGGTGGGGTCACTGCTAACTGGTGCTGGGTAACTTTCCTTATTTCGAGGACGTAATTGTTCTGCATGTCTCCACCAAACCATTTCTCGTACTTTTACATGATAAGAGACAGGGCCGGTTTTCTTCACTATATTACCAGGTACCCACTTGGTAGTCCCTCGATAGTCTCTCACCCAAATTTCTTCTTGTTCCTGAAAACTCTTTTCCCTGGCCTTTTTGTCGAAATATTTCTTTGGCTTATCTTGTCTTTCAATGATCTTCATATTTAAATTTGGAACCAGTAAGTCTAATCTACTCCTTGGTATCCTCTTCATCAATAACATAGCTGGTGCTTCCTTGACTGTTGATTGTGGTGTTTTCCAATAATTTAATAAAAAGTTTGTTAGCTTTTGGTTAATATCACCTCCTCCTCTTGACATCTTCTTCATTGCCATTTTGAATGTCTGCACGAATCTTTCTGCAAGTCCATTTGATCTGGGATGGTAGGGTGCTACTTTGCTATGTCTGATACCATTTTGCCTAGTGAATTCTTCAAACTCCTTTGAGACAAGCTGTGGTCCATTGTCTGTGACAATAATCTCTGGCAGGCCAAAACGAGCAAATATTAATCTCAGCTCTTGTATGGTATGTTTAGCTGTTGTGGTTGACATGGGTATGACTTCAGGCCATTTGGAAAACAGTCAACCACAATTAACCACATCTGACCTAAGAAAGGTCCAGCAAAGTCTAAGTGTACTCTTTGCCATGGTTTGTTGGGTTGTTCTAGTGGGTGAAGGGGGGTTCTTTGGTCCTCCTTGTGGTTCTGTTGGCAGTCCTCACATCCATGAGCCACATCCTCTAAGTCTTTGTTTATGCTAGGCCACCACACATAAGACCTGGCCAGTGCTTTCATCCTTACTATTCCTGGATGTTTTTCATGCAGCAAGTTCAACACTTTCTCTCGCAAATCTGGTGGTATAACTACTTGCATTCCTTTTAGTAAACAATTTTCTTCGATGGTTAATTCTTCTCTGTGTTAGTAATATGGTCGTTGTTCAGTGTTTATTTCTTCTGGCCACCCCGTTTTCACACAGCTGAGTATCTTTGCTAGCAATGGGTTCTTGTGGATGCTCTCTGCAATTTGTTTTGTTGAGACTTGTATCTCCTCAAATTGTTGCTGCTGTACTGATGCGACAATATCTGTTGCTTTCTGTGTTATATCTTCTAAAGGAAACCTTGACAATGTATCAGCATTTCCATGTTTGGTGGTTGAACGAAATTGAATGTGGTATCTATAATCCATTAAAAAGAGTGCCCATCTCTGGATTCTTCCAGATGCTAATACTGGTATTGCTTTGTCTGGATTGAACAGTATGGTCAAAGGTTTGGGGTCTGTGACTAATGTAAACTTGTTTAGATAGAGATAGGTGTGAAACTTACTAATTCCCCACACCATGCTTTAAAGAGAACAAAACAATGACACTTTGATTAGAAATAGTCTTGCATAATTACATTTACCAGGGATGATGGCTGAATATGCAAGACAACTTATAACTACTTAATGTTCGTAAAACTAATAGTAATCTAGATAATCTATATAGGAAAAGAATCTACTATTATATCAATTCAGTAATTTCTGGTATTTGCTGCTCACTGAAAGCTCCAGCTTTGTGATAGTTGCTGTTGATATTTGTTGCAATGTCCTTGAAAGCAAAAAAGCAATAACCTATTTAATGTTTTAATGAACATAATACTCTATATCATGTAGCCTTGTATCTAGGTATTCAGTAACTACTGCAAATTAGTTACAATTGTTTAGATAAAGATTAATGTTTGGGTTATTAACAATGATAATCATATCATAATTACATTCAAGTTGAAGTATGGCCATTATTAGGAATCCATAGTCTCCTGCATTATTAAAACTTTGTCATTTAAAACTGATAACTTTCAATTATATATTATATATTACATGCAATAGATCTAATTAATCGAAATATATTGAGGGTGTTTTAATATGCAATGATGTAAAGTGTTACAATTACAAGAAATTATGATTAAAACATTTGCTAAGTAGTTAGTCTTAAGTTTCATGTTCATGAAATGGTAATGATAGTACTCACTTTTTAACATTATAGCAATGATTGATATCACTCAATGGAGAGTGAGTGTTGGATTGTGGGCGTGTCGTCAGATGTCATGTAGTACTCATTCTAAAGAGACTTCAAGCACTGAGATCAGTAGTAGTATAGATGGAGTGACTATAATCAGGAAGATTAAAGATATTACCTTCACTTTAGGAGGCTTTCTCTCACTTCTCCTTATTTTATCAGGAGATGTTGAACTCAATCCTGGACCTAAAACAGGTAACTCTACTACAAGTGAATAACTTATGTCCCTTTTATACAACATACCTACCTGTTAGTCACTAATAATGAATTAATTGTTCTTATTACGGTGAAAAGTTATAATCTGATAGTACTCATTTCAATAATAGATGACAATTGTATTAACAATTATAGCTATGAAAAACTTAATTAGTGTCAGTTTAGTTGATATTAGTTGATAAAATTAACTCTCCAACTATTATTAGCACTCATGAAGGTTGGTCATTGTTAATCTTGCTTATAATTATACAAACTACTTTGAATTCAAAACATAATGAAATAAACAAATGACTAAACAAGAAAAAAAACATATAATGCAGTCCATTGAATTACATTAATTAACAATACTTACAAAATAATTGAAAATTAACTACATAACTGTTAACCAGTATATTTATTAATTTCAAAACTTATATTATAAGAGAATTTTGAAATTATTAGATTTTATTACTTTAGAAGAAACCTATGTAGATTTTAATACGCAAGTGAACATGCAGTACGATGATAAACGAGTTGGTCTTGTGGTCATAATGGGTGTGGTCAATAAATATGGTCCTCAAGGGACTGATATCGATGTTGACAGAGTTAGAAAAACATTTCAAGACCTCAATTTTGCCATATGGGTTATTAAAGACCCAACACCTGATAAAGTCAGAGAAGCTGTGGAGATTGTAACTGAATATAATTTTCCTCTCAGTTTCAGAGGTGTCATAGTCTATTATGCAGGTCACGGAGGAAGTTATAATGAAAAGGGATTCTTTATCTTACCTTGTAGTGATGATAAACAAGAGAAATTCCTCATTGATAGTGAACTTATTGCTCCATTTCAACCGAAAAATAGAGAGTGCCATCTTGCAAACCGATATCGTCTGTACCTATTTGACTGCTGTCTGAAAGAAGATACTACTGCTCACACCATTATAGAATCCAATTCTTATTTATCACGTTATCAACCTGAGGTTGACTACACTCTAGTTGCCCATGCTGCATATATTAGGGAGGCTTCTAAAGGCAAGTTTTGGGATGGAGGTGTGTGGACACATTGTCTCTGTGACAACATTAAGTCATATGGAAGTGCCAAAACAATTGGTGCTATTCTTAATAAAAACAAGAGAAGATGTAATAAAAAAGACAGCTGGTAAAGTTCAGGTTCCTTTTTATAAATCAATGGGTGGAGACGTTATGCTTCTTCAAGGTTAGCACAGACTATAATTGATTTAAACAATATTCGGTAGTACATAGTAAATGAATGACTGTACATTAATAATCTAGATACGTTATACAATGTATAAATGTTTGACAATTTTATTTGTTCTTATGTCGAACTTTAATGTATTCTAGTTACAGCAGTTAACCTGATAATAGCTAATTTACCCACATGATATTTGGTATAATCAATGTATACATATATAGGTACAGTTCCTTCAACTTATTCACATCCAATTCCTATACCTACACTTGAAGCTTATCCTGGTCAAAGTGATTATGGTTTGTGAAGTATATATACTGTTTGTTACTAACTTGTTTTCAATAGATCTAGATATTATTGATATTGAAAAAATTATGGATGCCATTCCTGACAAGTATGATCTATTAACTGTGTTAAATGGTATTAAAGGTGATTGTCAAAAAATGGCGTGAGTTGTTTGTGAAGCGTCTTCTCAAAGATGCAGAAAAAAGTGATCCATGGTTTCGTAATTTTGCTAAGCTTGAGTTTCTGATTGATGAGATAACTGGAGATAATGCTGATGATTACATTTATACTTGGGGCTCTGTCATTGATAAACCAACTCCCATTAAAATTGGGAGTAAAGGAGATGGTTTCAAGTCTGTTTCTGATGTGGTCAGGGATTATTTAAGTAATCATGATATATATGACAAGTATATGGATCAATGGGATACAAGACCAATTTCAGGTAACTTTTAATCCTATGTATCTTAAAATTGTTAACTGTTTATACATTAAAGTGTAAACAATAGTATAGCTATTATATGACACAACATCATTTTATTCATTTCTACAATCTAGCTACTTGTGTCAAGTTGTCTTTAATAACTAGTCTAACAGTGTTTTAAACCAGTTTACATTAGTTCAGTTAAGACTATTTAGCCAGTATATTTTGGTCATTAACTGGCTTGACACAGAGAACATACTAGACTGTTTTGTAATTGTTAAAAAAAAACAATTTTATTTCACTTTTTCTGATCTTTATTTAAGCAGGCACTTTGAGTTTCCTCTGAATAAAAATCATATCATTACTATGCTAACATTCTAGCAATACAATTCTAGCAATAGCTAATTATTACAACTTAACACCAACATACTTCATCAAAAGCTGTAAATATAAGCCAATGACTTCCCACCATCAGGATTTATATTAAATCACAGGGAAAGAATAGTTTCTAACCTCAAGAATGTCAATTTGTATGCCTAGTGGTATAAGGTATAAAAGCCACAATAATGTACTGGTGCATATCTTTAACCAAAGTCATGTTTTACAATCCGTGCAATATTAGTGTTCTAAACCATGTCACACCTGGTGTCAAAATTCCAGGGACAACTTCCATTCAGGTACTAAAGTATTGTTTATTATCATAAGTTAATGTATTGAGCTATTTTGATTGAAAGTTGTTAATACATGTATGACTTTTGTTTGATGTTTAAAATGTCTAAAGAAATGTAAATACTGTAACTTTATTACTCTGTCTGCTAGATATCACACAAATGTAGACAATGTAAAATTAAGACAAGGCGATTGACCACATCCTAATGAACAATTAATGATGCAGAAATTTGAAGTATAGTTGGAGTGTCATTAGTGGGCCCTACCATTTAACTCAAGTGACATTATGCGTCTATAAGACATAATTGAAGATATGACTGACAAGCTATTGTAAATTCATTTGTACAAATCCTTATCCTTACAAACAGCCTTCACATAGGTACAATAATCAAGATATATTATTAAAAGGAGAGTCTATTTGTTGTATGAAAATTGAGTGGCATTGAAATTGCCACACCTATTAGCTCACAACTATTATTAATTAGCTTAACACCATGTATTTGCTGTGTCATGTGTTTTTAATAGCTAATTGTGATGAGGTTGTGATCATGTATGTCTCTGAACACCTGTGTTAATGTTTTAAACATCAGTTTTTACTTTATTTAATTATCAGTCCATTTTGTGAAAATAAATTTGACTCATTATTGATTTTTTGTTACTTTTACAGTTATATAGAAATATTTTTAAAATCTATCTTTACATCTTGTTTTGTAGTAATTTTAATCTAAAAGATTCAGTTGTAGTTAGTCAAGAAGTTGTAGTGGACAAAATAGGTTAGTGCTACTGTAATAAATAATATCCATTATATACTCTTAAGACATTTTTAATGTTATAGTTTAAAGCATGATATATTGACACATGTCAGCTTCTATGCACAGTTCATTAAATATGAAGTACAGAGTGGAATTTACAAATTTTCTTGTGCATATTGTACTTGTATGAACAATAAAAACATTATAAAACATTTCAACACTTTTTGTGGTTATAGTGCATAATATAGCAACTATTTCTTAAATATTTTTCTAACAGCGTTTTTTACAAATTTATGAATTTACTCGTCTGAATAGTAATCAAAGTGGACTTTTAATCATTTATTAAAGGATAATGAGTCAATTGATCATTGTAAAAAGTCATCACTATCTCAAGTTTTACTACTAACTGCTAGCTTACTATAGCTCTTTCATCAGTGGTATAGTATTGCTTTTTTCGTAATACACAAGCAAGCCAAGAAGTCCTAAAAGTTGTTATTTATTGGATACTAATTTATTGATTACATGCAGAGTTGGCACATAAGCATAGACAAATTGCTTCTTTTAATATCATAACTTGTTAGGATACTTATCTGTAAGGTAGTTATAAGCTAGTAGTTGTAAGCTTCCCGTACAAGTCTTGACATTAATTGAAGGTGAAAATGTATCATACAGTATACATTGGTTTTAGCTGTTTACATATGCTACACTCATAACAATTATGGATATATCTGATATTATTATAAACTTTGTTTTGCATATCTACATGTACCAAATAGTACATGTCATGCAAACACAAATTAACAAATAAGCACATATCAAAATTCACATATAAAGCAGTCAATAATAGTTATAACTTCATCTTTTCTGTAGACAGTTATTTTCTTCATGAAGCAATCGAAAAGGGTGGTTTGGCTGAAGCTAAAATTTCAAAAGTCCTTGTACAAGGTCCTGCTCGGGTTGGCAAAACATCAGTTAAATGTCTTCTTCTCTCTCAAGTCTATGATAAGGATAAACCTTATAGTACTGGTATTGCTGAGTGTCCACAAATTGCATTTCAAAATTTAGGAAATAACAAAGGGAAGTGGGAACTGGTCAGTGATGAAAACAAAATTCAAATGTTTGCAAAGGAAATCAAGTATATAATAGAAAATAATAAACGTGAGATTGTTAGCAGACAACAGGTTCATGAAGATGTGGAGGACAGTATATATGTGCATAATGACAGCTCCAATGAAGGTAGTAGTGAAGACATACAGCATCCTCCAACAGAATTAATTCCCAGCTCTCAAGATAATATCTTTGAGGATTCCAATGTTGATTTATCTGCTATCACTGGCATGCCTGAGATATTAGAAACTAATGAACAAGATTTAGCAGAGCAGTTGACAGAGCTTCTTAATAAAGCATCTGGGATGACAGACAAATTGCAGATGTACAAGGAATGGTTCTACTTTATAGATTCTGGTGGTCAAATCCAATTTCAGCAAATCCTGCAAGCTTTCATACCATGTGTGTCGGTGCTTATGTTAGTTATTAGTCTAAAAGAAGATCTTTCTAGTCAATCCTGTACTGAATTTCAAGATGAAGATGGTACAATTATAGTGAGTGAACATTCTGTATCAATTAAAACTCTTTTAAGACGTCTAATTAGTATGGTTAGCTTCAAAAATCAACAAAATGATGTGACTAGTAGCGATAACCATCTTTCTGATGCAATCAATCTTCCAGAAATGTTAAAAGTTATTGCTGTTGCTACACATGAAGATGAGAAGGGAAAAGAAACTATTGAAGAGAAAGAGAGTCAACTTAAAGAAATGTTTGAATCTGCCAAGTTGAATATATATTATGAAAATGCAGTTAGTAATAAGATTCTTTTTAGAGTTGATGGTCGTAAAGCATCAGAAGAAAATGTTGAAGATGAAACAATTACCAAAATTCGTACTGAATTAATAAAACAAGCATTTACAGTTAAGATTCCAATGAAATGGTATGCATTCGAAATATTCTTACGTTACAAAGCAGCATTAAGGAATACAGGTGATGATACAGGTCATAGTTGTTGTGGTATACTTACATTGGAAGAGTGCACATCTACTGGTATCAAATTAGGTTTGGAAAGTGCTGAAATTGTGAGTGCTTTGAAGTTTTTCCACCTACTCAACTCTATTCTCTATTATCCACCAGAAGTGACAGATCTGGTATTTATTGACCCTTATAGCCTGATTCAAGTTGTTAATGAACTGACAATTTTTGTGTATAAAGTACGTAGAGGAGACAAACTTGGTAGTGGACTATATGCATTACAACAAATGACTAAATTTGGTATTATATCTAGTGAAGCTTTATCAAACGATCAACTTAAGATGTTTAAACAAATATCTAGTAAACTCAAGGGTTTTGAATGTCACTTGTTTAACATCTTCACTCACTTATCACTGGCATCAAAGTTACCTCATCCTACACTACGTAATGCAATTTTTATGCCAGCTTTGCTACCATTAACTGATCCTTTGAAAGGAATTCCATGTTCATTTTTAAATGACACACCTTTGCTGTTTTTATTTCGAAAATGGTACTCCAGTAGGCTTTTTCTGTGCCATGATTGTCAATCTTCTCTCAAAAGAATCCAAGATGGATGACTGTAATGGCTTTCAGTGGAAACTTCATGAAAAATTTACCGATAATTTTTCTCAAACTTTGTTGTTTTGCGAGATGACATATCCAAGTGTACATTAGCTCTTGTGGAATCTTTTGATATAATATAGTAAGTATACTAGTTACCTTAATACAAGAAACTAATAAAAAGACAAGAGTAGAATGAACTTGAACAACAAACTACACTAAGTTCTCACTTACAGTCAGTCTTCTTGTTCAAGCTTGTGTCTAAAAATAGCAACACGACTAGTAAATTTGACATTTTAACCATTTATATAGGAGCTAACTCTAATTAACATCATTATATTGATAGTTAGATATATTCTGTAGTTACTGTACATAATTATTATCTATTAATTAGCTATCACCTGTTAACTACGTATATCTAGTTCATGTTCATTATTGTTTAAAGACTATGCACATTATTACATCACATCATTACTTCTATTCTATATATTGTTTTGTTGTTTAAAATACTTGTCATATTTAGCAATAATAATTTTGGCATTACATGTACTATATATGTAAATATCAATTTGTGTTCTCTAATGTCTTCACTTCAATAATCCTCATCACTTATTATATGGGGAAGCATTGTTGTTGTGTCTGTCCATTAGCTAGTAATGCATTTTGAACTGCTCTAACTTTTTTGACAACGAAAGTGTCTACAGATAAAACGCCATAGAGAAACGGTTAACCCATAGAGGACCACGCCTATTTAATTTATTCAACGTAAACCACTTAATCAAAACAACTAGTGTATGTATGCTTGACAGCTTGAGATTCTGTTTTCTCAACAGCAAATTGTTAATAGATGATAAAATTAGATTGAGTGATGTCCTTGAGAAATGGTTACAAATGGATGGTCAAGCTAGTCCTGTTACATGGCGTACAATTATAAAAGTTATCCAGGGACCACTTGTGGAGAGCAATGATGTAGCTAAAAAGATATTCCAATCCTTAAAGGAAAGGATGCAAACAAAAGACTAGTAATGGTAAGTTCATTTAATATAATTCTATAAATTAATATTATTAATTATTTGTGGCAATCCACAAAACCTTAAAAGTATAATTTCTCACCACAATATAGCACTTGTTTTCAGAATATGATGCCACTTTTTATTACTGACGTTTTTAAACCTAGTTATGTGTATAGTGTATTGTGTGCTATGAACATATTTAAGGTAATATCAACTAATATAATAATATTGATTGTTTGGTAACTGTAATACTAACTTAATTACTTATTTTTGTAGGTGAAAAATAACAAGAGTGCTCAATCTATATAAGTGATGTTATGTATATTAACAAACACAATAAGTAAGTGTACTAGTTACCTTTGTTACTTAAGACTTATATAAAAAGACAAGAGTAGAAGGAACTTAAACAGCAAACTATAGTAAGTTCTCACTTACAGTCAGTCTTCTTGTTGAAGCTTGTGTCTAAAAATAGTAACACGACTAGTAAATTTGACATTTTAACCATTTATATAGGAGCTAACTCTAATTAACATCATTATATTGATAGATAGATATATTCTGTAGTTACTGTACATAATTATTATCTATTAATTCCACAGATACATACCTCAATATCTTACTAAAAGGAATTCTTCTAGACCTATTGTTTAAGGAGCTCATTACACTTCTTTAATTAGCTATCACCTGTTAACTAATTATCTAGTCATGTTCATTATTGTTTAAAGACAATGCACATTATTACATCACATCATTACTCCTATTCTATATATTGTTTTGTTGTTTAAAATACTTGTTACTAATCTTAGCATTACAGCGTATGTAAATGTTATCTAATGTCTTCACTTCAATAACCCTCGTCACTTACTATATGGGGAAGAATTATTGGTGTGTTTGTCCATTAGCTGGTAATGCATTTTGAACTGCTCTAACTTGACAACGAAAGTGTCTACAGATAAAACGTCATAGAGAAATGGGAAAATAGAGGACCACGCCTATTTAATTTATTCAACATATATAAAACACAAGATTTTGTTAATCAAAGCAACCAGTGTATGTATGGTTGAGTTGAGTGCCATTAGCCGGAAAAAGTTATCCTTCAATTTTTAATACTTTTCTTCAAAACTGTCCCACGCATGCGCAAGACCAAACAATGCACGTTAATCCCGGGAATAAAATTATCGCCATGCTATTTTATATAGCATTACAGCCTCCTGGTATCACTAACACAGCTAGCGATTGCTATGCTAGTAGTGTCTTCCAGTGTCTGCCGAACCACCTTACTTTTAGAATTCCTCCAATCAACCAGGAAACATACATGTTGTGAATGTACAAAATCAGGTATAATATATAATTATATATTATTGTAAATTTAAAGTTAAAAAATTCACATTAATACAAACTTATGCTGTAACACAGGAGTATGTTTATTAAAGGTATTGCAAAACCTATACAACATGTACAGGTATAGCAGTGGTACAACAACACCTCCATCAGAATCTCTTTTTCAAACTCTATCAAGTAAAAGAGAAAAAATACAATAAATATAAAAGTTTATTATTGCAAACAGATATGCATGAATCATTTGTCCCTGGTAGATACCAAGATGCTCATGAGTATTACATTCAACTAGTCAATAATTTAACTGAATTATTTGATGCAAGGTAAGGCCTTGTATCACATTTTAAAATGTTTATTATTGACTACAGGACAAAACAACTAGTAGAACAAGTTTTTATCATGACTGGATGGAAACAGGTTACAATTCAGTAATAGTGTTATCAGCTATCTGACTCTTTTTATCACAGTGACATGTAACAAATGTAATTACAGCAACAGTAAGACACAAACTAGTGTGCTTGAATTGAAAATACAGGTTAGTATAATATTAAGAGTGATACTCAATATATTATGTTGAACAGGGTAACAAGAAAATCCACCTTCAGGACTTGATTTTTGATGAGTTAGATAATGCAGACAATATTATAGACTACATTTGTGAAGTGTATGCACCTATAATCCTGTTATTTGACAAGACTAGTCATAGATTTGTCCCTAAGTTTAATATAATATAAATTTAGGTGTGGAAGCTGTGGTGAATCTTTTCAGTCTTTTGATGTAACAAAACATGCCAACCTTTTATGTATTCACATAACAGAGACTTCAACATCATTAGTCAAACATATTGCAACAAATAACATTTATGATATCAATTCTTATGTTTACTAGAACTGAGTGTCCAGTTGTTCAAGTACAGGTATAAAACATTACATAAGATGTACGTAGCTAACACATCTGTATATTAACACTGTATGTATATTTATTTGTATTACATTCAGAAAACTACATTAAAAGTAAGCAGTGCTATTTATAAACTTGTGGGTAGAGAGAAATATCTAAATCGACACTACTCTTCATTTATACGCTCCACAGAAAACAATACTCAATGGTTCTATATCAGTGACACTAATGTATGTGCAAAATTGTATTTGTAAATATAATCAATTACTAGTAACATAGGTTACTCCTGTTAGTACAGTAACAATCATTCAACAAGATCCATTCATGCTTTTTTATCAATTAGATGAAGGTACAAATGTACATGCACATTTCATATAGAAACTGCAAAATTTACAGTCAATAGAAACAACATATTTTCTATGTCATCAATTATGTGTCTCACTACAATGGACTGCCTAACAGATGAGGTGAATACTATGTGTATACTACTAAATGGTCTTTCTGAACAAAACAATGATTTCAGGTCATTCAAGCATACATGGACATCATAATGACAAAGGCATTAACAACGGTATGATAAATCTAACTTACTATATTCTATATTATAAATATTGTCAGAACAGAAAAAAGGTTTATGTATTAGGCTCTCAGTTTATCAGGAAGTTATGCTTACATGGATACAAGTCAGTTCAAAATTACATCGAAATATATGTAAACAATTTTTTAAATGTCAAAATGCCATTTACTCATACATAGGTCAACCTCACAGAACAAGATCTACTATTGTGTATTTTTAACCATACTGAATGTCATTGGACACCACTAGTACAAAAAATCAGTTGCATATTATTATATTACTACTTCTGTACACAAAACAGGTTAGAGATTTCAATCAGAGACAAGCAGAATATTTTGATTCATACAAAGGATCTGTGCAAAGCTATTGGACAAAATTAAAGTACTATAGCCCTAACTACAAGAACATTCTTTCTAATTCAAATCAGGTTATTCTTGGAACAAAGTTGCATTGAAAGAAACATACCAGTACCTAACTGGGATCAGTGGAAGTACATTCATAGAACGGTATGTAATAGAAACGAGGTATGTATTATGACAGTTTGATTATAGGATCAACCTCTCCAAACTAATGGAGTAGACTGTGGTGTGTTTGTCACACAATTTGCTTATTGCCGTGTCTTTGATATGACTTGGGATTTTGATCAGATTTTTATAATTACACAATGACCATACTTAAACTTTCTTTAACTATAGGAACATATGGGACTGTTAAGGAAAATATTAATAGAAGAAATTTTGTGTGGACAACTGTTGTGAGTTTTCACAATGAATACTTTCATTCATTTTCAACTATAAATTGCAGAGAATATAACGTCAGAGCATCGCTACTACAGTCACCAATTCCTTTAAGTGGATTCAACTACCAACCTGTCTTTCTAGAACCTCAAGATGGTAAATGCTTACATAATCCACTAATTAGTAAATCAGGTGGGCCTGAGCCATCCTTAACATCTAAAACTTCTCTTTCTTTGAAAAAAAATAAAACATTTAAATCTGACGCCTTTGACACTGACTGTCTGAAGAAGGCAGCATTATTTCACACTACATCCAATAAGACAAAAAGTGATATACAAGCTCACACAAAGTGTGCAGGTAATACCGAATACAAAGTACATATATTATTGTTTGTTGGTAACAGTTACAAAACTTCCAGCAAATCTATGTAAGTCAACTAGTGAAAAACACACATGTTCAATCTGTGGAAGGGATTATTCATTTCGAAGTGGTCTCTCAAAACACACGAGGAGTGCACATAATGATGTGGAAAGTGGTCTAGTTAAATGTACTCTATGTAACAGCAGATTTGTGATAACATGTGTTCATTACCTTTTTAATTAATATCTTTTACCAAAGAGTGCAAAGTCTTCAAAAATTACTCCTACATCTTCAATCAAACCACCAGCTGTCTATAGAAGAAAAGGAAATAAGTTTTGATACATTAGAAGAATTTTATGAATGGAAGGAAGAGTCTGAAACAACTACACGTTCCTTATTTGTTTTTAAGTGTGCACCACAGGTCTCCAATGATATGAAAGTGTTTTACTATTACTGTAACAGAGCAGGTGCATACAAATCTGAGGGAACTGGAAAACGTCAATTAAAAACACAAGAAACAGCTAAGATATGATCTCAGTGCTTGGCTTATATCAAAGCAGTACAGGACATCAACACACACAAAATTCATTGTTCCTATTGCCCTACACACTATAATCACACAACACAATTAGCTTATCTACGAATACCTTTGACAATTCAACAGGATATTGCTTAAAAACTTAAAGAGGGAGTGAGTATGGAACATATTTTAGATAATATTCGTGAATCAGTATACAACATTGTCAAACAATTTATTTGCAGCCATTAAAGGTAGTAGTGGTGTGGTTTCTCCATCATGGTTCATGTTTAATGCATGGCAGTGTTGGTGAAGGAGATACTAAGAAAATTATTTGTGCCTGGCACATAGATAGAACATGGAGAAAAGCATTAGCTGAAACTGTGAGAGAGTAAGAAAATCAAATAAAAACATACCATCAACTAAGTATTTTACTCAGTGAAAGAGATGAAGCTAAATTTAGAGTTACATTGCAGACTTTTCTCACTTACCTACAAACAGAGGATGCTCATTTTTTGCCTACTTTACTTCAAATTACTGCTCACAGTAACCACAATGGGCAACATGTTACTGTACTCAAACAACACTCAAACAACAATCAACACTAACATTTACCTTGAATCATTTCATGGAGTCCTAAAAATATTGTACTTAAACCACAAACAAAATAGAAGAATTGACAGTTCACTTGTTACTTTATTAAGAGTAGCAAGAGATAAGGCATTTGAACATTTTCGTAAGTAAGAAATGGTAAAAAAATGACATAGAATATGTGAGGTAAACAAATGCCACAAGAGAGCTCTTTTGTTAAAATTGTCTTCTGCTGCACAAATTGAAAATACAAAATGGAAAGTGTGGCATAACTATAAAGCATTGTTACTAATGTGTTAACTTAGGTGTAAATGTGTTATATCTTATGGACTAATGTGTTATATCTATGGAATGTAGACTGTACTATTTAAGTAACTGATTTTGTGATTTGATATATATATGTGACCGGATATGCAAAAAGGGACCACTTGAGTCATTTCTGTCATTTTCACTTTTTCATACCATTTTAAAGTGTAGATAATGCTGAATTGTTTGATACTTTGAATAAATGCATGTGTTGCTCAAGAAACGAGATATAAACGGAAATAGAGTGGCTACTACCAATAATTAATTTTGAGAAAAGTGGAATTTAATTTTCCACCCCCGCATCCCGTCCACTAATATTTGATAACGCGAACGCTTCTACGTGCAAAGCTAGAAAGACCTTTCGCTTTTTAGACGCTTCAAAATGACTGTCAGGAACTATTCTCTTCGTTTTTTGGTTTAACTCAAATTCTCCAAAAGATTGAAACCATCACTTTTTCTGTCCATACTGAAATTTTTGTTTTTGACAGAAGTGGTCCCTTTTCGCAAATCCGGTCACATATAATTGTGATAGTTGTTAAAAGATATACTTCGTCAAATACTACATGGTGGCAGCGATGGCCCAACTACATCTCTCCCCTCCTGAGCCTTTCAACTTTAGGAATCCTGAAGAATGGCCAAAGTGGAAACGTCGGTTTGAGCAATTCCGTATCGCCTCTGGGCTTGCGCAATAAGATGGGAAACGGCAAGTCAGCACTCTTCTGTATTGGCATGGAGAAGAATCACAAGCCATACTGGACTCAACAGAAGTACTGAGAGAGGAGGCTATGACTAGCTACGATGGAATCATCGAAACTTTCGAATCCTTCTTCAAAGTAAGGAAAAATGTTATCTTCGAGAGAGCTCGCTTTAATTGGCGTAATCAAGCATCGGGGGAAACCTCCGAGCAATACATTATGGAGCTCTACAAGCTAGCGGAAGACTGTGAGTATGGGGCGATGAAAGAGGAGATGATACGCGACAGGCTGGTGGTAGGTATCAGGGATACAGTGCTGTCAGAACGGCTACAGCTAGACCCAAAGCTCACATTAGAATCGGCTAAGAAAGCTGTACGTCAACAAGAAGCTGTCAAGGAGCAGCAGCAAACACTAAACAAATACGAACAAGGTGCAGGCGCTCATGTAGCTGTAGACCAGGTCAGAGGAGGGAAGAGATTCAGTAAAATAAAAGAACCACGCAGTGAAAGAGAAAAGGCGAAGTCACGAAATGCAAAGTGTTCTCGCTGCGGTAAAGGACATCAAAAACACAAGTGCCCAGCAAAGGAGGCAACATGTCATCGGTGTAACAAGAAAGGACATTATAGTTCATGCTGTTACTCTAAAGTCGTGGGAGAAGTTAATACTCACTCGAGTCCCAACGAAATGGAATTAGACACGGTATTTTTGGACACGCTAATATCAGATGCCAATGAATATTGGAAGGCCAGAATAGAAGTCAATGGCACCAAGCTGCAGTTCAACGTAGACACTGGAGCAGAAGTGACAGCGATGTCAGAAAAAGATTATCGGGGACTAAAAAAGGTGAACCTTTTCTGGGAATTATATCAAAAGTGGACGAACCAACACCATGGTGTGCTGGTATGGTTGCAGTACCCAAAAAGAATGGCTCAATCCGTATATGCATCGACTTACGACCACTGAATGAAAGCGTCCTCAGGGAAGTTCACCCACTTCCAAAAGTTGACGATCTTCTAGCTCAATTATCAGGTGCCACTGTTTTTAGTAAACTAGATGCTAACAGTGGGTTCTGGCAGATACCGTTGGAAAAGGAGTCAAGACTATTAACTACCTTCATAATGCCAATGGGCAGATATTGTTTTAACAAACTACATTTTGGGATCACAAGTGCTCCGGAACATTTCCAGAAGCAGATGTCAAAAGTCTTGGCAGGACTAGAGGGAGCATTATGCCTTATTGATGACATCTTGGTGTACGCCAAAACACAGGAAGAACATGATATCTGCCTCGAAGCAGTGCTCAAGAGGATTCAGAAGTCTGGAGTCACACTCAATCCTGAAAAATGTGAGTTTAGTAAAAGTAGTTTAACTTCTCTAGGTCATGTAGTCGACAAACACGAGGTACACCCAGACCCTCAGAAAACTGATGCAATTAGCAACATGAAACCCCCAAAGGACGTCACAGAGTTGAGAAGGTTCCTAGGCATGGTGAATCAATTAGGAAAATTTACACCTCGATTAGCTGAACTCACCACCCACTGAGAGAACTTCTAGGAAAAAAGAACCTCTGGAGATGGGAGTCGCCACAGAACGGAGCATTTTCCCAAATTAAGGAAGAACTATCAAAGCTCACAACACCATACCATACAACATGGAAGCAGAAACAAAGATCAGTGCAGATTCTTCCTCGTATGGGGTAGGAGCAGTTCTACTGCAGAAACAACAACAATCGTGGAGACCAGTTGCTTATGCCTCTTGGTCACTATCCGAAACTGAAAAGAGATATGCCCAAGTGGAGAAGGAGGCATTGGCCATCACCTGGGCATGTGAAAGGTTTTCGACATATCTGTTAGGTATGCAATTTCTGATTGAAACAGACCACAAACCATTGATTTCATTACTGGGAACGAAACCATTAGACAACCTTCCTCCCAGGATACTTAGGTTCAGGATACGACTCACTCGCTTCAATTATGCAATTCAACATGTACCGGGCAAACTCTTATACACAGCGGACACCCTTTCAAAAGCACCACAGTGGGAAGAAACAGACAAAAACTCACAAGACAGAACTGAGTCATTGATGGAAGTAGTGATTTCTGACTTACCTGCCAGTTAGCAACGACTTCATCACTACAGAATGGCACAAAAGGCTGATCAAATTTGTCAAACTGTTATCAAGTATTGCCAGCAGGGGTGGCCTCGGAAATCTCAATTGAACATGGAAATGCAACAATATCAGGAACATCAAGCCCACTTCATAATTGGTGATGGGTTACTTCTGTATAATACTCGCAAAGTAGTTCCAAAAAGTCTCCGGAAAGAAACATTGGACAAAATCCACCGAGGACATCAAGGAATTGAAAGATGTCGAGCAAGAGCCAGGATGGCAGTATGGTGGCCAGGACTTTCCAAAGAAATTGTTGAGCTAGTGAAAAGTTGCCGAGAATGTACAAAACGATTCACACTGAAGCATGAATCGCTAATCCCTCCAAACTACCAGAATACCCATGGCAGGAAGTTGGGACTGACTTATTCACTTTTAAGCCACCATAGTATGTCTTCAGTCAATATTTGCCACTCATGGTCTTCCAGAGAGAGTGGTAACGGATAATGGTAACGTGTTCACTAGTGAGGAGTTTAAGGAATTTCTAGAAACAAATGGTATTGCTCATTCTACTAGCTCCCCTTACTATCCAGCCTCTAATGGGTTGGTAGAGAGGGCAGTCCAGAGTTTTAAGCAGTCTATGAGGAAGTTTACCAGTGGATCCATGGAGTCCAAGTTGTCACGGTTCTTATTTACTTACCGCCTCTCTCCTCATGCTACCACGTCACAGTCTCCAGCTGAGTTGTTACTTAAACGTTGCCCACAATCCAGATTAGATATCCTGGTTCCTAGTATTGAGCAAGTGGTTGAACGATGTCAGGACAATCAGAAGAAAAGTCATGATATTCATAGTGCTACTCGTGAGTTTGCTATAGGTGACTCCGTTTTTATTAAGGACTTCCGCCCTGGCAGTAAACATTGGCTGCCTGGAAAGATAGTAGAATTGTTGGGTCCGGTGTCAGCTCGAGTCAAGTTGTTGAATGGAGAATTTCATAGACGACATTTTGACCATCTATGAATGTGTCAAGTACCAGATCAAGACTATTCACCGGTAACGTCTGTTGATAGTAATACTGAAGATTGGACATCTAGTGTTCCTATACCTATACCAGTTGATTCACAGTCTGTGGACTTAGGTGGCACCTCTACACTCACTTGCCCACCTACATGAAATGATCCAGCAACATCCAGTGGTGCGACTGTTTATCGTTCTACACGTCACCGTACAGCACCCAATAGATGGGACCCAAATTTCAAGTAACTACTGTAACTTGTATATTGGTTTGTGAGTTAATGTTAACTCTTATGATTTGTGTAGTTATTGGATAATTCCACCCTGGTAGGGGGGAAGTGTGTGTGTTTAATTACTTATTACTAATTAAGTAATAATTGTGTAATGATTATGTAATGTTTATGTTTTTTGTGGGCATGCGCTGTGTATGTTTGTGTCGAGCTAGTCATTCCTTTTCTTAAAAAATAAGTTGTTGTCAATCTTCTCTAATCTCGGTTGATCGTTAGCGTGGTCTTCAGGTTACCTCACTAGTGAGTCTCTCCAAACCAAAAATGCTATTCTCTCATCAGTTTTTGAAAAATTTAGGGAAGCCACAATTATGTATTGTAAAGCTGAAAATGAAGCGATTTTTCCTGTCAACACTACTGCTAGAAATGTTACAGTAAAGACTAAATGAACAGTCTTGAGTCAGTACCTTGGTTACAGTTTAGCGAGATTGTTGGGAACTTACTGACTTCACTTTCCATGATTTATCACTCACAGAAAGTACTTCCCTTGATCGAATGATCTTGTCATCTGCTTTGTGCCTCCTATTGATTTAAATGAGATGATAGGTCATCTTGCCTTTTTGAGTTTTCAGTACTCTTTCAAACAATTTATCTCATCCAATTTTAAGTAGAATGTGTAGTAATCTATCAATCCTTTGATTATACTTCTTCTTCATGTAACATACCTTGAATGAGCAATGGAAGGCTTCTACTGCCATATTTGTATTAACTACTGTTGCTACTCTATAGCATGAAGCCCACTGCTCTAATTGATGGACACATCCTTTTGAAAATACTCCAAAAATTGTGGTAAATCTTCATCATTTTAGAGCCAAGAAATAAACTGTTGGAACCTCAGTCAAAATGATACCTCCTCTCTTTCACTTAGTAATACACACAAATGATGACATACTCAGCTTGGTTGACTCTAGTGAAAATGTGCCTTTGTAAGCCACCTCTCCAGCTTCTGTCAAGATGCCAAGCACATATAGGCTTTTTGGTACTTGTTACAGTCAAAATGCCTATCCAAGTATTATAAAAATTTATTGGCATCATCGCTTATAAATATCTTTGTGTGAATATTTCCACATTTCTCTTTTATTTTCATTAAAACTTGTCGAATCACAGCAGCACCTTCTGATTGCATATAATCCAACACATTGGAACTCCTTCGTCTAGGTCATCTAAGATGAGAATTGTTATCAGAAAGAAGTAATACATATTAGTACCATGAGTGCCATCCATACACACTGCCTGTATACCAAATTTCTTGAGCATGTCTCTCTGAAAAGAAGTTTGAAATTCCAGTCAAAAAGTCACCCTTGGACAATTCATCAACATCACTCGACTGTTCTTGACCTTGTTGCTTGAATACAATTGAATAGGATTGTCATTACTGTCATCAGTTTGGTTTCCCATATTATTAACCCATAAAGACGCCCTCCTATGATCATTTGCATGAAGTTTAATGCCCTCAATGTTGTATTGGTGACAGATGTTTGCACACAGAAGTGCCGTATGACCAATCTCATCCAAATTATTTCTTACTGATTCAAGTATGGTAGATATTGTAACATAATCATTGAGCTTTGCAGCTATCATTTGCCAAGTTGAATCAGGAAGATGCAAGTGGGCCAAATGGGTTTCATGTATATGTTGGCCATACACCTCCACACCAACTTCTCCTTATGTGTATTTATTTGCTCTTATATGTGCAGTACAATGCATTCTAAGTTTTGATGTACCTTGAATCTTGGGTCCTCTCTTTCATTCCTCCTTTGAGCTGTAGTTACCAGTTCTATTACAGTAATAATAGTAGCACTTATAGCCCACTTGTTGCTTTGGAGAATAGTGCAGAACAAATGAAGATGATGAATTGGTATCGAATTCTTCCTTCCATTGCATGAAGCTGTCCATACTAGGAAAAACTTTTAGTAGTGACATTGATCGTCTGGTTGTGATTTACTTGTAGGTGTTTGATCAAGGCATCAGTATTTATAAACCTACGACAAGTGCAGTTCACAACTGAACAAAACTTTATGTCTTACCTTTCTTCACAATTCATCTCATTGCAAATTATTGCACCCAAAATTCTCCTTATTTACTCCATTTTCAGTCCTTACATGATGCGACAAACTACTCCTTTGATCATACTCTTCCACAATAGTACAGCTGCCATTACTGTTGTCGATGTGCGGACTGTCCCCCAGTGCAGACGGTCCCCCCCCGGACAATTTGCACTAGTGCAGAATGTCCCCCTGGACATTCTGCACTAGTGCTTATTGTCCCAGTTAGTGTGGAATGTCCCTCCATCATTGGATGAACAAAAAGTACTAACTGAGTTACGAACCAGGTATGAACTTTATAATACATGTAAATTCTTTGCAGTTAAGTCTTAATTGTATAAATCTCAACTAAAAACAGGTTGTTCACACTTTTAAGATTGAGATCTAGATTTAGCTACTAGACAGAGAGATGGCTACCGATGAAGACAGTTATGATTTACTTTATGACATTCTTCGTTACCATAGGTACCCAAATGTGTTCACTAAATGTGACAAACGAGCTTTACGTCGTAAAGCTACCAACTACAAGGTGAAAAGTGGCCACTTATTATATTATCACAAGACAGGGCAGACATGGAAGCAAGTACCTCGTTCATCTACTGAAAGAGTGAGAATATTAGAAGCATGCCATTCCTTGCCTGAAGGCAAGTTACTTTGTCCTGTGAAATTAAAATATGTACAGTTGTACACTACATTTATATAATAGCAAATTTTTAAATATACATATGAGGGCATCTGGGCCATGATAAGACATATGAAAAGATTGCTGAAAGATTTCATTGGAAATTGCTATGGAAACATGTATCTGATTATGTTAGAACTTGTGGTATATGTTAAACAAGTAATGATGCAAAATTTGTGAAGCAAGCTGCACCACTACGTTCAAATCCCTATTAAACCGAAAGTATGGAGACAGGTATAATTGCTGACTATTATTGATGCTAAAAATAATATGTACTTTTGTGATAATGATCAAAATTTAGTTAAATTCTAATTGCACGTTGGAGTAGAATTGTTTGGACCCCTTCCGAAGTCTAAATCAGGAAATCGTTATATCATAACTTTGGTAGATTATTTTTCTAAGTGGCCAGAGGCAGCTGCTCTCCCTGATAAGAAAGCTGAAGGAGTGGCTCTATTTTTGTACCAAATGATATGCAGGTATACCTTATTGTCAAGTAAATGTACTTATAGTGTGTGATGTTTCAACTAGTCTACTTTATTAAGATTTCTGCTTTTCATTATTAGATATGGCTGCACAAAGATCATGATTTCTGACCAGGGAAGAGAATTTGTGAATAAGGTCAACCAAAGTCTCTTTCAGCGGTTCAAAACAGAACACCGAATATCAACGGCCTACCATCCACAGACAAATGGTTTGGTGGAGTGCTATAACCAAACTTTGCAACAATGTCTCATTAAACTAGTCAATAGAGAGCAGGACAACTGGGACGAGTACATTGATGGTGTGTTGTTTGCCTACAGGACATCAAAACAAAAGTCTACTCAATGCACTCCTTTTGAATTAATGTATTGCAGGTACTACACTAATATGATCATATTGAGTAGACATTATATATGCTATTACAGAAAGCCTATTCTCCCAATTGAGAAAGAGCTCATTTTCAATGAAGACATGGATAGTATGAGTGATGGCAATGAGATAGATGATATTGATGAATACACAGAGAAAATGGTGAAATTAAAGAAGAGTCTCTTCTCTAAAGCTAATCCCAAGATTAAGGACTCCCAAGCACAACAAAAGAGATATTATGATAAGAAACATCATCAGAAAAAAGTAAGTTCACTTGCAGTACAGGAATGAGTATTGCAATAAATAAAAATGTTGTGTTTTTCAATTCTTGTCATTTCCAGTTTCATGTCTAAGTAGAAACTGAAACGAGGAACTTTAGTGTTGCTACGCAACAGTGCTAAAGATTGGCGTAAAGGAGATAAGCTAGTGAAACATTGGCTTGGACCCTACATGGTTGAAGAACACGTTGGAAAAAGTGTATACAAACTGAAAAATCCAGCAACTGGCAGAACATTAAAAAAAGCCTTTAATGGATACAGATAAGTGCAATAGTAGCAAATTTATTTTAGATGTTGTTGGTTTTCAATGAATGTAATATAAATTTATCATCATATTTTAGGTTAAAAGTTTTTTTCACAAAATCATTGCACTTGATTCCTCCTCTTCCCCTACCCATCAAGCCAAAGAAAAGGGTCAGAAGATTGTCTGATGAGTATTTTTATGATGCAGACCAAAATGAGTCAATCCCTCTTCTTTCTACACCCATCAAGCCAAAGAAAAGGGTCAGAAGATTGTCTGACGAGTGTTTCTCTGATACTGACCAAAACGAGTCAATCCCTCTTCTTCCTACACCTATCAAGCCAAAGGAAATGGTCAGAAGATTGTCTGATGAGTGTTTCTCTGATGCTGACCAAAACGAGTCAATTCCTCTTCTTCCTCCATCCATCATAATCAACAAAAAACCCTCCTTCACTCAGACTCCTTTCAACTCATCATTCATTTGTTCGTCTAAGCCATGCATATCAGAAACCTCAATGCATGATTTTGCCTCTAGTACTCTAATGATTAATGGTGGATTTTTTCCTGACTTTTTTCCCAATGGAACTTCAATACCATTACCAATACTCATCTCAGCTAATGCCACTACAAGACAAATATCAAGTCACCTCCCAAACTCTAGCAGCAAACATATCTCATGCAAACAATCTCAAGTTAAGGGATCTATGACATTTGCTACTCAAAAGGATGCTAGAAGAAGACAGGGATATATCCAAAACCTGAGGAAATGCAATAAGCCTGAAGGTAAATTACATACATAACACACTGACTACTTTAGGATATTGACAATAATAGTGCCAGTTACTTTTTTATTTTGCCTTCACAGAATATGTAGATTTAACACAGGAGCCAAATAAATATTGTGTTGTTGAATATTGGATGAAGGACCTCCTACTCTACTCTAGTGATAAGGACTGCATTACAGGTGGCAAATGGCTCACTGATAGTTTTATTACAGCAGGACAGAAATTGTTAAAGATGGCTCATCCTAATATGGGAGGGCTGCAGCCCACTATCTTAGGTGACACACTAGCATTTGAAATACAGAGAGGAGAATTCATTCAAATTCTAAATGTCTCAGGTTCCCACTGGATCACAGTATCCAATGTTGGCAGTCAGCCAGGACAAGTTAATGTGTATGACAGTTTGCTACATGGTTCTATACACAGACGCACAAAGAAACAGATAGCTGCCATCCTTTTTTCTCCTAAGGAGAAAATAACAATAAATTTTCTAGTTGTTCAAACTCAACATGGTGGGAACGATTGCAGTCTCTTTGCATTGGCTTTTGCCACATAACTTTGTTTTGGTGAAAATCCATCTCAAATAACATAAATACAACATGCATTTCATAATCATCTATTTTCTTGTATTGAAGGAAAATATCTTACTAAATTTCCTTCCCGTGGTAGAACAAAAAAGCTCAGATGAATTGTTAAATAACTTACAACATCTATTGTGTTTGCTGGCTACCAGAGAGTGGTAGAATGATATGTTGCAATTTGTGTAATAAATGGTACAACAATGTTTGTGTGAACACTCCTAAAGAAGCTTGGGAAAAGAAAAATTTAGAATGATTTTGTAACAGTTGTTCATAGGTGTTTTATTAACTTCTAACATACATTATTGACTTTTTCAAATCATTAATAGAATTTTTTCATTCATTGTTGTTGACTAATAATCAGAACTATATACCTATTTAGGGGGGACACTTTATACTAGTACAGGATGTCTCCCCCAAGGGACATAAGAGGGGAAAATCTGCACTAGTGCTAGAAGTCCTACGGAGACATACTACACTAGTGCAGAATGTCCCGGGGACATTTTGCACTAGTGTAGTACCGTATAGCGGTTTTTTTCGCGGGGGGGGGGGGTGAATTTTCGTGGTTGCCACGAAATATTTACCCACGAAAGTTAATTAGGTGTAATATACCACGCCCATTGATGCGTACACGTCGTTGCACGCACATTATCACGTTGTTGATCAGGGAGTCTTAGATTCAGTATCGCCTTATTTCGATACTTCAAGAGGGAAAAGAACAACCTACCCGATCCTCGTGGCCCTTTAGCACGATGTGTACCATCAACTTCGATTGCAGCTGCCAACTCGGAAGTTCGTTCTTTCGAAGTACGAAATTTGTACACCACGTGTATAAGGGTGTGGTAAACTTCCTTCCAGTCTCTTGAGTTTTCATTCTCTCTGCTATTGATAATGACAATTCACCTCTTATAGAGATTAATATACATATGGATATTGTTCATTTAGATAATAATCAAGAGTGTCATCCCCTTATTGTTATACTGTAGAAATCCATTCAAGGATTATTGATATATATGAGATACATACTACATATGTTATTATAATTAAATGTACTAATGATACATTGTATCACATAATGCACATGTACTTGTAAGACGTTAATGTGATCAATTATTATTTATTGTTATTGTAGATTTAAGGAGTTATGTGATACTACTAATGTCAGGTTAATATCAAATTATACTACTATAATGAGAGGCTATTGTGGTGTCTAAAAACTTCAATTCAAAATAAAAGCATGTGAGTCTGTGACTCTGTGTACATGTACATTAGAAAATGTTGTTACCACAGAAATAAATGAAGGTATTAATTAAGCAATAAGTGTGGCTTCATAATGCATTCATGGGATAAAATATATTATAATCACAAGCTTTTCTATATCCTTACTACCAGAGGTAGTTATGTTCAAAGAAAATGTCACATCAAGTTTGTATTATTACTATTATACGTACTAATAAACTATGGTTGACCTTTCAGAGTTTGTTTTGCTATGAGGTCACATATTACCATTGACTTTCCCTCATTCTTGTGGTTTTTATGTTAATCATATTCACAAAGTGATTGACATTTTCTAAGTATTCTTTTGATAACCATTAAAATATTATTTGTATAATCTCCAAATTATAAATTATTATAAATTACTTGTCTGCTGTAAAATACAATAATAATAAACTACTTGTCTTTGTTATCAATATTGCTTCAATTTTTAGCTGTACATGTACTTTAAAAGAATTTTATTACTTGTTCACACACTTAGACTAATACAAATTTATATTTGCCAAGTCCTTTTGCTTGAGTAACGCATGCAAAGAGATTGTAAAATTGTATACAAATGGAGGCTTTTTAACAAACTGTTTGTTTTCTTATATAGGCATTTGTTTGAGACCACTTCTCTTGGAGCACCCCACAATTTAATCACATTCATATCTCAAAATGTAATAGCATTCAGGACATGTTGCTCAGATATTCATAGTATTTTTATTTAGTTCTACTAGTAGCACTCAACATGTTGCATCAAAGACAGGAGCAATGTGCCAATATTAGAAATCTTTAATTTTGAAGCTTTTATTTAAATTCAGATCTGTCATTTGTAATGTAAATCTCATGTCCATAATTTGGATCTCCAAATGATATGTTTGAAGCTCCTATTCATAATTCAAATTTCATATTTATAAGATTTTGACCTATTTATGTATTAGACTTCATATATATAAATCAGACTTTCTTTTTGTAATTGAGATTTTCTATTTATAATTTGGATCTTTTTTTTATAAATTGGACCTCATACTGAAAAAGTTGGATGTACTATTATAATTTGTAACTGTCATTTACAATTCAAATCTCCTATATTTTTTTATATTCATATTAAAAATTCTGAATTTCTGATAATACAGATCTTCTCAATATTTATAACTATTTTTGTTTAATTTTGATCTCAAATTTGTGTTTTAAATCTCTAATTTACAATATCATTATCACAACTTTGAATACTCATTTATGATTTGGAAGTTTCATACAAATTTTATTTTCTATTATGTTTTAATTTTCTTAATACAAACTGGAATTTCAATATATGTCTAGAAATACATAGAGTATTATACATGTGCATAATTATTGTTAAACCTTCATTTTAATTTTCAACAAAAAGAGATACCCAATAGCATTTAACTAATCTTAGTTATGAATTTTTCTCCACCACTAAATACAAAAGTGGCTGGTATATTAGATCTTTAGTCTATTATTTTGTTATATTATTCTTGATATGGTAAAGACTTCTTCAGTTTTAATGACAATAATTTTGAACCAAAAATAATATCAATATGTATGAGAATATAGAGAACAGTTTTAGCTCAAGATCCAAAAGCAAAACAATTGGACAATACACATACAACAATGTTCAATAATAACTGAATAGGTACTGTAGAGCAAAGTATATAATATTGTGTATAATAGCATCAACAGCCTGAACCTCAATAAGTCCAAAACAGACAATATCAGGAGTGGAATGACAATGGTACTGCATGGATCAGTCATGAGCTAATATATGACAGTATAGCAGCAACAGTACTGCTGGATAACATTGCATTAAATATAATTTAGTTTAATGTATACATGTTTATAGTTAAAGCTATTGTACTGAAGTAGAAGGAATGTTCAAAATTTAAAATTTGAATGATTCAATTGCATGCTTTTTTTGCTGTAGTTCAACAATTGAGTTATCAATGGCCTTTATAGCTTCTTTTGCACTGGTTATGATGGGATCATCAGAAAACAATGTGCATAAACATTCTGTAATATTAATTACAGTTCCAGTGCCAGGTATAGAACTTAATGCTTTTGTACCTGCTATCTTAAGACCTGTTTTAAGAACTTCCCTCGTTATGTTATCCTTTATTTCAATTTTATCTATATTATCTTCTAAGGCTGTATTGAGAAAATCCACTTCTCCTCTTATTTTAGCCTTTTTGATTTTTCGATTATTGGAAATTGCCCATAGAACATTTTTTATGGCTTGCTTTCTTGACCATCTATCTTTTTCCTTCAATTTCATTAATTTATCAACAATTGTATTAGTGTTCCTCAAATCTTCACTAAGTTTTTCAGCTAATTGTTTGTCGGAAGCAAGCATTTCTCTGAGAGATAAATCCCTGGACACTTTGATAGTAAATTCTCCTAAACCGAATATCAAGTGAATAAACTCTACTATCTCTACTACAGTTTTCCCAGTCTGCCTTGAAATAGTGCAATAAATGCCAGCAGCTGTTAAGATCGCCTTAAGCAAGTTGATTGCCTTTTCCTGTTCTTCGACGTTTTTAATGAACTTTTCACATTGGTCCCTAATCTCTTGTCTTTTAGCAATAAGAAGTTCAATGGTTTCGAGCAAGTTATAGGGAAGCTTCATGAGAAAAGTCGAATATCGTTATGTGGAGTAAGAACTTCTGATTTAGGGGTGGAGTTTTAACGTTGGTCTAACAGTTTTGGGACGTACCCTTAAGTACGGTTAATCGCGATTGACAGTCTTCAACAGTATCGCAAACATTGTCACGTACACACTTTCAGAGTTCATTTTACTCAAGAAAGTGTCGATCACCTGTCTAGTAATTAGTCATTTTTTCTGAGGCCTAGCTCATGTACAAATTACTACGGACGCACGAAGTCACCACACATTCACCTGGGTCTGGTTCTGATACCATCACCGTCTCACCGCTATACCCTCTCCTAACGTCCTGTCCATGGAAAGTCTTCTTAAGACAATAGGCTAAGCATTTACGGAGGAAACGACCTGGGCTTCTTGCCCCAAATCTATGGTATGTGTCAGAAGTATTAAAAATTTATTTAGTTCCTATAATTAAAAAGTTTACATGCAGTCTGTATAAAAAAAATCATTCAGGCTCTTCTAGTTGTAAAGCTTTGCCTGCAAATTAGATTGTGTCATTCATTATTTAAAATATAGTTGTCATTATAAGGTGTGTTAATTAGTATTGCTTTCATTATTAGGGATATCTAAGAATCATAAATGGAACATAACATTAATTACTAGTAATACTTGTACTAGTAATAAATATGGTAATGTAATGTCATGTCGTTTGTGTTCTAATCAAATGTAAACATCTAACATCAAATGTAAACATCTATTTGACATTAATCCTCCCTATCGTTATGTACAAATATATCTTATTTACTTTAAAATTACCAGGAATATAACATACATGTTGTTCATATTTATTCTTTCGTTCACCTGTTAATATCATCACTCTTCATAAATTCTTCACCTCCTATTTCTATTGTTTTTGATGCTCTTCATATTAGCTTGCTATTGAGTGTCTTTTGGGTTTTAATAAAACAAACAATAACAAAAAACCCCATCAAGTCACCTTATGTAGCTGTGGAAGATGGCCTTTATAGACTTGAGTGGCAGTAGTGACTTATTGTGAGATAAAAGAACTGCTCTTACCATCAAATGTTAAATGCAGAAGAGACTTGGTAAGTGTCATAGATTGTCAGTCTGTTTGATTGACAATTACCATAACTTACTACTAATGTATATTAATAGGATATTGGCTATCATTACTTTATTTATTTTAGGAGATACAAAACTTCTTGTATAATGGAAATAATGACCTACCTTTTTTCTAATCTTAAACTTATTGAAGTCTTTTATTTTCTGTTCAATATTTAATTCAATTCTCAGCACAAATTTTATTATTAATTTTGGTCAATTTATTAGTAATGAATAATTAAATTCAACACACACCTAGGGGCTGAGTTTTAGTTAGTTGTGCTGGATTTATAGGTAACATTCTAAAATATTTACTCTCTATTCCATTAGGATACATTTGAACAATTACTGAGTCACTATCAGTTAGTCTCAAGGAGTATCAGTAGATGTTCAAAGACAACTTGATGACATTAAGAGAAGAGGACTAAACACAAGTTCAGAACTTGTAGGATACAGAGATGATGTACATCATCGACTGAACTCACTGACTGACAGACTCCTTAATTTTCAGGAGAGACAACCAGAAACAAGTTATAACGGACAACTCATTTAGAAAATAGAAGTATCTCAAGGACACATAAAGCTAATTCACATCTTTGTGGATCTTATTATAAAGGTAAATATAGTTCAATATTAATTTGCGAATTTTTTTGATTTGGTTTCTTTAGAGTTTTCTTGCGATTAGCAAGAACCTTCATGTTCTAAGTGTGATAGTGACCTCAACTATAAAGTAAATTATATTATATATTGGTAGATATCAACATGTTTTAGATTATTACAAGTGTGTCAGAATATGATGTAATTTTACATCCTTACATAAATGGAGACAATGCATTGTATATTTTAGATTATGATAAACCTGATATATTGTATATTAAAAACATTAAAATATAGATTGTCTATCATATACGATCACAATTAAGAATAATCTATTTTGATAACATTATATTCTGTTGTTTTGGTCTTTTGGTCAAATGGTCACTCATGTTGCTTAATATATTAGGACATTGTTGAGACATGAGATTACTAACAATAGCTCAAATTGCGTAGCAAGAGGTTAGTGGACATCTCAATGTATCTGAAATTGATAAATTTGCAATATTAAGAATCGCTAAAATGAAACATTAGAAAAATTTTGAAAGTTTATACTTATAAAACTCTGCTATTATACAGTAATTTCTATTCTGCCTAAACATAATTACAAATCCAAGGGATGCTATATTGGAGAATAAAATACTTTAAGGATCATAAGATGATTCAATTACTGCCAATTTACAGGATTAAAATGAAGTTACTCAACAAGGAAGATGAAGCGACTCCATGTAGTCAAAGGCCATTGTGTTGAATTCTTATGAACTTCCAAGCAGGAAGTACTGTGTATTACAACTTTAGACTAAGTCTGAACAAACTAAATAAAATTGTATGAAGTTTTTACAATAAATATGCACCAATAGTCCGGGCTACTGTAGTTCTAATTATTCAGATGCTGGTCAAAAAATTCCTAAGCCAAACAGAACCTAATATTAGAACAAGTAATTGACTAAAGATTGAAGAGGAGTCTTTATTAGAATTGATGTGGTAACATGTTTGTAAAATAGCATCAGAGTACTTTATCCTGGTTTACTCCATTACACATATACAGATAAGTTAGGCAGTCCTATGCTCGTTTTGGACCACTTGTCACACACACATATACACATTACACACATATAAAACATGTATGTGTCTGTATATATTTGTTCATTGTCTCAATATAATATTATTATTATAATTGATTTTTTAAAGTACCACATGAGATTAAAGCATATACTTTAAACTTCCAACACATAACTGTAGCAACCATTGAATTTTATTAACTCTAACTGCAAGCACTATGATGACGGGGTGTGACTAACAATGCTCGAAGCTTGTGAAGTCACTACATTAAATAACAGTTTTAGAGAAGTTTTGTCAATTTTAATGTTATTTTCCCTTGACTCTTATCTAGGCTTTAGAAGTAAGATCATATAATTATAAAAAATCGAGCTGGAATTATTAAGATAATATATTTTTGCAAAGTCAGAAGAATAAAGAGTTCGATAAAATAATTTTATGCTCAAAATATGTTTCCCTAGCTACACAAACCATTTGTTATTTTTAAATCTTGTTCCCGATTCAAAGCTCTCAGCAAAGCAGTAATCATAATTCATATCCTATGTGGCATATCGCAGTTAATGATTAATCATTAACTGCGATACACAACATTTTACATACAGAGAGATTGAAAGCCTGTAAAATGGCCTTTAATAAATGACAATATCTATTCCTTCCTACGTATACTGAAGACATCTTAACACTTATTGAACTCATTCTCACAAAGAAAGGCTTCATTGTTAACAAAGACACTACCTCCAGAACCAGGGAACAGCATGGGAGCTAGAATGGCCCATCATATGCCAACATTTTCATCGGAGATTTAGAACAGCAACTTCTCTCTCACCCAAAACACAAACTATGAATCTGGTGGAAACATATAACGTTATATTAATTATCTGGACATCAGATGATGAAAGAGGTTATCAACAATTCCATTCTACCATCAAAATGACTGGGGACTGTTCGATTCTGAAGCCACCTTCCTAGATGTCAAAATACATCTGGGGAACAATAGAATCCTCACAGACCTCTATCAAACCAATTATTACCCACCATTATTTACACCGGAAGAGCTGCCACCCTGATCGTTGCAAATTTGCTATCCCTTTTGGTCTAGCAAAATGTCTCCAAAGACTCTGCTCGTAAGAGGAAACTTACAAACAAAGGATAGGTGACTTCATATAACACCTACTCAGGAAAGACTACAAAGATCATGAAGTATGTCATAGCAATTTTTGTTCTGCCAAAAATATGTCCTAGGATAAAAATTATCTGTTATTTTTTATTCCATCGGATAAAATTTATCAAATAATTTTTATCTTATTACAAGAAATATCAGAAACGTTTTATACTACTGACAAAAAAAATTATCCTAGGACATAAATAACTTGCTACCAATTTTATAACCTAGGATAAAATTTCTCAAGATATTTTTTATCACAGGATAAAATTTCTCAAGACTTCTCTGTTTTTTTCTTATTTGTCTTTTTCTAGGAGCAGTGCATTCTTTAGAGTATCTTTTTTCCACAATATAGAGGTAAACTTCAACTAATAGATCAAAATCATCTCTCTCTGCCTCTGCCATACTTTTCAGCTCTATTTTCAAAAAGTAACATGTTAGTGAAGGTCAACAGCCTTCTTTCACACTTTACTGCATTCTTTGAGTTTGCATGTATTGTTCGTCAGTGCATTCTTCTAGGTTAGCACAATTGGAAGCAGCCATTTTGATCTGGTATGACAAAAATTTAAACATAAAAAGCAAAAATATAAACATAAAAAAAAAACAGATTGTACATTTCTAGTCATTATTTATCATCCCAATCTTCCAAAATTGAAAGATACATCTTGAGCTATTTATTCTATATGAACATCCTCTGTCCATATAAAAACTGCCATCCCTTCCCCTTCCATCACTGCATACAGGAGGCCAACAAACACTGGAGACATTCTTGTTGAGTAGAAATCAACACTACCCTATGCTACCACCATGAAATTAACAATGCCAATGATACAGATGCAAAACCTGTACAATTATCATAATAACAGACACATTTACCAGCCATAGCACAGAAACCACCTACAAAATGAAAATCACGCCACCTGTACCTCTACCAATATGCTATCTCTATCAGTTGTACAGCATGTAACCTACAATATATATAGATGAAACAGAACACTTATTAAGCTGTTGAATGAATGAACAGCAATTAGATATTACCACCAAATAAAGACAGAGAAACCAGTAGTTGAACACTATAATCACTTAGGACACACCTAGACAATATGAGAGTGATGGTCACAGATGGTCAATTTGTCTTTTGTTCCTACTATCTTTACTAGTATCACAGACTCTACAGTCTTAACCATTTTTCCATTTAGGGCACCTGGTTATTATTCTTTTCTTCAAAATGAACTTGGTGGCAACTGTGGCATGGATGGAGCATTTGAGATATATTTTTTCTTCAATTACGAGATGCAGTAGGAGATGCCATTAGAACACCCTGCTGTCCTCATCAGAAAAACTCATTGATGTCTAACGTTTTACAACAACATCCTGACATTAAATATCCAAGTATCCCAGTGTAATGAGATGGTGACATACTGCCTTACAATGACAAAGCTCCACATATATGTGTTTCACATTAAACAACCTGTATTCAAAGAGACAATTTATATAAGATTAGAAAAAATGTATGGATTGTTATTTTTGTTACTTTAGACAACGTTGTTCTTGACTACAACAAAAGAGAAAGACAGTAGTAATAAATACAGTCAGAGTAGCAGCATTCCATGTGTATTGGTATATGGCTTGTGCTGCTTAGCTTTTGTACTGAATGAGCTTTTAGTCAGTTAAATTTTTTTAGGTTCAGTCCTAGGCCTTAGTATTAATCCATTGGTACTCTTGGACTAAGATTGTCATATTGTCATTTTTAAAACAATACTGAAGTAGTCCTCTTGTATGTATTATATGGACTATAGTAACCAGTTTATGTAGTATAATACAGTAAGTCTGAATAGAATGAGCCGAGTGTCTTCAATGCAAGCCTATTTTTCTTACTTGGGTGTCCTAATGTGTATTAATATACCCTGCAGTTATTTACAGAGAGTGTCCTAATGTAGTCTTTATTTGTTTCTCCTTTCTATATTCACTGTTTTATAGGTCATAATTGTGTCTTAAAATATTGCCCTTGTATTCATTGTTGCCTCCTATATTATGTAATCCCTTCCTTGTTCTAATGTTACTCTGAAGTTAATATAAACTCAGGACTTCACTCAATATACACACACCTCCATCATCTGTGTTTTTATTGCTATGTGTTCTAGTGTAATTCTCATTTTCACTGTGTCCAAGCAATAATTCTACCCATTTCTTACTAATGTAACTCTCATTATGTCCCAGAGTCAAATCCTAAAAGTAACCATGTACTTGTACAGATAACTATTATTAAGTCCACAATGTTTATTGTGTCCTAACATTCCTTTTTTTGCACTGTCTCCTAATACAAAATCCATTATTATTATATCCATTTAAGTAACCCAGTGTCCTTGACAAATTTTGTTGTTTATTATGTTACTGTGTCTTATTTTATCCTCTGTCTCCTAGCCTAGCATAATCCTCATTATGTTATAGTGTCAATTTGATCTTGTAGTAATCCTGTGTCTTTACCTGTTATTGTTGTTAAGTCCACTATGTTCACTATACCCAGTCCCATTTCTTGTGTACTAATATGTACACGTCCCTTCCTATCTACCCTCCTCTGACATAACACTTGTTTCAAATTATTATAGTATAACTCTATGTCTTTGGTACAGCACTCTTGTTTTGTCCTTATGTAACTTAGGTTATATAACCCTTTTGTTTTGGTGGCATTAGCTTCCACCCTCCTGTGAAACATGCATTGATCATGTTCTTTGTAACTGTTACCTTGTACGTTTGATATGTTGAACATGTAATAAAATTCACTCCTCTTTATAGTTATTATATTATTATATTACTGGTGATCTATTGACTGCATTCATATATACATATAACTACTACATATAGTTGTGATTTATTTATAAACAATGTTTTTGTTGTTATATATGTAGGATGATTTAGATATATCTTATTAGTAATCACTCACAACTAGTAAGTTTTACCTCATAATAGATATTAATATATAATGAATTTATAATCTTTTAGTCATATATATTGGAATGATGTTTCATTTGATAGTGAGTAGTGACTACTGTGTAAGAATATATGAATAATGTTTTTTTTAAAGTGAAATTAATGCTTGCTGCTCCATATCACGGATTATCTCCTGCTCTCTTTAGTCTAACTAATATCTTGGAGGTTGTATCTAACATTTAATGATAGTAGATACTATTAATAATTTACTTATATCATATGTTGTAGAATAATGATGTTCTCTGATAACTGTTGGGTAATAATTAATATTGTTTTAACTACCTCTGTATTGATGTTGGTATTTTGTTTCTTCAACAAAGATGTTAATTTTATGAGTAACAATTTTTCTGATAACAGTTTGTAAATTCATATGTTGTAGATGTAAATTTGTTCTCTTTATAACTTTATAGGTATTATCTATTACTGAAGATTCTGATAGGATGTTTGTACTACAGAGATGTTGGAAGGAAGAAAGATGGATTGCATACAAAAGGACAGTTACAAATTTGGTCAGAGTAGCTGTAGCCACATTATGTGTATATGTAAGAAAGCCTCTTCTTGCATTTATAAATAGAGTGCTTAGTTTTACTTGAGTTGTTCATACACTTTAATCTACATGCTTAGAATTTGGAATGAGCCTGGAAGTACACATATAATATAATATGATTATGTGTTAGTATTTTTGTAGTAGGTCTGTTGTATGTACTGTAATGTAGTCTTAGTTAAGTTACCCCTTAAATCTTGCTGATGTGTGTGGCCAGGTGTTATCCTATATTGTTATGTGACATCATAAGTGATATATTCCCTTAATGCCTACCTGTAGCACCTATTCACTTCAACTCCTATACACTGATCATCAACATCATCCTTTTCTTGACTGTTCTATTCCAAATCCACACATTGCAAGTCCACATATCTGCTATTTACTTCTGTTTTTTGTAACTTTCTTTCAACTGATTTATAATTGATTCTTCAGTCAAAATAACCACATATGTATATATATATATATATATATATATATATATATATATATATATATATTTATATATTGTCTATTATGCCCTACTCTATCTTCCTGGTCACTACAAACTAACTTGTGTTAATATTACTCTATTAATTGCTCACTCTGTTCCTCCAACACTAGCCCTCCTGTTTACTGTCCCTATATATATATATATATATATATATCATTGTTGTTATAAACTTCTTGTTTAAGGTGGAATTTATTACAATATGCTATCCACTCCTCATGATCTATTAGCTATAGTTGTCCATGTCATAATATATCCCTCCTTTCTATTCTGTTAATTAATTAGTTTTCTATTCTGTCATTTATAGCACTATTCATTTACTTGCCCCTCATATTAATTGTGTCATGATGCATTAATTACTTCTTATTAATACCTTTTATTCTTGGTTATTGTTACAATGTAACATTCCAATTTTTTGACAGTGTCACTATCATAACATCATAATTTTACCCTGTGCAGTGTCCTGATGCATAGTCACAATGTTAAACTACTTGTAGCTTCCCAATTTTAGCCTATACTATATTATAATATGACATCCCAATGTGACCCTAAACTGTGTTCTAATGCAACAACCCAATTATACTATGCTATCTCCTAATATAATATGACAATAATACCCAATTCTGTGTCCTGTCCAAATGATATGTTATACTGTGTTCAAATGCAATGTCTCAAGTTACTATTCTATGTCCTAATTTAACATCCCATTATTATCTACTGTGTCCTAATTTAACCAATGTTACTCTATACTGTATCCTAATTAAAATGTCCTGATTTGTCCTTACGTAACATCACTATGTTATCCTATACTATCTCCTAATGTAATGTCCCAATTTTACTTTAATATGTTGCATTATAACATCCCTATTTAATTCTATGTTGTGTTTTAATGTGCTCATGCATATTTTTGATTAAGCGTTTGTGTCACTGATGTTCTTGTTTTTCATTAAAATGACAAGATCTAATGAAGAAATGTTCTTCTCTGTAATGTGAATGATGTTGATATGGAGGAGGAACAAATGAATTAGACAGACTATTGTTTGTCTACTCCACCTGCCCAAGTCAGTTGATGCTGCAGCCATAATCTATGCATGGAGCTCCATAAAGAAGTGCGTATTGACAACAAATACCCACATATGTACATTATTATTGTATATAATTCTTCATTCTTCATACCATTCAGGCATGCCTGTTCTGTTCATTGAAACAGTTCTGCATGTTTTGAAACCCTTTTCGATCAAATCTAGGAAGAGAGTTTCACTTGAGTAGTAGTTATCCATATATACGTAATATCCTTTTGATTCAAGGCCTTCAATTGCTTTTCATAACTACTGCATTGGTAACTTTTATGTAGGTAGTAGTATCCATTGATTCGTTTCTTCCAAAGTAATTTACAATATGTATGCATGCTACATAAAATGACTAATTCTAACCTGTATATATAGCTTCCATTTATATATAAATAACCATAATGTGAGTCCACCAACACAAAAGCTTTCATATCCTATATAGAGTTGGCTTTCTAGGGATATACTACAGGAAGGACATTCTCCCATTTGCTTATCTACTGATAGCTCCTTTCCTACAATATAGTTAGATCCGAGATTTCTCAAAAGATGTTCTGATAGTGGTTGTAGTTTATACAAAGGATCATAGCCAGGTGAACCTTGGGAATGTGGTTTGAACTGTCATTGAGATAAAAGAATTTTTGAATGACAGAGAAATGATCTCAAGATATTAATTATGACAGAAATATACGAGTTTGGAAAGGCCACAAAGTAGACCAGTAATCCTCCAGCTTGGGAAATTGTATCAAATCCATACTCAAAATAATGCCAAAACACTTCAGCAATTCACCTGTACAAAAGGCTTTATTCCAAGCATGGACACGAGATTATCTTGGCAGCTCACCATTATTTTCTGGAAACTGGTTAGATAAGAGATCTGTTTCATCAACAATCTTCTCAATTATATCATCAGTTATAAGTAAGTCAAAAAAATAAACTGGTATTTTGTTTGTCACGTCAACTCTCAATTATAAGCAGAATAGTTGGTAAGAATTAAATCATCTTTATTGCTTTCAATATTTGAGCTGTCGTTCTTCTCCTCATTCAACCCAACAACTTTATACACATCATCACCATTTGTCTCATCTTCAAATTTTCACATTCATTTTTTAAATTCCATCTTCATTATCTAAAATACATCAATTCATCATATTCATATTCATTATGTCTTGTAATTCTTTCAATTTCATTATCACTTATATAGCCATCAAACTCATCTTTATCAAAAACAAAGTCCAACAAGTCCTTTCTAGGTAACATTTTTGCCATTGTACAGGAGAAATTTGATAAAGAAGACCAAGTAAGTAGAAAAGAAGATCACAGCACAGTAATCAAAACTTGAAAAAAGCCACAGACACTCATCAATAAATAATTTTCAGCTGGTTCTAAAAATATGAATTCCTTGTTTTTACGAAGTATTTTGCATCTCTTTGCCCTCAAAGGGATAAGCCTATCACTTACTTTTTAATTGATACCACCTTCTATACATAGCCGAGATTTCTTTGTTAGTTTTGTTCATGGAAAACATTTAAGACTTATTATTATTACTGTAAACCCTAAACCTGATTAGACTTCTAAATTTGGTAGCTATAATTTCTAGATATTTTAAATTTCAGATTCAACCTTTTAGTACTAGCTAGAATATAGTCAGTTCCTATTGTCTAGTTTAAGAAGTACAAGTACATAACTCTTTGTGTACATGTAATGATGTACAAAGTATGTAATCCCTTCCTTGTTCTAATGTTACTCTGAAGTTAATATAAACTCAGGACTTCACTCAATATACACACACCTCCATCATCTGTGTTTTTATTGCTATGTGTTCTAGTGTAATTCTCATTTTCACTGTGTCCAAGCAATAATTCTACCCATTTCTTACTAATGTAACTCTCATTATGTCCCAGAGTCAAATCCTAAAAGTAACCATGTACTTGTACAGATAACTATTATTAAGTCCACAATGTTTATTGTGTCCTAACATTCCTTTTTTTGCACTGTCTCCTAATACAAAATCCATTATTATTATATCCATTTAAGTAACCCAGTGTCCTTGACAAATTTTGTTGTTTATTATGTTACTGTGTCTTATTTTATCCTCTGTCTCCTAGCCTAGCATAATCCTCATTATGTTATAGTGTCAATTTGATCTTGTAGTAATCCTGTGTCTTTACCTGTTATTGTTGTTAAGTCCACTATGTTCACTATACCCAGTCCCATTTCTTGTGTACTAATATGTACACGTCCCTTCCTATCTACCCTCCTCTGACATAACACTTGTTTCAAATTATTATAGTATAACTCTATGTCTTTGGTACAGCACTCTTGTTTTGTCCTTATGTAACTTAGGTTATATAACCCTTTTGTTTTGGTGGCATTAGCTTCCACCCTCCTGTGAAACATGCATTGATCATGTTCTTTGTAACTGTTACCTTGTACGTTTGATATGTTGAACATGTAATAAAATTCACTCCTCTTTATAGTTATTATATTATTATATTACTGGTGATCTATTGACTGCATTCATATATACATATAACTACTACATATAGTTGTGATTTATTTATAAACAATGTTTTTGTTGTTATATATGTAGGATGATTTAGATATATCTTATTAGTAATCACTCACAACTAGTAAGTTTTACCTCATAATAGATATTAATATATAATGAATTTATAATCTTTTAGTCATATATATTGGAATGATGTTTCATTTGATAGTGAGTAGTGACTACTGTGTAAGAATATATGAATAATGTTTTTTTTAAAGTGAAATTAATGCTTGCTGCTCCATATCACGGATTATCTCCTGCTCTCTTTAGTCTAACTAATATCTTGGAGGTTGTATCTAACATTTAATGATAGTAGATACTATTAATAATTTACTTATATCATATGTTGTAGAATAATGATGTTCTCTGATAACTGTTGGGTAATAATTAATATTGTTTTAACTACCTCTGTATTGATGTTGGTATTTTGTTTCTTCAACAAAGATGTTAATTTTATGAGTAACAATTTTTCTGATAACAGTTTGTAAATTCATATGTTGTAGATGTATGAATATAGTCAGTTCCTATTGTCTAGTTTAAGAAGTACAAGTACATAACTCTTTGTGTACATGTAATGATGTACAAAGGAATAGAAATTGTGGGTGTGGTTACAATAGGACATAAATTTATTTGGCATAAAAATGGACACATGTGTAGTTGACTGGAGTCATAATTTCAGTAACAATTACAAACAATATGTTTACAATAGTAAGGTATGTAATGTTTGAACTTTCATTGTTATATATATAAAGTTCATAAAAGCTTATATAATAGTGTAAGGTGACAAGTGTACTTGGTTCATATTAATCACTTTTTATTAAATTAGTGGGTGTAATGTTGTGATAATAAGCCACTAGTATATTGATTAATAATTTATATTAGCACAATAAAGTTATAATGTCTTGTGGTTAGGAATCACTGACACAATTTGGGTACATTCACATACTGTCCTTGAAATATTGGCAAGTGTGTATGAGAAGCAAAAACGATTTGTTTCTTGATGATGTTATCAGTAATGTTTCTGGCAGAGTTACACACTAAACTTATCTCTAGTGATGATAATGTGAATTGACAAGGGAGTATGTGAAGCAAAAAATGGAATTTGTTGAGGATGTTATAAGTAATTGTCCTGGTAGAGGTACCCATACACTAAACCTTTTTTTAATGACAATAGTATAAATCTATACTTAATAATTAGGAGATATATATACACTGGACTCCTATATGAACTCTTAAATGAACCATCTCAGGATGTACTAAACACCAAAGTATTCAGTATTAAGTGATACATATGTTGTAAAAATCGATTGGTTGATTTAACTAATATAAAGGTTGCATGTGCAAAATGTAAACACTAGAAACTAATTTATTAAAAAATTGATGTTTATTTAGGTACCACATAAACACTAGTGTATTAGTAATAAAAAGAGTAGTATGCTTGGTTTTTGACAAAAATAAGTTTGAATTACAACCTGTATAACCTAACAATGGTTAAATCAACCAATCACTTTTTACAGCCTAGATTTGTAGTGGGTGTCTGAGACTTACCATCCATGTACTAAACTATCCAATTATACTAGTGTTGAAGATATACTATAGTTTGTATGGATACTTAGCACTAAGGAATGTGTATACCTCGACTTGTGATTATGCCAAGATTTACCAGTGATACTTGATATTGAGGAAAATGAATGTACTAAACACACCCATAGTTTAAGTATACTCATTGTTAACATTGGTGTCCAGTCTTAACAACTACTTAATAGTAACAAGTAGTTTGTCTTCTGTAGGAGTCTTATTTAATATACTGGTAATACCCGAGATAACAATAAAATAATTATAATAACACAACTATCACATTATAAATTACTTAATGTTTTAAAAAATTTCACTTTTAATGTATGTGGTATTGATTAAATGTTGACAAATGAACACTTCAATTATCAATACAGAAAGTTGGAATATAGAAATGTAATTACATTTATACAATTAACTAGAACATCCAAGCGCACACAATACTGAGAACATTCCACTTAATAATAACATAACCTTACTTCATAGGTTTGTCAAGTAACTTGTCATATGTATCTATATGTACAAATAGCTAAATGTAACAAACCAATATTAAACTGTATCATCTAGTTATTTGAACATTCACTATTTAAGGAGAATGACTTTGTATTATATGTAGCTGTACCAAATTTGTTTTTTGTATAATGACAAAAGTAGGCTACATACCTATCAAAGCAGGCTAATTAATACGATAAATTCTTTGTTAGTGATTAACAAATAAATACAGAAGTAGCTGTAGTAGATTAATACTTATCTAATGTATGTGTCATGTTTACCCAATGTTAGTAATATTGTCATAATTATGTCATTGTTTATTTATTGTATGTATTTAAGTTATTGTGTATTTATTTTTAGTTCAGTTGGTAGTCAGCGTGTTAACTGCTGTTGTATTTGTATGTGTTGGTTGTGTTCTGTTGTTGAAGTTTGTTATTCTAATATTTATTCTAAAATATAAGTTTCTAAGTTATCACAGCTGGCGACGAGGGTAAAAGTATGGCCCTACATGGAACTCTGTCTTCTTACAATTTGACTAAAGAATCTTGGTCGTTTTATATCTAACGATTGGATCAGTTTTTCATCGTGAATGATGTAGTGGATCTATTAATAAAAAACGTGCTATACTACTGTCGGCATGTGGTCCCAAACCTACAAACTTGTTCGTCAGATGACAGACCAGATTTGAAATTTTACGACGACTTGGTGGCATTGGTGAAAGATTTTCACGATTCAAGACCATCCGTAATAGTAACGCGTTACAAGTTTAACTCTCAAGAGTTCAATCAGCTGAGGAGAGTATTGCGACGTATGTTACCGTATTGCGACTATACGGATACACTACCATTGATGCTACGCGATAGACTCGTATGTGGTGTCAATCAGTCTGGTATTCAGAAACGTCTCCTGGCTGAGAAGGACTTAACTTTTGACGAGGCACTCGATATAGCTAAAGCATTGGAAGCAGCTGAAAAGGACACTCAGGATCTCAAGTCAGATAGTACTGTACGCAGACTAAGTTTTCACTTCACCTCACAGACTCGGGGGAGATGCTACAAAACTACTACAGACACAACAAGTCACCAGGAACCATACTACAGGTGTGGAGGAGCTCATTCGCCATCCTAATGTAAATTCAAAGACTGGGATTGTCTGATTTGTAAAAAGAAAGGTCACATCATTGCAAGAGTATGAAAGTCTAAGAAACCTGATGCTAGGTGTCAGAAATTCTCTTCAAAAAGCCACTTTGTTTCAGAACAAGAACAAACTACTGGAGATTATTTATATGATATGTTCAGTGCAAGAAATAGTGCAACAGAACCTATTATTGTTAATGTGAGTCTTAACCAAGTCCCAGTAACTATGGAACTCGATACAGTTGTATCTCTCTCTAATATCAACAAGGATACGTACAACAACATCAATACAGTTGCTACAACTCCAATAACAAAATGGCCAGTCAAGTTGAAAACCTATATGGGTGAGAATATTCCAGTTATAGGTAGTATTAATGTACGTGTAAAGTACAAAGCTAGAGGAAGAATTGCCACTCCTTGTGGTTGATGGTGATGGCCCAAACCTTTTAGGGAGGGATTGGCTTAGTAAATGCAGAGTAGAAATTTTTAGTCTAGATTCTCCCAATGGATTAAAGGAAGAGCCTAAAAAGGTAATCCAGTGTTTTTACAAAGTAATTGGGTTGCCTCAAAGGTGTCAAAATACAACTTAGTGTAAACAATAGAGCTTGTCCCAAATTCTTTAAGCCCAGACCAGTACCATTTGTATTAAGAGAGAAAGGTGAAGCAGAATTAGAAAGGCTGGTGGCATCCAATGTCATATCACCAGTACAATTTTCAAAATGGTCAGCTCCTTTTGTACCTGTGGTTAAGCAAAATGGTTCAATACGGATTTGTGGCGATTTTAAAGTCGCAATTAACCAAACATCCCAAGTAGACACCTATCCCCTTCCTAAAATAGAAGATTTGTTTACCAAGCTATCAGGTGGGAAGTATTTTAGTAAACTAGATTTGTCTCAAGCATACTTTTAATTGCCATTAGAAGACAGTTCAAAGGAAAATGTTACCATAAACATCCACAAGAGGCTTTTTTGTTATAACAGGTTACCATTTGGGGTTGCGTCTGCACCAGCAATTTTTCAGCATTACATGGATAGCCTCCTCCAAGGATGCAAGGGAGTAACAGCATATCTCAATGACATACTAGTAGCAGGTTTGACTTTTGCAAGTCATTCAGAGAATCTCAGCGCTGTGTTAGACAAGCTAGATAAAGCGGGCTTGCAATTAAATAGGGAGAAATGTTCTTTCTTAAAGTCAAGTGTTGAATATCTAGGCCATATTATTGATAGCCAGGGGCTTCACCCAACCACTGAAAAGGTCAAAGCGATTCAAGATGCTCCTAAACCCAAAAAAGTAGCAGAACTAAGGTCCTTTTTAGGACTTATAAATTATTATAGCCGTTTCTTACCTAATTTATCATCAAAGTTGGCTCCCTTATATAACTTAATACGCAAAAACACTAGATGATCCTGGACAGTCAAAGAAGATGCAGCTTTTTATGTAGCTAAAAAGGCCTTGCAAGCAGACTCACTATTAGTCCATTTTGATAACACAAAACCTTTTGTTTTGACGTGTGATGCATCACCCTACAGGATTGGTGCTGTTTTGTCACACACCATGAAAGATGGTAGCAATAGATCAATAGCATTTGCCTCCAGAACTCTAACAGTAGCTGAGAAAAAGTATGCCCAACTTGAAAAAGAGGGTCTCGCCATTGTTTTTGGCACTAAAAAGTTTCACAATTATCTGTATGGCCGAGAGTTTACAATTGAATATGATCACAACCCATTATTCTTTCTATTCAGTGAAAGGAAAGGTATTCCTCATTTGGCATCTGCATGTATTCAGAGATGGGCATTGACATTAAGTGCATATACGTACACTATTTGTTACAAGGCTGGAAGAGAGATAAGTAATGTTGATGCACTTAGTTGTTTACCATTACCGGTCACTACTTTGTCAGACTGCCTACCAGAAGAGTTAGTAAATTTGTTAGACCATTTGCCAACTACGTTATTGAGTGGAGCAGAGATTAGACAACATACAGATCGTGACCCGATTTTAACAAAAGTTCGCAGATGTGTATTATCAGGCTGGCCTATCTCACAGGACTCGGTCGACCTAAATCCCTATAAGACCAGAAAAACATGAACTCAGTGTTCTCCAAGGATGATTATTGTGGGGATCAAGAGTAGTAACTCCAAAGAGTTGTTCTACTATGGTTTTAAAGGAATTACATGAAATTCATCAAGGAGCAAGCAAGATGAACTCATTAGCCGGATCATATGTGTGGTGGCCAAAAATGGATAGTGACATTGAAGAAATGGTTAAAAATTTTAATGTCTGTCAAGGAAGATGCCGAACGCAGCCAGCAGCTCCTTTACACCCTTGGGAATGACCAACTCAACCGTGGAATCGACTACATTTAGATTTTATAGGTCCATTCATGGGACAAATGTTTTTAGTCCTCATTGACGCTCACTCCAATTGGATCGATGTTCATGTTTGCAGTCAATTACAGCAACAAAGACAATTGAAAAACTTAGAATTGTTCTACTCATGGATTACCATGGAAAATCGTAACTGACAATGGTCCAACTTTTATAAGTGAAGAATTTAAAACCTTTTTGAAAGGAAATGGTATCATACATGTCACAACAACACCTTATCATCCATCCTCAAATGGTCAAGTTGAAAGAGCAGTACAAATTGTTAAACATGCACTCAGGAGTGAAGAAGGAGAAAATCTTCAAGAGAAACTTTCTAAATTTCTGTTTAAGTATGGAATTACTCCACATTCGACCACTGGATTACCACCAGCTGAATTGTTAATGGAACGTTGTCCTCAATCTCGATTAGATATGTTATTTCTAGACGTTAGTAAGACAGTTGAAAAAGCCCAAGATAAGCAAACAAAGATCTCATGACAATAGTAAGAAATTACGTATGTTCTTGGTTGGAGAAAAATTGTTAGCTAAAAACTTTAAATCATCTTGCCCAAAATGGCTCATTGGGAAAGTTGTCAAAGTTTCAGGTCCCTTGTCTTATGTCATTAAGTTAACCAACAGAACGGAAATTAGACGTCATGTAGATTATGTGAGGAAAAGAGATTATGTGTCAGAATCATTAGATTCAGCTTCAGATAGTCAAATTGATTCTGAAGTGTATGGTGGTGATTTTAATAGTTCATCTCAAACTACAGAGCCTGTTGTGGTGTCACCCATAGATCAACCATCTACTGGTGGAAATGCTCAAACGTCCAAAACAATTACACCTGCGGCATCAATTACTACACGTCGATCACTTTGTGAAAGAATACAACCACAACATTATGGACGGCCTATTTTATACTAAAGGTGGAGGAATGTAGTAGACTAATACTTATGTAATGTATGTGTCATATTTACCCAATGTTAGTATTATTGTCATAATGATGTCATTGCTTATTTGTGTATATATTTTTAGTTCAGTTGGTAGTCAGCGTGTTAGCTGTTGTTGTATTTGTATGAGTTGGTTCTAAAATATATGTTCATAAGTCATCACAGTAGCTTTAAAGGTCATTTATGTTTATTAAGTTACATATTCTTGGTCGAGGGTTAAGTTCAATATCACTTTGTAAAATAAAAAGAGGAAGAAAGAGTCCTATTGCAAATAATAGGTCTTTACTTGTCCTAACTCCACCTATCATATTACCGCTGTTAATGTTTGGAATATTTTAGTCTAAGTTCTATATGATATTTGATAACATACCCATAACCCAATACTCACTCTCTATTAACATATATCAATCATTACTACATTGAGAGAATAATATCCACAGGTAAGTAAAATAATTCATATGATATGAACAAAGGACATACTATGTGGATAATTCAAATAATTATATCATTACACTGTAAAAATTGATTGGTTGGTTTAACTAATAGACAGTTATATATATACAGGTTGTATATACATAAAGTAAACATAATACTATTTTGATTACTAATGTATTATAAAATTGATGCTTATGTTCATAAGCAATAGTACATTAGTAATATAAGCAGTATTGTGATTACTTTTTACAAAAATAAGATTGCAATTACAACATTCATAACCAAATAATGGTTAAATCAACCAATCAATTTTACAGTGTAAACATTATCTTTATATATTACTTGGTGTTGTGTATAATTACATTTATATAAAAAATTTACTCTGAGAGCTTTCTATATTCTCATTCAGGGCCCTTGTTGGAGTGCTCATACATCTTTATTAATATTTATAGGGACTGGATGATGTGCTTTTGAACCATTAGAAATACTTAGGATAATTGTCCTCATGTTTCACAGGGAAATTGTTCCTTATCAATAAAATAACTTTGGAGTCCTATAAATATGGCTCTAAACTACATACTGTTTGTATGCAAAGTTTATTTGTAGGATAGATAGAAAATGTCTAGACTATCCTTATGATTTGAAGTATTAAGATTATAAAAAATTAATATAAGATTCTTTATGGTATTATTGCTGTAATGGACTGTACTTTGTCAATATGAAACCAGCATATTAAAACAATCTATGGTAAAAGTAAAAAAAGATTTCAAGCCTTGATCAGTCGTACCTAATTTGAAATAGCTACTAATATTAATTAAATTCATTGATTGTGACATGCATTAGAAGCTACTTTATGTAGGTTTATTATATGTTCTTTTTAAAAGTCATATACAACAATACAAAAGAGCTCTCAACCATTTAGCATTCAAATGATCAACAACCACTTTGAAATAAGTGAGATTTATACAATTAAAGATGAGATGTGTCTTTTTAAGTCCGAAAATTGAGGCAGAAAAGTCTTTCTTGTGAATATTTATTAGAGCCATAGCTACATATCTATTTTAATCAAGTGATTATAATGTTGATGCTATGTCTAGATCTAATAGTTACTATTCATTAAAACAGCTTGAAAGTTACACTTCATTCTCATGATCCAAATTACCTTAGTAACAATATTGATATCAGTGTTTTGGTTGACTTGAATAACTGTAATTTGTGCAAGATGTTTAAACTATATACAGTTGAATGTAATCTGAGGGACGGGTAAACAACACAAACAGAAAAAAAATCTTAGAATATATATACTATTAAGTCACTGTTCCATCTGAAAATAATATAACACATAGCTATTTATGTTGTTTAGCATATCAACTATAATCATCTTTGTCCTTCCATATGAGTCCTTAATCATATTTTTCACAAGCCTATGACAATAATAAACATAACCTCTGTCTGTTATTGGATCCAACAAACTATAGATCTTCAACAGTCTGTTCACTAAAAAAGGCTGGCTTATTTTAATTGTGGATTTGTTACAATAGCAAAAGGATACAGTAATTATAGCTGAGCAGTATACTTAACACTTCATTTATAAACAATTTTAATAACTACATTAACATAAATCAAGAGAGGATATCATAATATCTGTACATTACCTATACTATCACTGCTATATATAAGTACAGCATTAACATTATCAACATAGACAACATTAAATATAGTTAAACAAAATAACTCAATCACCCTCAACAATTGACAAAAAATTGTAAATATAAATTTGATACTGTGACAATAATAAATACCTTTTATAGCATGAGGATAAACTTCAAAATTAGGGCATAACACATGTAAAATAATTGTCAATAATACATGTTCTTACAATAAAACAAATAAAAAAAGACATTCACTGTACGTACGCTTAGGTTAAATTACTTGTACAAATGTAAATAATCATTCATCATCCACCACTTATCAGCCAAAAATATATTGATAATAAAAAATTATTTGCACAAGGTTCAATAATAATAATCATCCTTCACTTTATTCCACTTACCAACTATTATATTGAAAAGGACACATTTTGATGACAAGTAATTACAGCAAAATAGATATGAAAAAGAAAATAATAGAGTAAAAAAATGTCAGCGTCACATTTAACACTCTTAGATTTATGCTACATTTTATCACACTTATACACTATTATATTGTAAGGATAAATTTAGATCACAAGTAATTACAGTACAGTAGATGTGGAGTAAAGAAATGTCAACAACACATTCAATACACTTAGGATTTATACTTTATTATATCACACTTACCAACTACTATATTGTACAGGACACATTGAGATGACAAATACTTACAACAAAATAGCTGTGAAAAAAAACTACAGAGTAAAAAATGTCAACGTCATATTCAATACATTAAGGTTTATACTAAATTATATCAGACTTACCAACTATTATATTGTAAAGAACATGTTCAGATGACAAGCATTTACAACATAATAGATGTAGAACTGGAAAAAATAGAGTTAAAAATTGCTAACGTCACATTCAATATACTTAGGATGTATACTAAATTATATCACACTTACCAACTATTACATTGTAAAGGACACACTCAAATGACAAGTAATCATAACACAATACATGTGAAAAAAGAAAACTCAGAGTAAAAAATGACATCGTCACATTCAATACACTTAGGATTTCTACTACATTATATCATACTTACCAACTATTATATTGTAAATGACACATTCAGAGGACAAGTAATCAGAACACAATACATGTGAAAAAAGAAAGGAAAAGAGAAAAAAATGTCAACGTTACATTTAACACTCTTAGGATTTATACTACACTATATCACACTTATAAACTATTATGTTGTAAGGATAAATTTTGATTGCAAGTAATTACAGTATTGAAAAAAGAAAACAGTAGAGTAAAGAAATGTCAACATATTGAATACTCATAATTTGGATTTATACTACATTATATCTCACTTACTCCTATTCTATTGTAAAGGGACGCACTTAGATGACAAGTATTTACAGCACAATCGATGTGAAAAAAGACAAAATAATAGAGTAAAAAAGTTGTAAGATCATATTCGATACACTTGGGATTTTTACTTTATTATGTCACACTTACCTTCTATTATATTGTAAAGGACACATTCAGAGGACAACAATTACATGCAGCAGAATTGATGTGAAAACTAAAAAAACAATAGAGTAAAAGTGTCAATGGCATATTTAATACACTTAGGATTTATACTACAATATACCATACTTACAAACAATTATATTGTAAAGAACACTGCTGACAACACTCTCTAGAACCACTCCTAGACCTAATGCAGCATTGCCAACCACAACACAAAGTACTATAGCTAGTTAACAAACATGAGATGTATTGTGCCATATCGTGAAGCAGGACAAAAATGATCCTCCTTGTAAGTGTTCAAACTTGAAAGGTGGACCACATTTAGCAACAACAAAATTTAGATGCTGTGCATGTTTGTTATTAGTAATATTAGCATAATGTTCTAGTTGAACTGTAACTGGTTTATTGAGTTGAGTTGAACTAAGTACCGATATATAACTTTGCCACTACACAATCCATTAACAGTACCAGTAACTTAATACGAAGCATCTACATCTGTTGTTTCACTGTGTTGCAGCATTGTGGCTGCTCTTAAAAATATATAATTAGAGTATAATACATAACATATGCATCTGAATCTATTAAACGAGTCGCCAAAAATGAACTGTTTTGTGATGCTTTTTTTACTACATTAATAGAACTTATTTACTGATGTTTGAGAAAGAACTGTGAGTGTCACCAAGGTTAAAAGTCCGCTAGTTGATCTCTATTAGGCAATAGAGATCAACCTCATGTAGTCTGACATTCCTAGACCTCTCTTGAGCAAGTTTTTGGTCAGCCACATAATGCCAGTAGCATGTAATAATAAAGTATGGATAAGTACAGGAAAGGATGTAACAATGTATTTCTCTATCATCTTTTGGTTTGGAATCTCTCTTAGATTTCCATCCTTTCTTAAACGAAATAAGTAAATGAGGCTATATGGAACTGACATACTTACTTGACAAGGGATCCTCATTCCATGAAGACACATATAGTCTCATACCACAGTTTACAACATGCATTGCAAACCATGATGTACAAAGTATGTGAAGGCTATATTCCATATCAATATCACCATTTTTGCACATCTTAATAAGAATTTGTTTGATGGGATAACTAACTCTTCTATTTGCTTCAGCCCATAATCTTTCAATCACATGATTCTAAAAGAATGAATTATTATTATTATAATACCAGTAGTAGCGTAGAATGATTATACATTTAGAGAAGATTTTTTGGCAAATGGAGATTGAGTATTATTATTATGATATTGTGATAATAGGTCTTTAAAAAATAACAAAATACAATTCTTTACAAAATTTTAGTCAAATTCAAATGATTCCACAATCCTGCTCTGTCACTATCTTTCTAAAACAAGTAACAATTAAACAGCTTTTTAAATGTTATTATACATACACATGTTCATAGATAGATAATCAGTTTTTGATGGACACCACCACTCCATGCAGCAACTATATTATTATTGTATTGTCTATAGCAACAATATGAGTTATCCTAATAATCACCAGTTTCTCTTTCTGGTTAATATTAACTTTTTTTCCAAAAATATTGGCAAAATATCGACCTGGATTAGCATGTCAATAAGCTACTGTTGCTCTAAATTGGTGGTGATTTGGGTCTACTCTAATTAATGATTTTTAAATTCAATTTTCATCCATTTAATCCTTTTGGTTCCTAAATAACTCTTTATTGGTTTTTGTCCATGAGATGAACCAATCTGTGATATTTGGTTGTTTTCAGATTAATTTTAGTGCTTGTACATTCCTATAGCTGAAATGTTTAAAATTTCTATTTTAAGTTACAAGCATTTTTGATTTAAAAAAAATCTTTCTAATTTTAAATTGTAGATCGAGTTTTCTTTTTATGATTGAACAAATATATTAAAAGTATATAAGAAAAGCTTTGGAGCATTCTTTTTTTTTTAAAAAGTATACCAAATTTTGTTAAATGTGAAATTAATTTTGATTAAATAAAAAAGGAATCTTGAGTTTAGTTCATTCTTTGTACTAGATTAAAAATATTTGAACAAACTGTTCACTGACTTTGTTGCAATATCAATGATTATGCAATAGTACAATTAATAGTCTAAAAAAATAATAATTTTGAATATTTAATAAATAAAAAAGGCCACAATTCTTTTTATAATTACAAATACTTTGGACTAAATGAATGACTGTATCGACCGCATCTATTAATTCATCTTGCATTGACTTTTGAAATAGCCTGCACTTCCTGGAGTCAAGAACATAACAGAACTACCATCACAGATTACCAACATAGCTTATGCTGACAAGAATAGAGTGTCTTTTCATTAAATTCATATATTACATTTGAATTTCCAATTTTCAATATTTCGTGTTTGTTAGTAGGAATTATGGTTCATTTTCCTAATTGCTAAAATTAAGGATTTAGAATATAGAATTAAAATAATTTTCAAATAGTACAAATCAGGCTGACACAAGTGTAAATATATACAGACAGACCTCTTACAAATTTAAAGTTATTGAGACAAAATTTGTCATATTATATATAAGACATTTATTTTAAAAAAGTGCTGAGTTTGGGTGGTACACAAGATGACTTTCTAGTTAACTCATTGTCCTTCCAATATTGTGTTGGAATAAAATCAAAGACTAGCAGAGTTGGTTCAGCAAGACAGGAAGACACTTTGGTCACACTATTACTTCCTTTTTCTTGATCAGGACTTTGTAAGGCACTTAAAAGACCAGCTTTTATTGAAAGTTGTTTACTCACTAGGTTAGTATTGCTTAAACTACTGGCTTCATAAGTATCAACATTCACTGTCAATACACAATGATACATCCTTTCCTTCTTGTATCATAATATTAGTTTCTGCAATAAGTGCAGTTCTAACACTTTTAGATGAAGACAGAGCATGCAATTTCAACTTGAGTCTTAGATCTAGAGTTAGAAACAATTTTTGAGGTTTGACTTCAAATTCTCCATCATTGATTTAGAATGTTGAATAATATTTTTTTCTTCTAATTTATTAAACTTTGTTTTGAGGTCAACAATAGCTGATAAGATCACACTTGCTTTTTTAGCTTGTAAAACATTTGTGGCATCCTCAAAGAGCTATATAGAAGGTAAAGACGTTCGTGGAGTGTCTTCAAGTTATCAGGTTTAACGTCATTATTGAAATATTAAGCTTGTCTTGAATATCAGGATCTATTTTAAATATCTCATCCACCATTCTTAACATTTTCAATTGAGAACTCCATCAAGTAGCATTCATAACAAGCAAACGCTTGCTAGTGGCTTGTAGCACAATAACAATGTCTATTTCCTTTTACATACTGAAGACACCAGATGACTAATTTTACTAATAGTGCATGTAAAAGCCTAAAAAAGGAAGATCTTGGTATTAATGAAACGTTTATGCAACATCTTAATATTAATGAAGCCACTCTTTCATTTCACCAACAACTAGAAGCAACATTAAAACCATTACTGAAGTATCAACTAACCTATAGTACATTGTTGACTACATGCTGTAAAGAATGATCACTGAAGCTTTGTCTTCTTCATATATGAGACTTCTGCTTAGCTATCCACTTAATTCTCATCATAATCATTGTCTCCTTGGTCCTCCTCTTCATTATTCAGATAACCTAAAAGTGACCATGGTTTTTTCATATTTGCTGCATGGTCTGTCATAGTGCATACAACCTGTAAGAAGGATATCCCAGTACTCAATTCGTAGAAATAGAGTATAACATCCATTTATCATAACCTTGTGACAGATATTCTATGAATCCAAAATATCCTTAAGTTCTGAAGCAATTCTCTTAGCATTGTGCATGCCATGTAAGTGGTGACAAGCCAAAAAAGTGGTTGAAAATGGAACACAGAATCTATCATGTGACAAAATACATCAAGATAACATTTTATTTGACTGTAGTCCATATATCAATGGTAATCCCACAAAAATTCATCTCCCTAATAATAAGTTAAAACGACTTCGTCTTAAATGTCTTCAAAAATTGCAATTCCCTCTTGTAGATACCAATATTGTCCTGTCACCAAGTTTACATTTTACCATCCACTTTTTGTCTACTCTGTTTGTTTCAGTAAAGAATCGCTGTAAAAATAGCGACAGCTTAAGCTCAGTGGGATTAGGAGTACATGCTAGGCCGCTGATCAGGAGTTGCAACACGATTCTTAGCCATTAATCCTGCTTCTGTGCCTGTGCATTGCTATGCACACTCATTAAACTTATGTCCTCAAGACATTAGCAGAAATATCATTTGCATTAGAGATGCCTTGGAGCTTGTGCGTAAAGTGGGAAAGTTAATCAAACTTTCACCCAAACGTCTTCAAATATTCTCTACAAAGCTTGATGAAACTAATGAAAGCACAACCAGTCTTAAGTCATTATGCATGACTAGGTGACTGCTCAAACTGGTGCTATCAATGTCATTTTCAAAGATTACAAAGTGTTCATTAAAACTTTGGAGGAAATGTACGAGACAACAATGGATGAGTATGGATTAAAAGCATATGGACTCTGTAAGAGTCCATATGCTTTTAATCCATAGTGGAGAAATTCAACACACTTTTTGGCCTAATGGTGAGTTTTCATTTATTCTCTGCTTCTGAACAAGTCTCCCTTTCTCTTCAGAAAAAAAATTACTATTCATGGCACAATCTCAGCCTAAGAAGCTGCAAAGGCACATTTCAAATGTTTATAATCTGACAATGACTTCTATACAAGGGTTGTTGGCTTTGCTGAGAAGCATGAAATTGAACAACCAGTAGTGCCAAGGAGAAAAAAATGTCCTAAGCGATATGATAGTGGAGCTGAACCCTATGTTTTTTCTGATGTGAAAAACTACTTTAAGCAATTGTATTATGAAGCGTGTGATCTCTTGTCTGGTGAGCTGGAATGTTGCTTTCAAGCATAGTACATTTCACCAGTGCTATCCATGGAGCAGCTACTTATAAAAGCAGCAAATAACGAAAATTTTGAAAGTGAGGTGAAAAAGATGCAAGAGTCATGCTTTTCAAAAGATATTGCCTTTACAGAGCTAAGCAAGCAACTTCCACTTCTTCATGATATGTTAAAAACTGCCTTGCCAACTGTTGGTCACTTCAATTAATACTATATGTGACGCAATGAACATAAATGATATCTTTAAGGACATATTCTCTTCAGTACATCTTTTGCTTTGTTTAACATTAACTTCACCAATAACGTCTGCAACGTCTGAAAGAACATTTTCAGCTCCAAAGCACCTTTATACTTATATTTCGATCAATGATGCCAGAAAAATGACTAAATAACTGCCTATTGCTGCACATCCATAAGGAACTCACAGATTCATTAGATTCACCTTTCATTGCACGAGAATTTGTTTCTAAATATGATGAATGAAAAAACTACTTTATGAACTTTTTGGACTCATGAAGATGTATACTGTGTGCTTTTAAATGTGTTTCAAGTTATCCTTTTTTCTTTAAAAAATATTGTTTAACTCTACATATAAGAATTTCTTTACTGCCCCCCCCCCCCCCCCATATTTTGAGTGGTGTCTCTGCCTCTGATAATTACTAAATATGTGTACATTCTTATCTTATAGCACACATGTAATTTAAAATTATTATACAAGTGATGTATGAAAATGTACTATAACAATGATTATGTACATTGTTTTAACATACAGAATGATAAGCGCCAATTTCAATTTTAAGATTCAGCTTTTCACATTGGGATGGGGCGGAGGAAACCCATCCCAACGTAAAAGCGGAGGCAAGTTTGAAAAGTTGGTGTAGGATGGAACTATTCTCTGTTACCTCACTGCTTCCATTTGGAATGATTGATATTTCTCAATGGACAATCAACATTAGATTATGGCATTGTTGTCATGTACTACGTAGTGCTACAAAAGGAGCTGTCAATGTTACTGGATTGGTGGAGTCATTGCTGTGTTCTGAAAATGGAGATGTTACAAATCTGGTTTTCTCCCTGGTTATGTTCCTTTTGTTGCTTTTTATATTATCAGGTGATGTTGAACTCAATCCTGGACCTTTAACAGGTAAATATTTGCCTCTTGACATTCAACTGTGGTGAACTGAACTGATTTTTTAATTACCATAATTATTGTAACCATCATACCACATTCACACAGTATAATGTGTATTCATATTATAGCTCTATTATATTTTTATAACATACTTTTATTTTTGATAGCGATAGGGATCTAACAGGATGTTTGTACTTAATTAGTTACTGATAATATTTTAAAAAAATATATCATTCAATGTATAGACTTGTTGCTGGACCTCTAGACACTTTTATGATGTGATGATGTGTTGCTGATTTTTTTCTTTTTATTTCATAGATATTACAAACAATTTGAAAAAGATTAAAGGAAAGAAAAAGAAGAGACTGAAGTTAGAATATTTTTATTATGATCAATCAGAGTTTGATGAGGATGTATTCCTTAGGAAAAGAATATCTCATTACATATCATCTGACAGTGACTTAGAGTTATATGATGCATCACGTAGATATGGTAAGGAACCAGCTAGTGGAAGACCTTTCATAAAAAAGGCATGTCTCCCAAAATGACACTTTAAAAGAATAAGTAATAAAATACAGTCTCCCCAGGCAAGTTAGTCCTGGAATTGCTGGCACTTCCTGCAAGACTAAAGGGTTTAGGCTTGATGAATCCTGTTGCTATTGCTGAAGAACAACACGACACTTCACAACTTATTTGTGTTCCTCTTATTGAATGAATCCTTCAACAAGACCATCAGCTTGCTGACTGCCAGGCTCTTCAACAAGATATTAAAGCCAGAATTCGCTCTAACAATCGATCTAGGCAGAAGGAGGATGCCAGGAATCTTCAAAACTGACTTCCAGCTCCATTACAACGTTCTATGGAGCTTTTACAAGAAAAAAGAGCCTCAACATGGCTGACAGCATTGCCCATTGATGATCATGGTTTTGCTCTACATAAATCTGCATTAAGGGATGCCCTCTCTCTTCGATATGACTGGACACTTCAGAATCCACCCTCTCACTGTAGCTGCAGCCAGCCATTCAGTATTGATCATGCCCTAACTTGCAAAACTGGGGTTTTTCCTGCGGTGAGACATAATGAAGTGAGAGACATCACAGTCTCATTATTGTCTGAGGTCTGCCATTGTGTTTCAATAGAACCTCACCTGCAGCCACTCTCAGGTGAGACTTTGTCACATCTCTCTGCAATTATTGACGATGGTGCTCGTTTGGATATTTCTATGTATGGTTTCTGGGGAGGCAGATTTGAGAAGGCATTTTTAGATGTGAGGGTGTTCAACCCTAGCGCCCAATCAAATTGTCATGGTCCTTTAGCATCTGTGTATAAAAGACATGAACAAGAAAAGAAAAAACAATATGAGCAATGTATACTGGAAGTTGAACATGCTACATTTACACCACTTGTGATGTCAACAACAGGTGCAATGGGCAAGGCTGCAACAACTTTCTATAAGAGGCTTGCATCTATGATCAGTGACAAGAGAGATGTTCCATATAGTAAAACACTGAACTGGATTCACTGCCACTTAAGTTTTGCTCTTCTAAGAGCATCCATCATGTCCATAAGGGGGTTTAGATCATCATGAAAGCATCCAGCATCTGAGGATGTGGAGGAACCTATTGACCTCCAAATGGCTGAAGGTCACATTGAATAATTTAAGTTTTGTCTTACAAGGACAACTAGTTTTGTTGTATGTGTATTTCTTATCTTTCTTATATTATCTATATATTTGCAATATTGTCTTATCACCTTTTTTTATATACACTTGAATGACCTTATTTATTTGTTTATCTTTAATGCCAAAAAAATAATTTCAATGTATAATGTATTTTCTTGATTATTGTACAATGTGTTAATAATTTTTTTGACTATGTTACAAATACAACTTGCATTTTTTTAACGCTAATCCTAGTCTTGATAATTTATATTAATTACTTTAATGTGATCCATTAGGAATTTTATTCATGTTTTTCTTTTTATATAGGTCATAAACGACCCAACCAGATGGAGGAAATGCCACCACCAAAAAGGAAACCTACTACTACTTCAAGTCAGTAATTGATAAAACAAAATTAAGATAGTACTACATGTGACACTTTCATATATTGCTTCAAATCAAAAGTGTTTTCAAAGCCATTAACATAAATTTTGAATCACTTGTACATGACAGTATGTGTCAACTCATATTTAACTAAATGGAGGACCCCTTACCCTCACTAAGGAGGAAGAGTGTACAAATCCATTCTAAATGATTAGAAAAAACTAGCTCATGATCATCTTTGGAAGCTTACCAATTATGAATATGATTAACTACATTAGGAATATAATTAAACAATAATTATTTTTACAAAGTTAGAGGTAGATGTAGAGCTTGTATTTTTAATGGCTGTTACATTTAGTCATCTCCATGATATCACATGTAAACACACTTGTCAAGTATGGTTCATAATTAGAATACTACAGGATATTAATTTTAATGGTGAATTATTTGGAGATAAGTCAGAATAAAATATCAAAATAATTATTTATTTCTAAAGTAATGTTTTCAATTCAAATGTTTGTCTAACATACTTGGACCATATTGACCAATAAGATTGCTTCATTTCAATAAATGTATGCGATACTCAGCATTTGCTACTGATATATGTGTGTCAAATGTGCTTGTTACCATTTTTCTTGTGATAGAAATAATATGACTTTATTATTTTGTATTTTTATTTGCAGTACATTTTTATTTACCAAACATGTTGTTTGTAATTGTTACTGAAATTATGACTCCAGTCAACTGTACATGTGTCTATTTTTATTGTAGCCATATAAATTTATGACTTTTTTTAACCACACCCACAAGTCTTATCCCTTTTTTTTACTATAATATCTATTGTACATGTACACAAAGATTTATGTACTTGTACTTCTTAAACTGGACAATAGGAACTGACTATATTCTAGCTAGTATTATAGGATTGAATTTGAAATTTAAAATATCTATAACCTTGGAAATTATAACCTTAAAAAAGATTGTATAAGAATATGTAAACCTATTTATTTATTGACCTGAAATAGAGCAATCTGATTGGTTAATTAAGTCATAGTATGGTACAGGTTAACTACAATTTAATATAGCTAATAACTGTATTAACTTGTAGTTAGTATATTGAGTGATTTAGGTAAATCTAATGATTTTCATTGGTAAGGTCCTTCTTGGCCAGCAACTTACAGTGGATAGACTGTTGATTAACTCCACATATGAGTTGATCTTGTAGCATGTCTTGTAGCGAGTCTTTATAGTCACAATATTCAGCTATATGACACAGAACTGCTACATACATCGCAACAGACTCATCTACTACTCTAACACGAGAGTTAAACTTGTATGTCTGAACAATAAAATAGACCTTTTTGGATCATAATAGTCCATAACCATCTTCACTAAGTCACTGTATGACTTGGTTTCAAGTGCCTGTGCATCGAGTAAACTTCTTATTAACTTGAAGGTCTGATGCCCACAAATGGAGAGCAATATGGAGTGTGTCTTGTCTCTCCTTCTACATCATTTGCTACAAAGTAGTATCCTAGCCTCTCAACATAATGTAACCAGCTTTCTTTGGATGAATCAAATGAAGCTAGAGTGCCATGTCGAGCCATATCGTTCGTTCATCTATATTTTACCCTTGTCACCAAATATGTCGTATCTTAGCAAGTGACTAACTTTACAACCATAACATAACACAACAACTGACTAAACAAAACAAAGAAAGATATTAAATACTTACTCACAAAAATATTACGTCATAGAATAATGCATTAATTACTTGATGAAATACCACACATATTAACTAGTTTAATGTGATCCAATGGAATTTAGCTTATAATGTTGTTCTTTTTGTATAGGTCATAATCAACAGAAGGAGGTAATGTCATCAATAAAAAGAGAAATACATCAAGTCAGTAACTGAATTTAATTATATTAGACATAATTTCAGTTAGATCTCTTTCATATTAAAGACAACTTAATATTACATGTGACAATGTCATATGTTGCTTCAAATCAAAAGTGTTTTCAAAGGCAATAACATAACTTTAGGATCACTTAGCACTCAATAAGCATGTGTCTACTCGCAAATAACAAACAGCAATACCCCTTGGCCTCACCAAGGAAAAGAATATGCAAATCCCATTAGCCATAGGCAGCTTGCAGTCACAAGCAGTCTAAAATTGTTTTTTTCAATCACTAAGCTCATAATAAAAAAATTCATTATAAGTAACTGTCTCACACACTAATAAGATTATTTAACAATTGTAATATGAATAATCACAAAACATGATAACACAAATCATAGTATTTATAATGGTGTATTCATTATACAGGTCAAAATCACTAATAATATTTTTAATTTTCCATAGAAAGGAGAGAGGGGAGACTGGGATTAGAGCCATATTCTCTTCAATCAGATTTAGATAAAGATGTACTTCTTCGTAAACGAAGATCTGATCATGTATCATATGATAGTGACTTAGAGTCCTATGATGTATCAGGTAGACATGATAATGGATCAACTAGTGCAAACCTTTTCACAAAAAAGCAATTTCTCAGAAAATGTCACCTTCATTACCTAAAAATATACCACATGAACATAAAGGTATATATTCTGTTTTACTGACAAGTAATAAAGATAATTTACTGATTCATTGTTATGTTTGATAAACAAGAGGGAAATAGGAAAGACAATAGTTTGGATCAATTTCTATATATATTGTATTAACTTCATTATTGCATAACATGTTAACTATATTTTAACTCTGTTACGAGTGCAATTTAATGTTTAACCTTTAACACAAATCATAGTATTCTTCATTTATGCTAAGTAGTTTAATGTGATCCATTAGAAATTTAGTTTGTCACATTTGATTTTGTATAGGTCATAAACGAATGAACCAGATGATTGAAACATTATCATCAAAAAGAGAATCCACTACTACTACAAGTCAGTAATTGAATTAATTATATTAGACATTATTTGAATTAGACCTCTTTCATATTAAAGACAACTTAAGATAATTGTACATGTGACACTTTCATATAATGTTTGAAATCAATAGTGTTGTCAAAGACAATAACATAACTAAAGATCACTTAGCACACCATAGCATGTGTCAACTTACAAATAACAAATAGAAAGAGTTCTTAGCTTCATTAAGGAGGAAGAGTGTGCAAATCTCATTCTAATGTGTTAAAAAACTAGCTCATGATCATAGTTAGAAGGTTAACAACAACTCTGAATATGATTAACTATGCTAGGAATTTAATCAAACATTTTGTTATATGGCTATTAATAAAAATTGCTGGAAATAAATACTATTGTGAACCTTGTCAATATAGGACTAGTTGGCACCTACAACATGAAGGCATAGGCATAGGCATAGGCAGCTTTCAGGCACAGGTAGTCTATAATTGTGTTGTCAGCCACATGGCTTGCAATGACAAATTCATTGTTGTATATTTTCCTTTCATTGAATAGTTGTCTCACATGCTATACAGAAATTATTTAGCAATTGTGATATGAATAAAACAAAAAGTGATAACCAGTTACTTTTGCATTTATGTGAAATGTCTCTGATCATTTTCTTTGACCTCAAAATATAATTCACACAATTATCAAACACTCAAATAACAATAAGTGGCAATGTAGACAGCCTTAACCTCAGCAACTCAAAATTTTGGGCCCAGTATGGTTTGGAGATAGAGCTTTTGAAGTAACTTATTGCCTTAGCACCAATAAAGCTTGCTCTGAAACAAAGTCACTTGACTGAAGTTTATTAACAATTAGTGAACTATTGACTAGATTTAAAGTTTGTTAGTCAAATAAGCCTTTGACTGTCTATGCTTGACTTCATAGTTACTACTCTGGAGACTATAATTTGTTTATGGTTTCATTGGTCCTATAATCTGCTCCTAATTAATTGATATAATACATTACATGAACTGATCATGTTGCTAACCTTGTTGTACCTGTATGTGTTATATTTTATCATCTTAATTTGTTATTATTAGGTGCAGAAAGAATGATGCAACATAGTGAAACTGAACATCATATAGTAGAAAAGTTGCAACTAGAAAAGGAACAATCAACTCAACTAGAAGAAGGTATTGCTAGTATATGATATAATTATTATTAAACTGATCTATTCAGAAGAAATAGTGATAGTAGGAAAGAACTATTCTAAGGTTAGTGCTGCTAAAGATCAACAGCTATCAGTTGAAGAGTGCGGGTTAAAAATTTTAATACCTGCACAAGTTATCACACCAGTAGACACTTCATATGAAATTACTATTAATGGATTGTGGAGTAGCAAATTTGAATTTCCTGAAAATAGCCAACTTATCAGTGGTGTGTGTTATATATCGGTATCTAGTTCATCTCAGCTCAAAAAACCAGTTACAGTTCTGCTAGAACATTGTGCTAACATTACTGATAAGAAACAAACAAAATATCTCAGTTTTGTCATTGCTAAATCTGGTCCACCTTTTAAGTTTGAATATCTATCAGGAGGATCATTTTGTCCTGGTTCACAATATGGCACTATACATCTCAAACAATTTTCATACCTAGCTATTATAGTTCTAGGCTCTGTGGTTGGTGGTGCCATATTGGGACTAGGAGGAGTAGCTCTAGGAGGTGCAGTTGGTGGTGCCATATTGGGTCTAAGAGGATTAGCTCTAGGAGGTGCAGTTGGTTGGTATCATATTGGGTCTAGGAGGAGTAGCTCTAGGAGGTGCAGTTGGTGGTGCCATATTGGGTCTAGGAGGAGTAGCTCTAGGAGGTGTAGTTGGTGGTGCCATATTTTGTCTAGGAGGAGTAGCTCTAGGAGGTGCAGTTGGTGGTGCTATTAAATGTCATTATGTAAATAGTAAGTATATACTGATCAGTTATACATGTATGGAATAGAATGTTTAGAACAGTCTTAGTGAGTCAGCAATTGTATGCTTATTGTCAATATTGAATTAATCCCAACATATTAATTATACACAATACTTACTTTATACAGGTACTAAAGTCCCTAACTGCAACTATCAGGCTTATATATTCTATAAAGATGTAAATGAGGAAACATGGAAGATGCGATTCACTGTTGTTCAAGATACCACATATTCTAATGTAATAAATGTTTTTTGCCTTAAATTATTACTTTAATCATTAACATTTCTTATATAGGAAATTCTAAAATCAACATCTAAGTTTGGTAATGAAGAAGATAACTTTCCATTTCGTTTTGTGTCTACAATACCTTCATCAAGAAAACAGGGTGAAGCAGCCAGAAGAGATATTTATACAAAAAAGAATTTAAAGTTAGTAGGATTCCCTAAAAAAGCAGTTCATGGGTGGGAAATAACACCACTACGTACACCTACAGTAGTAAGTGATGTTATATGTTTTGTGTGCATGTGTGTGTGGGTGTGAGATTTAAATGAAAAAATATATTTAAATTACATGATGTATGTTATATAGATTAGTGGAAATAATCCTTGTGACTTTATTGCATCATGGAATCGTGATCCTCCTAATATTCCTATACTAGTATCTGCTAATCCAAGATTGCGTAACTTCAGAAATAAACTTAGACATCCTATAACAATTGAAGGTATTGAAATTGTTGGTAGTGAAACAACAGCTGATGATAAACCTAAAATTGTGATTACTAGATCACTGACCAGTAATTTACAAAGTGAGTGCTTGTCTAATAATTATCTTTGTAGTATTTTTGTAGCATCAATAATTATGGACAATTCTTCCAGTATATGAGACCAGTCTTTGACGTATGGACTGTTTGTAGACATCACCAACTTTAAATATTGTGTTTATAGTTGGTAGCTTGAATTTTTTTGAACAGTCTGACTTGTTAAGTCATGTACATATGTGTGAATATCAATAATATAATTACACTTATTACATTGTTTAACTAAGCAAATAACATTTTCTTAGATCAATACTAAGTTGTATGTTTTTCCATTTCATATTAGGTAATATAGTTGAAGGAAGTGTACATGTATCTACTTTACCAGATCATTCCTTGGATCGACAACCTACACTACAAGAATTAGTTTCACATGTTAGAACAGCAGAATGGTTTCAGTTAGGTGTGAAACTAGGACTAGACAATGTGGCTTTAGATGGATGTCGTGACTATACCAGTATATATCAGTTGTGGATTGAGGAGAAAGCAAGAGGAGAGTTTATTAGATGCTTAAAGAGCTATTAGACAGGATAATGTAGCTGAGAATTATGAAGATTACTTAAAAACAATGGTAAATTATATTGTATGTGCATCATTATGTATATGTATATAAAATTAATAGAGTAGACTGCTTAACTAAGAAATAATTCCCTGTCATTTGCCTATATATATATATTAGTGTACTGATGTGTATATTATTTTTATATTTGTGCATTCTTGATAGCATAGACTACATAAACAGCTTGTGACCATAAATTAATATTATAAACTCATTTTTTTCATTTTTGTGGTGGGAAATAATGAGAGTGTTCAATCTATATAAGTGATGTTATGTATATTAACAAGTACAATATAGTAAGTATACTAGTTACTTTTGTTACTTAAGACTTATAAACAGACAAGAGTAGAATGTACCTGAACAAGAAACTATAGCTTAGTAAGCACTCACTTACAGTCACTTTTCTTGCTTAAACTTCTGTCTAATACTAATAACATGACTAATCTAAGAAAATTAGACATTCTAACCATTTCATAAAAGCTATATTCTAATTAACATCATGTAGTTACTGTACATAATTATTATCTATTAATTCCACAGATGTCTCTCTCAATATCATAGAAGAAAGATCTTTCTAATTGCTCTAGATATATTGTTGAAGCTGATTATACTACTTTATTGATCTACCTGCATTTTAAGCGATTATATGTACATGTATGTAATAGGAGATGTCACATGCATCACTACATCACATCATTACTTCTATGATATATTATTTGATGTGGAAAATACTCGTGGTGTTTAGCAATAATAACTTTAAATAGTTGGCATTACAGCATACAAAATATCAATTTGTGTTCTCTAATAGCTTTGCTTCATTAACTCTTGTCACTTATTATGTGCATGAACATTATTGGCATGTCTGTCTGTTAGTTGGCAAAGCATTTCAAATAGCTCTAACTCAGGAACACCAGTGTCTACAGGTTAAATGTCACAGGAAAACAGCAAAAATAGCAATTCCTTCTAGATAAAAGGATGTGAACGGAACATGAAGCTTGAAAAACCAGAAAGACCTTTGAAAAGCACAGGAAAGATGGAACAAGGGTAAACAAACTAACATCAGTACAGAAACTGCTGCAAGAGTTCCACACTTTAGTCCTTTCCATTGTACTATGGTTCTTATAATTACATCAACAGTCTCTACTAACAGAATGAACTACCTGTATTTGAACTAAAAAGTGGCTTAATTTAATGACACATTTAGAATTGAATATATAGCTTAGATGTACCAGGGTTTATTGACTTAATATGTATGTATAAGTGGATTGATGAGAAAGATAAAAATGATGCAACCAGAAGAAATTTACCTGATGCTTTAGGATCTATAAGACAGCATGAAGTAACTAATTAAGGAAGATATGAAGATTACAGTATTTATGAATGAACAGAACAGTATGCAGGAAATGACTATCCCCAAAATTCTAGTTAGGGCACATATCTCAAGTTTTAGTTACTACAGTCATTAAATTATTGTACAAATCAACTGTTAGTAAATCCAAGTAAAATCCAATGTCTCCCCCTTCCTCACCAATTTGAGAAAAATTAACGTATATTTTCAGATTAAAGAAACTCACCTAATTTAACAAAACACCATGTTTAACAGTAGTCATATCATAGCAATTCATAATGGAAAAGGATTACATTCTTATTCACCATTTGATAACTTCTTTGCTAATGGTGATCACTTGAATCAACTTACAGCAAATGTGACTGAAAAAGGCGAATACATTCTTTGTGTTGGTACTGGCTTCTTAACAGGTTAAGATAATTAAGTAAATACTTAGCTAGTTTTACTACCTTATCTCTTATTAACTAGATTATATCGGATACTTATTAAAAGAGGAACATTTTGTTGCAGCTATTGTCAATGAGGATGTCACAGTAAAGATGCACCGTTTACGGAAAATATTTGAAAAGACTGAAACTGAGCAATAGAGTACATACTATAATGATTAGTAAGTTTTAACATAATAACAGCAATTAATTATGTAGTATATTCGTGTGCTTTGTTGTAGATATAGATTGGTATTGGTACATCTGTACATAATATCTTGAACTTTTGAAGTATGTCTTTTTGTAATAGATATAGTGCTATGTTGTACATTATATTTTGAAATTTGGCCATGTGCTTATACAATAGATAGTATAACATTGTGTAAAATATCTTGAAAACAGTTGAATCAAGAGGATACATCTCCAGGTATGTTGTTTCATTATTGAATTGATACAAACATGAAAAAGGTTTAATAACCATGTAATGGATGAATAAACAATTGTTTGTTTTTTCAGATGCTGTATACAAGTATGGATTACCCTTACTACTATTGGCAATTCGAGATGGAAAGCAAATGACTGAAGTAGAGAAGGCTGTTGTATTTGTTACAGTGAGTCAAGTAAACTTGTAAATTTCATGTATAATAATAATGGCTTTCCTTTATAAACAAAAATAGTCAATCTTAGTGTACAGTTTCATTTCATAATAATGATTATTATGATTTTTTAAAATTCTTTGTCAACAGGAATCAGTTGATATTAATGGCATCGTTAGACACTGCCTATTCCAACTGTGCTCATCCGAGATGCTTTGCTTTAATTGATTTGGTAATAAGTATCTATAATTTGCATGACTTCTTGGAGATGTTACATAATTACTAATAGGGTTACTATGTCGATAAATGGTTTTTCGTAAAACGTCACAATATTTGGTACAGTAGTTACATCGTTTTACAGCACAATCAATTAGTAATTAACAATTCTTGTGACGTACTGTGCTTATTTCTAATGTAGTGGAATCAAGTACATAGGCATCTAAAAACAATCATTTACGTAGAATTATTTTACAGACAGTACTAACCTGATAATGTTTGCACATCACAAAATGTAACTTCTGAATTGCCAGAACAAAAATGACTGGTATCTACTGCATCAATAACTGCTAAAACCTCAGATAAAGAGTTCATTTGGGCAGGGATATGATTCAGAAGTGAACATTTGATAGAGGTGTTATGTAAAGTTAGCTCCCATGTACCGCCATAATAGATTGTGAGTGATATAAAGATGTTGCATTCAGCATTGAAAAGTTTCCGGAAATTGATAGTATTTGATATGTCATCATCAATGTCTAGCCATGCTATAGTATAACATAAGGTGAATAAAATGGTGTGATAACATGGCTATACACAATGAACACTTAGGTAATAATCCCAAGGAATGGAATCTCTCTCTTAGCACAGACAATGAAGGAAAAGGAGCATGAATATAAATTGACTTTGGAAGAGATACAATTAAAGACCTGGGTATTGACCTGTGCTTTCTATTGTACAGTCTGACTTTTCACATTCCCATCTGAAAGGAAATTAATTAATAATAACTATTTAAGTGCACTATACTTAATTTTTGCACTGAATATGTACGCGTATTTTGTATCTTACATAACTATGATAGGAGTTTGACAAAGTAAATAATAACAATCTAAACCAACACAGAAATCTTTTGTTATGATAGGAGTTTGACAAAGTAAATAATAACAAGCTAAACCAACACAGAAATCTTTTGTATTTAGATGACAAGTTGTAATTTATGTCAACATAACTTTAAAAAATGGCTATAGTCCCACAAGTGGACCTATATCTTATGTTGTTTTAGTGTTTTCCATAAGAATAGCGCGACTTTACTAAACAGTCTAAACCAATGTGTTCTTATTTGTTCTAAATAATTAGTGCTAAATCTTTTAGTGGTAACATTGCTGTAAGAAGAAAGAGCTACAAAAGTATTTTAGTGTTATTTTCATCGTAAAAAAAGAAATTTAAAAATGAATCTCTGTATTATTGATTACTTTTAATAATAGAATATAAAGAAAATTATATAGACAATGTGTTGATAAATAAAAATCACCTTAATGTCTTTATAGAATAATACAATAGAGGTAAGAGTGTGTCTAGGTCACAATATCGGGTAATAAAAATTAATTGATTTTTTGGACACGGAATGCGTTTTCAAATGTTTATTAAGTACTATGGGATCACGTAATCCGTTTCCAATCCCGGTTACGTAGTCTATATAATCTATGGCCAGGCCCACCCTAAAATTTTGTCCCACCCACGTTACTTTATTATGTCTATATGAATAATGAATAATTAGCCTCAGGGCCCACCCAGGAACTTTTTCCTAGATCCGCCCCTGCATGCAAATGGACTATTATGATAGTAGTCAGTACACCATATGGTCAGCAATATATTCTACTTACATAACATTTACAACTTTATATTTGTAATTAAGATAATCGATATGTAGGCTATTATGAGAGCGAGAGGCGACTTCTATGTATTGCGACATGATTAATATTAGCTTCCTTTCCAATTTTACGAATTACGGTTATTTCCGATATTTCTTTATACCAGGCGATTGGCGAGCGCTTTAGTACGAGGCTGCGTGCTCTAGAGGTCAGATCGGCTCTATAACGGATACTCAACTGTGCTTACTTCTCAGGGAAAGGTCGCTGTTATATGATAGCACAGTTGTCTTGTTGTTGTCCTTTATATTAAGGTATAATCCTATTAATAGTTGCTTTATGTATTTAAAAAATAACTTAACTATGAAACTGCATTAATCCATGATTTTTGCTAAACTGATGCATACTGTTCTTTATGTATATAAGGTAGTCTATACAAGGTAATGAAATTGATGCTCGTCAGTTGGAGAGGTCATATGTGTTTGACCCAAAAATTAATTTTTTGTGCAGCTGTTAGTTAGCACAAATTATTAATAACTGAATTGTGTATTTTATAGACTCAGTTACCTTCTGTTTGCAGGAAAGTTTGAAAATCATCAAATTCATCAAAAACATCAGAGTTATCATTGCCTTCTAAATTGCAAATTGTACACAGTAAAAAGTGATGGGTAGAAAGTACCCAAACTTTTGGGTCAAAACACCTGCAACTCAGGCAACTCGTGTCTTGGGTTAAAATAACCCAATGAAAATAATAGTTAAAGCAACTGTCAAATATACTTGTGATTATAACCCATGCCTATAGTTAAAGTAACATCTGATATAAGTAGTTGAGGTAACAATTGCTGTTACTTTAACTTCGTGCACTGTGGTTACTGTAACACTTAGTAGGTTTGATTCTAACATAACAAAATTGGTTGTTATAACTAATATTGTTAATATAAATCATTGGTGGTGACATGCTTCTTTTTGGCTTCATCATGTAATGTACTTTATTTTGATAGCCACACTGAAAAAGCATATTGTCATTTTAACTAAGGTCTTCACTACTACAGTTACATCAATATATAAGACCAATACTAGTGTAACTCAATAAGCATGAAGCCAACTAGTTACATCAACAATCACATTGTATTTACACCCACTTTACTATAGTGGTTGAATCATGGCTTCAATTGAAGCTGTAAGTAGATACTAAGTTAATCAAGTTGAAGTACTATCTAGCTCTTCGTCATAATTTCCATTATTGGACATAACTACAAAGAGTACTTCTGGCTTTTAGTTGGCTTTTCACATGTTAAGTTAGACCAGGTTTTGGCTTTGGGGTAACTCAATATTGGGCAACTTGATGAGATTCTGGATGAAATGACAAAATACTATTTTAAGTGCACTATTATGCCTATGTCATTTCTGTTTCTTCACACCAGTCATGTATTAAATTGATCACTGTTAGTTATTGTAGTGCAATATGGGACTAGTCCAGTAAACTTGACCTACTTAGTTGTGTATCCAGACTCCCACTCGCATAACACATTAACATCCGTATACGTCACACAATGTATAATTAGACTGTCCAGTTGAAATGTGTACCTGACCATGCTTGACTTCATTAACCTCGCTGTGCGTGTGCTCATAGCGAGGGTTACTGTAGTCTGTCAGTGTGTGTGTGTGTGTGTGTGTGTGTGTGTCTGTTACGCCGGCAAATGGCTTTGAACTGCTTTAACTCGGCAAACAAGGCACTGGTAGCTACCAAACTATAGTGGACGGTAGCAAAACTTCTGTACTTCTTAAGAATACTGCCAAAAGGAGCGTCAAAGGAACAAAAAGCTTGAAAGTCTGAAAAATCTTTGAAAAAGCACAGCTTTCAGTCAAGACTCGAAAATTCAATAAAAACCTTCTGCATACAGCTTATGACATTTTCTAACTTTTTAAAGTGAGAATTTTTGCCAAAATACTTCTTTGGAAAGTCATGACTGTTTTACTAGTAGTTATCTTTGTCGATACATTGAGCGCGAACTAAAAATACTAACACCATAGCTGTCATTGAAGAATCACTAACTTTTACTAAGAAGTTGGAAAGTATTGGACCTTTTATCAATTACAGTGCAAAGTACCTAGTCTCGCGTAGCCAGCCCCTCCCTCTCGGGAAGGGTCTGGTCAACTGTAAGTATAGCTCTCGTTCAGAAAACTACCGGAAATCCGGTAGTCGATAAGTGGTGTTAAGAGGGAGGAGGGCAAACACCAACTTTAAAATTGCTGACCCACAATGTCAGATACGCAAGCAGTTCTCTAAAGCTTTTCGGTACTTTTTAGTGTAAACGAGTTCAGCAGGCTCCTTTATTCTGCCCTATGCAAAGCGCCATGAGGTTTACAAATAACCAAAGCTTTCATCAATTGAGTTGTAATAAGTTATAACCTTCGAAACTGTCATGGATAATCGAGAACCTGCAATTCAAGCTGCTGCTACTAGACTAAGATTTATTCTTTAGGAGCCTGCCTGACATACTGGTTTATATCAGTAAACTTCATGGCACTTTGCATAGGGCAGTACACAAAGGAGCCTGCTGAAAGGTACATTGTGCTTCTATTGAGTCAGCATTTTTAAAGTAGGTGTTTGCCCTCCTCCCTCTCAACACCACTTATCGACTACCAGATTTCCGGTAGTTCTCTGAACGAGAGCTATACTTACAGTTGACCAGACCCTTCCCGAGAGGGAGGGGCTGGCTACGCGAGACTACAAAGTACCCACTAGACACACTAAAAGGCAAAGCTTTTTTCCACTTTGATTGGAGAGAGATATGCTGAATCATCAATAATCTTGAGCATCACGTGAGATACGTTTGTCTGTGGATAAGACCGCAGAGAGGTAAAGTCATTAAGAAACTTTGAAGGCAAAGGCAATAATTGAAAAATAACTAACCTAAATCTTACTGATAATATTGCTTGAAGTCTAAAATATATACTGTTAATTTCATAATGTAAAGGAGTGTCCACACAAATACATCCAAAATGGATATAATACATGTATTGTGCCTTCAAAAAAAATTCAGACAAAAGGAAAGAAATCAACATTAAGTTAGACTTATTTATCATCATTTTTATTAGAAAGCTCTATGTCACCAAGCCTTTTAAGCTGCAATTGTTAAGACTTTCTACATTGACTGCTATTTGCTTGTTGTTGAAATGTGCTTGATAAATATGACAATTATGTACTAGTTAAACATGGATGATCAGAGACACTCCATTTCTTCAACAATTTTCTACAAGTCTAAAATTACTAAAAGATCTCGAAGCTAATTTAATCATATGGATTGTATGGATGTGGAACAGCTTGTAAGCATTGCATAAGATTTCCACCCACATTCAAACTCACTAATCTGTTATTTCAGGAGTCCCACAAGGTAGTATATTGGGACCCTTACTATTTCTTATTTATGTTAACGATATTCCTACATATAACAATCACTCCTGTTTATTTATGTTTGTAGAATCCATCTCTGATGCAGCTGCTCGTTGTCAGTGTGATATGGAATTTCTGTTTGATTGGAGTAGAAAATGGAGACTTGAGTTTTAATCATCCTAAATGTGTTTATATGCATTTTTCTCAACTATTATGTTCTAAATCTTTCACGTTTTTACTTAGATGGAACTCCAATACAAACAATGACACTCCTTGGTGATCTTCTTATAATTTTATCTTCAGATTTGAACTGGACTGCTCATTCTTATCAAAAGCTTATTTCTTTTTATCTCTTACTTGCTCACAGTTAACCTATTGCTATTAACTGTGGAGGCTTAAGTACTTCAAGGACATTGAGGCTATGGAGCTGTTACAACAAAGAGCCACCAAATTTATTCTAAATGACTTTAAGTTCGATTATAAATCTAGATTAATTTCTCTAAAACTCTTGCTATTAATTACCTGGCTGGAAATGCAGGATATTGTAATCTTTATGAATGTCTAAAAGAACCATCTGACAACTTTGATATAATTATTTCAATATGTAACCTTCTCTTCCACGTGTACAAGAGTAACTTTAAACAAAAGACTGATTAATAACAAATGTAATACAACAAAATACCAACGTTTTTATTGCAATAGGATAGCTCATGTTGGAATGCTCTTCCCTTTATTGACACTACAGGCAGCATGGCATCCATCAACCATAGGATCAAACAAATCTTATAGAGCTATTTCTACAAAGTTTTAATGTGGATAATGTATGCTCCTGGAACATTTCTTGTCCATGCCTGTTATGTTCAATTACTCCAGTTCAGTTTATTCATTGACAGTTAGGCATCACCAGATCTTGGAGAATGACCCTCAAAGTTAAGCAACACTTTAAATTTTTCCCTCATAATATTTTTTTTCTTTTCTCATCGACTAATTATCTATTGCTTCTGCAAAACTATAATAATAATAATAATAATAATAATAATAATAATAACGTGCAGTGGACGAACTTAGGTCTCCACACCCTCTTATGATTCATCACTATTGTTGTAGTATAAGAGTATTAGAATTAGAAGCTAACTGGTAGTTTTGTAATTTCATACTATATGGAATGCAAGTGAAGTTAGTGAACGTACAGTTCTTTCTTTCTGGTGGAAACCAGACCATTGAACACTTTTGCATCAAGTTTGTCCGTTTACCCCTGCGCCCGAAAATTTTACAAAAATGACTGTGACAACTGTAAACTAAATTATCAACTGTTCAATTCTTCTGATATTTGTATGTACTGTATCAATGAATGTTTCAGATACTTAATGGTGCTAGGTACTGTGGTGTGTTTTGCTGATGTGAGTGTCTGAAAGCGATCTGTCCGATAAAGCGTAATTTACTCTATGATACTGTAAAAAATTAATCAGATTTAGAGACGCTCCTACATTCAGGAAGTCAATTTCAAACTGAAGGAGTACACAACAAACATTTCTATAAAAGATGTTTGTGCAGTATAGTCAGCTTTACATTAATTTTATTTAAAAGTACAAATGTGATCCATGTGCTTCAAACAGGCTATGCCGAGTGTAATGGTGTTCACATAATCCAAGTCACAACATAGGTACCTTGTAGTCTCATTTACTTCTATACAATTATATACATCATATATATTGTAGCTATTTGTATCTTTGAAAGGGAACTAAAGTATAAACCTGAATGTGTTAATAATCATTCACAATGTAGCACATGAAAAAGCAGTAACAGTTTGTCTTATATATATATAGACGGTATCTATTAACCTTGATATTAGATCTACTATGTGTGGTATATTCCTTTAATAATCAAGTACTATGACTAGCTTCTTTTGTCAAAGCTACATGATTTATCCAAAATTTTATTCAAGGATATAACTTCACTTTAACCATAATTATATTTATGACTATTACTTGAAAGCATTATATTACTACCATTTTAGCTTATGTGGTCTGGAACAAGCCCAACTCCTCACAATAAATGATCACTGACTACATAGCTATTATGCTGAACTCAGCTTACTTCATCAGACAATGCTGGCAACTATAGTGCCGCAAAATTTAAAAGCACTTGTGAAAAATGTTATTATTTATTTGATTCTGAATAATTTTCTCTTGCCTAACTATTCAATACATTTGAAAGTAGCTACTAAAGCTAGCATGTGTGTATATATATTACAGTGAACAGGTGTTATTGTAATCCATTGCATTTTACAGATACTTCTCAAGTAATCTCCCTATGAACATAAATACTTCAACTATTTACTGATATTGGTAACAATTGGTATAAATTTGGTTGAGCTCTTAATGTTTGCTGCAATGTTTTGAATGACCTAAGTAACAATTGCAATTGCAATACAGATAAAAATGAAACTCATTCTCCTCCATTAATTTTTTTATTAAAAGACATTTATTAAATGACAAGGGAAAACAAAAGCAAGCAGTTTTCATGATTACATTGCTAAATTTGAATAGGTGTAAGACTGCCAAGGAATAGACTACAATTTGTTTATAAACACTAACATTATTTTATATTGTACTATGTTTGTTGTTAAAGATATGATCTCATTTACAAGAATTAACATGTGGGAGGGTACCATGGAGAATGACATCATAGTTCATATGGTAAGAGATGACATATTCTAGCTTCAGATAATAACTGGTGACTGGTGAGTCAAGACATTACAATACCTTTATTCCTAGAGAGATGCTTGGGTGTATTGAAATATAAATAACATATTCTTTACTAATTTGGCTTAATGAATAGCCAATTCATATATAAAGCATTCCTACATGGAGCTCTGCTGCAGCATCATATGACAACTATATAAAGATTGTACTATGAATGTAGTCTCTCTATATTATGACAATTGGACACAGACTTTAAAATCTGAAGATAAGGAAGAGAGCTAGTGACATAATGTCCTAGAAATATTGGAAAAGATAGGCTGGCCATTGAATCTACTATATAGCTATAGTACATTTACTGTGTCTCATGTTAGATATGCATCAAAAAATAAACAAAAGGTTTACCATTAATTTCTCATTCTTCTGGTAGAGTGGGGAGTATGTGAACTTGTAAATGATGTAAGTGAAGCTACATGTATAAATATTTAGAGAAACTATGATAGTTTTTATATTATATATAACCTACTGTTATGTACTTTAACTCTATTGTTTATGTTGTGTACTTGTTTTAGTCATTTAATAAAGAGTGTAGATTGGAATCTGAATTGCTAGTTGCATAAAAGGAAGACTACTGTATGTTATCTGAACTGAAAAAAATTTAGTATTGCTTATGAAGATGTTTATTCAATACTGACATCATAGAAGCTCAAGAGTACATTTTCTGTCAGTGTAGTTCATGCTACCCACCTACAAATATAGGAAAAATTGGTTTTGACAATACAGTTAGCTATTATATATCACCACCTGCACCATGTGTTGTAGTCTACTGACTTATGTCACTAGCATTTGGTAACACTTATACCACATTGGCTCCCATTGATCTTGTCACATACTCATTACGTTTTTAAGTTCCTCCACATTCCCTTGCTAGTGTCAGTCAGGTATTAAGTTCAATCAAGCACAGAAACACATTTCTGGATGATTTTTATTTGGGGAAATCTATTGTTAATTCATGATACAAAGGATGTAAAAGGCAACATATCTTGAGGAGATAGTACCCAATCCCAAATTAAAATTCACAATGTAACATTTACTATCATTAATAGAAGACATGTATTACACTAAGTGTGATGGATGATATTTTGGGTTTACAAATCAATGTCTTGGAAAAAGTTACTTCCTACTTACAAGATGTTTCTTCACAATGAATTCGGTATAAATATTCCTTAGACATTATTATACATTCATTAATTTTCCGCAGATATGGTTGTTCTTCTGTCCAAATGTACTACCAATTCAGACATTTCTGTTGTTATTTTGTGTAAAGAAAACATTACCAGAAACGGTCTAACAAAAGATTATTAATGTTATAGAGAATTATACTAATTGCAAATCAACAATAACTTTCTATCAGAATTGTTATCTATATTATTAAGTGAATCAGTTACAAATTTATAACTTATAGTTTGACTTTCTTTGCTCTTTTCAAGTATTTTGGTTTTTTACTGATTAAATGAAAAAATGAGTCTAAATATAAGTCAAGTACTGATCAACATGTATATATGACATCATGTAATTATATAAAACTGTAGAAACCGAATAAAAAAGATAATTAGTTTTATAGATACATACATACAAACAGAGTGTCAAATTGGTATATCCAGTGAAGTGATATCAAAATAAAATTGTTAGCAGAACACAATATAATTATAGCAATGGAAAATGTATTATAATATGTTAACATATGATTTAATTTATAGATGATGTAGCCAATTAATATCAAAGAAAATCTAAATTAAAAAGTCAATTTAAGATGCTTTAGTACTGTCTCTTTGGAAGACACTATGATCTTGGAAACTATACAGGTATTGTAAATGTAGTGATTTAATACAACTATTGCCCTTAAATTGGAGGATATTTTCTACATGTATGACATCAAAAGTTGATTAAGAGGGAGTATATGATGATATAATATATAAAATTCTCCAGGTAAGATTACTGGTTTATTTAATCCACAAGTCCAACACTTTAAGCATTCATTCATCACATGACCAGTGTTCACTCTCTATACACACTGACTTCCTGTAATCCATTTTAAACTGAACATGGATCTTCAAACATTTGTTCTAATTTTTTTTTTGTAAAAAAATTTAGAACTTCATAAAGTTTATTCTACAGGCTAATTCTAACATTGTGACTAAATTAAAAATGAGTTAATGGTGTTATTTATACACAAAAATGCTAAGGTTTTCTTTCAGATTAGGTAAAATTCTTTCCCATTTTTCAATAATGGATGAAGAAACTGTGTGCCTAGACTCTGTTAACCACATTTCATTGATTAAAGACTATAAAGGTTTGTTTGTCAAATTTACCAAAAATGAAGCAAAAGGTATTATACTGCAGCGTGAAAGAGGCAAGATATTCAAGGATGGAGACAGATTTATTATTGACAGTGTTAGGTCTCACTTTGTCACAAGAATATCAAAGTTAACAGAGGCAAAAGACTTTATGAAATGTTGTAGAAAGGTTATCAAGTCTTGAATTGAAAATAGTTAATGTTGAAAGAATCAAAGATAAAAGAGATAGAGAATGGGAATGTATGATAGAAAGACCAAGATGAGAAGAATACAGTGTCAGAACATACCAAGAGAAGTAAGTGGACTGATTTTTTGTGTGTGAGTGTGTGGGTGGATGCAGTGGTTTTGAATTTTTTTTTGTTTTGAAAGTGATTGATTTGGGACTGGTAGTTTTACTCTTTGACTTTTGGGAACAATAAACATTTTGGTGACAATGATACATTATGACTCTGCAGACTATTTTTTTCTATGTCAATTGGAGATTGAACCTTAGTTTCCTTTAGTTTTTTTGTCTCCATCTTCTGAGTAGGAAGGTCAAACAGTCATGATTTCGTAGCAGAGGGGTAGGAATGAAGGTTAAGGTGGGGGGGCTGATCTTATGTTTAGTTGTGTTATATTATTAAACATCAAAAACGACCCAAAATTGACCCAAATATTAAGTCGTTTGTCATTAAAGGAAACAAACTCTTTAGCTGTTTCTAATAGGTTTATGTTATCAGTACAGTCCTTATACGTATGCAACAGCATGACATGGTTTAGTTGTTCTTGGGTCATAGTACTTCATAGGTAATTTTTTAGTCAGTGTAAGGTTGAAAATCTACGTTCCACTGTAGAAGACGTCATTGGTATGGTTAGATATAGCCTAATGTGCTATTGTGTACATAGTCTTGATACAAATCAGGGGGGGCTTCAGCCCCCCCTGCCCCCCTTTCCTACCCCTATGTTGGTAGTGACTACTTTCTACATTGTCTGGACCTGGATTTTCAAAACTTATCTGAGGCCTGACAAATAGTTCACCAGTACTGAATGATAATGATATTGATATTGATGTAAAGTTCTATAGTGTGATTGTTAACTGTCAATCCAACCTTACCTCCACGCAAATCATAAACCAACTTAGTTTTGTCATTAAGCTTTTCATCTAACTTATGAGAGGTGATGTCTTTGCGAGTTCCAGAGGCACCTGCAACAGAAACTTTGTCCATTTAGCGGTGACACAAACATCCTTCATAGCCTTGTCCTGTAACTTCATGGTAGTACCTAACATATAATTAAAATAAAATTTAAATATACAACGTTAAGAAGGATGATATAACACATCATACTGATTAGACTTCTAAATTTGGTAGCTATAATTTGTAGGTATTTTAAATTTCAGATTCAACATTTTAGTACTAGCTAGTATATAGTCTGTTCCTATTGTTTAGTTTAAGAAGTACAAGTACATAACTTTGTGTACATGTACAAAGAAATAGGACTTGTGGGTGTGCTTCCAATAGGACATGAATTTATATGGCTACTATAAAAATGGGCACGTGTATAGCTGACTGGAGTCATAATTTTAGTAACAATTACAAACAGCATGTTTACAGTAGTATGATATGTAATGTTTGAACTTTCATTGTTATATATAAAGTTTATAAAAGCTTAGTGTTCACATTAAGTTGACAAGTGTACTTGGTTCATATTAATCACTTTTTGATAAATCAGTGGGTGTAATGTTGTGATAATAAGTCACTATTATATTGATTAATAATTTATATTAGCACAGTAAAGTTATAAGGTCTTGTGGTTAGGAATCACTGACACAACTTGGAAACATTCACATACTGTCCTTGAAATATTAACAAGTGGGTATGAGAAGCAAAAAATGGAATTTGTTGAGGATTCTATCAGTAACACATGGTCCTGTTAGAGTTACCCATACACTAAACTCTTCTCTAATGACAATAGTATAAATCCATACTTAATAATTAGGAGATATATATACACTGGACTAATATGTAAACCCTTGAATGAACCATCCCAAGATGTTCTAATTACAAAAATTATTTAGTATTAAGTGATACATATGTTGTAAAAAATCGATTGATTGATTTAACTTATATAAAGGTTGCATGCGCAAAATGTAAACATTAAAAACTAATGTATTAGGAAATTGATCTTTATGTAGGTAATACATAAACACTAGTGTATTAGTAGTAAAAACAGTAGTATGCTAGCTTTTTGACAAAAATAAGTTTGAATTGCAACCTGTATAACCTAACAATGGTTAAATCAACTAATCACTTTTTACAGTCTAGATATGCAGTGGGTGTCTGAGACTTACTATCCATGTACTAAACTATCCAATTATACTAGTGTTGAAGAATATGCATGTACAGGACTCATGAACTGACCATTTCGAGATATATTGCAGTTTGTATGGATACTTAGCACTAAGGAATGTGTATACCTTGAGTTGTGATTATGTCAAGATATATACCAGTGATACTTGATATTGAGAAACATGAATGTACTAAACATACCCATAGTTTAAGGATACTCAGTGTTAACATTGGTCCAGTCTTAGAGACTACTTAATAGTAACAAGTAATTTGTCTTCTGTAGGAGTCTTATTTAATATACTGGTAATATCCGAGATAACAGTAAAATAATTATGATAATCTATCACATTATAAATGACTTAATGTCTTAAAAATTTTCATTTTAAATGTATGTTGTATTGATTAAGTTTTGACAAATGAACACTTCAATTATCAACAAATACACATGTCATTTAATACAGAAAGTTGGAATATAGAAAAGTAATTACATTTATACAATTAACTAGAACATCCAGGAGCACACAATACTGAGATCGTTCCACTTAATAATAACATAACCTTACTTCATAGGTTTGTCAAGTAACTTGTCATATGTATCTATAATATACAATTATCTATGTGTTACAAACAAATATTAAGCCATATCATCTAGTTATTAGAACATTCACTATTTAAGGAGAATGACTTTGTATTATATGTAGTTGCACCAAATTTTCTTTCTGCATAATAACAAAAGAAGACTACATACCTATCAAGGCAGGCTAATATGCTAAATTCTTAACAACTAAGTACAGAAGTAGCTTAGTCGTATTTTTCACAAGTCTACAACAATAATGAACATTACCTCTGTCTGACAGTTATTGAATCTGACAAACCATAGATCTTCAACAGTCTGTACACTAAAAAAGACTGGCTTATTTTAATTGTGGATTTGTTACAATAGCAAAAAATACATTAATTATAGCTGAGCAATATACTTAACACTTCATTTATAAACAATTTTAAAATGAACAGTTCAATATTCAACAACCAATACTTCAACTCTAGTCCTTCAGTGCTATTTTGGAGTGAGCACCTGATACAACTACAGTATAACAACTACTGGCACTTTTAAGAAAATATTAACTTCACTTATACAGCTTTAATCATATGAATATGAACACTTACTTCATTGACAACATACAGATTGGCTCCTTTCTATGTTAAAATCAAAACAACATCTTTGTGTGCTGCTGACATGACAGGAGTAGATCCAACCTAAATATATTATATTAACTATATTAACATGAATCAAGAGAGGATATCATAACATGTGTACATTACCTATACTATCACTGCTATACAAACATAGCCAATACTTCATATGGTTGAACAAAATAACTCAAATCACTCTCAAGAATTGACAAAATATTATAAATATAAATTTGATACTGTGACATTAATAAATAATTTTATAGCAAGAGGACAAACTTCAAAATTAGGGCATAATATATGTACTACATTTGTCAATGATACATGTTCTTGCAGTAAAACAAATAAGAAAAGATATTCACTGTACACACCTTTAGGTTAAATGACTTGCACAAGTGTAAATAATCATTCATCATCCACAGCCTATCGGCCAATAATGTATTGATAATAAAAAATTATTTGCATAAGATTCAATAATCATGCATCATCCTTCACTTTAGTCCAATTACCCACTATTATATTGTAAGGGACACATTTAAATGACAAGTAATTACAGCCTAATAGATGTGAAAAAAGAAAACAATTGAGTAAAAAAATGTTAAGGTCACATTCTATATAATTAGGATTTCTAAGGCATTATATCACACTTACCAACTATTATACTGTAAAAGACACATTTAGATGACAAGTATTTACAACATAATAGATGTTGAAAAAGAAAAAAATGGGGTAAAAAATTGTTAAGGTCATATTCAATACACTTAGGATTTATATTAAATTATAGCAAAGTTACAAAATATTATATTGTAAAGGACACATTCAGATGACAAGTAATCATAACACAATACATGTGAAAAAAGAAAACTACAGAGTTAAAAATGTCACCATCATATTTAATACTTTTAGGATTTACATTACAACATATCACACTTATAAACTATTATATTGTAAGGATAAATTTAGATCACAAGTAATTACAGTACAATAGATGTAGAAAAAGAAAACAATGGAGTAAAAAAATGTCAACATCACATTCATTACACTTAGGATTTATACTATATTATATCACACTTCTGACAAGTAATTACAGCACAATAGAAATGGAAATAGAAGAAATAGAGTATTAAAATGTAAACGTCACATTCTATATACTTAGGATTTCTACTACATTATATCATACCTACCAACCTTTATATTGTACAGGACACATTCAGATGACAAATAATTATAACACAATAGATGTGAAAAAAGAAAAGTACCGAGTAAAAAATTGCAATGTCACATTCAATCTACTTGAAATTTATACTACATTATATCACACTTTTGAACTATTATATTGTAAGGATAAATTTAGATTGGAAGTAATTACAGCACAATGGATGCAGAAAAAGAAAACAGTGGAGTAAAAGAAATGTCAACATCATATTCAATAATCTTTAAATTTATACTACATTATATCTCACTTACTCCAATTATATTGTAAATGGAGACATTTAGATGACAAGTAATTACAGCACAATAAATGTGAAAAAAGACAAATAATAAAGTAAAAAAGTACTAAGGTCAAACTTGATACACTTAGGATTTATACTTCATTATATTACACTTACCTTCTATTATATTGTAAAGGACACATTCAGAGGACAAGTAATTACAGCACAATAGATGTGAAAACAAAAAAACAATATAGTAAATGTTTCAATGGCACATTCAATACATTTAGGATTTATACTACATTATATCACACTTAAAAACTATTATATTGTAAGGATAAATTTAAATTACAAGTAATTATAGCACAATTGATATAGAAAAAGAAAACAGTGGAATGTCAACATCATATTCAATACTCTTTGGATTTATACTACATTATATCTTACTTACTCCTACTAAAAAGACACATTTAGATGACAAATAATTACAGCACAATAGATGTGAAAAAAGACAAATTAATAGTGTAAAAAAGTGCTGAGGTCACATTCAATATACTTAGGATTTATATTTTATTATACCATATTTACCTTCTATTATATTGTAAAGGACACATTCAGAAGACAAGTTATCATAACACAATACACGTGAAAACACTAAACAATAGGGTAAAAGTGTCGATGACACATTCAATAGATTTAGTATATTACATCACTGTTATAAGCTATTATATTGTAAGGACAAATTTAGATTGCAAGTAGTTATAGCATAGTAGATATAGAAAAAGAAAACAATGAGGTAAAGAAATGTCAACATCATATTCAATACTCTTTTGATTTATACTACATTATATCTCACTTACTCCTACTATATTGTAAAAGGACACATTTAGATGACAAGTATTTACAACACAATAGGATAGGCTGAGTGTAATGGCATTTACTTAATATAAGTCACAATATCTTGTAGTCTCATTTACTTCTATTTAATTACATGCATCATATGTATCAATCATAGCTACTTATATCTTTGAAAGGTAACTAAGGTATAAACCTGAATGTCTTAATGATTATTTACAACATACCACAGGAAAAGTAGTAACAATTTGTCATATATATATATTATATATATATATATATAATATATATATAATAAATCTATTAAAGTTGACATTACAGATTCAGGTGTTTCCTTTTAATTACTATGACTAACTTCTGTTATGAAAGCTACATGCTTTATCCTAGTTTTATTCAAGGACATATAAATAACTTTACATGAACTATTTTATTACTATTACTTAGAAGCATTACGTTAATGCTGTTTTAGCTATGGAGATCTAGAACAAATCTAGCTCCTCACAATAAATGGTCACTGACTAAGATATATACATGTACATAAGACATATAAATTGTCAGTTTATTGTTTCATAGTTATATATGGTGACTTTAGCTCATCAGACAACATGGGTAGCTATAGTGTCACAAAATTTAAGAGCACTTTTGTGAACAGTATTATTTAATTGAATCAGGATAATTTCTCTTGCCTAACTATTGAAAACCTTTGAAAGTTACTACTAAATTTATCATGTATATTATATGTATTACATTGAACAGGTGTTATTTTAATCTCTTGTATTTTACAGGTAGTTCTCAAGTATTTTAGAAGTCTGTCAATGAACAAAATTACTTCAACTATTTACTGATATTGGCAACTATTGGTACAAATTTGGTTGAGCTCTTAATGTTTGCTACAATATTTTGAATGACCTAAGTCACAATTACAAAGGCAATACAGCTAAAAATGAAACTCACGCCTCCATTAACTCTGTTATTAAAGGACCTCTTATTAAACAACAGGCAATGACTGTAGCTGACAGTTTTCATGACACTTTGCTAAATTTTTTTAGGACTGGCAAGAAATTACAACTTGTTTATATTCTGTAACATTATTTTGTGTTTCACTATGTTTGTTGTTAAAGATATGATTTTATTTACTTCAAGAAGTAACTTTGTGGGAATGTACCAGTGGGGTATGTACATAATAGTCTATATGTTATGAGATGACTTAATCCTAGACACAGTAATAACTGGTAACTGTTGATATCATGATATTTCAATATCTAAAGAAGAGGCTTGTGTGTAATGAATATACATAACACAAAATTTAGTAATTTGGCTTAAATAATATCTGGTCAACTCAATATAATTATATTTATATAACTATGTTTTAACAATTACATATACAGTATAGAGTGTTGAAGATCTTGTAGATATTTAGTATTGATTTTCAAAGATTGGTAATATAAGATCTTATATACCTGATTTTTGAAAATCTATACTTTAATTCCACCCTTATAAATTAACTGCATATCTACAGTAGTCATAGTTTTATCTTTCACAATCTAGTAGTATCATCAAATATAACATCTGTGTAAGGGAGAAGGAAGGAGTAGAGAGAAAGTGAGAGAGACATGATGTTTAATTAGTTCATTCTTTCATTAATGTAACTGACTTACTGTAGCACTTCAAATATAATAATGTTTTCGACTACAGTCTATTGAATTCTAAAGACAGTTTAATAGTGAGCTTGTATATATTCTATTTATATTGAGCTGTGCTTCTATAATTGGTCAACTGGACTACTGGACACATCAAAACAAGTTGCTTATTTAAAATGACAATTTATTATTTTTGGTTAAATTACAAGAAGTTCTTAAGAGCAAGAATATGTGAATCATGTTCTCTCTGTACAGAAGATTTACAGTCCTATACTACATCTATGATTCTGCATAGAAATTATTGAAAAATAAGTAAAGGACAATCAAAAAAATCTCCATTCACTCTGTTGCTTTTCATTTAGAGTAATAGCTAAAGAGTAAGATATCTATTAATTTCTAACAAGTGAAATTTAAGATAGAAAAGCAATGTACTTAATCATTGTCAATAGAGAATAATGAAAACATTGAATTTGAAGGTAAATATTTAGAGAAACTATAATAATTTTTGTATTAGACATAATGTAGTGTTATATGTATGTTAACCGTTCTGTTTATTTTGTGTATTTATGTAATGAATAATTATTATTAATAATATTAATCATTATTAAGTTAATAATAATAATTAATAATAATAATAATAATATATTCTGAGGGAAACATAGGGGTTCCTAGCCAATATTGTAGGCAATGGCAGAAATCCAAGTCCTCAACGGACAAGCCAAGGGCTGGTGAAGGTATCACGTTAAGCCAGTCCCCAGCGTGGGGCATTGAAGTAGAGAGAGTGAGAGCTTTAAAACGTTGATTAGGAGCCTCATGAAGGAGAGAGGTATAGGATGCTTCATCCAGAGCGCGAGAGAGATTCTTTTGAGATAATGGAAACTCTATGCCAGCTGCTGAAGACCAATCTGAGTTGTTTGTGCCTAGTGAAAAATCCAAAAAGCAGAGGAAAGTAGAGGAGGAGGTGAGCAGGTTCCATCAAGGATATGTGAAACGAGCCATTCAGTCGAAGATATCAAGCTGATGTAAGCTGCTGGTGCATGGAGAGATGCCCTGCGGAGTCCCAAGCCACCTAAAGAGATAAGGAGAGAAGCCTTAGTGTAAGACCAAGAATTGAGGGGGCCTCCTACAATGTCATCCAAGTGTTGGCGGATAAGAGAGTCAAACAATGACACAGCATTTTTAATAAGGGGGGGGGGCAAGTGCGAATCAGAAATGATATTTTAGGGAAACCGAGACAAGAACGCAGGAGTGTGGTCTCCATCTGGGAGTCTCTTAGTTCTGACAGGAATGACAGAGTGTGGCTGAGTTTTTCAACTTGTTTCTGGACATGCAAGTCACAGAAAGATGGTGATCCTATAGGGTAGCCAAGAAGAACAAAACCGTCATGTGCAACAGGGATGTCAGAGGGAAGGGAGTTGGTGGTGGATCTATCAGTGGGTGGAATGTATAACAGTGACTTGTGTCTATTAAGTTGGAGCCCTCTAGAAGGACCCATCTCCTCAACAATATCCAGGGCCTTCAACAAGTCATCCCATGCCATCATCCATATACCAGACATTGGCTAAGAGATGGGGGACTTCCGTAGCAATCCTATCTAAGATAGGCTGGAGTGTTAATGCGAAACCAAGTGGGCCGAGAGGATCTCCCTGATGTACCCCACAGCAACTATCAAAAGTATGAGTGCCAAACAGAAGGGAAGAGGGGTTACTATAGCAGAACTGGAACCAGGCAGAGAGGCCAGGCAAGCGAGACTGTACTTCAGACAGCATTATCTCCCGATCTATAGAGTTAAATGCATTAGCAAAATCAAGCAATAATACCCATTTGTCCAAATCCTGGATAGAAACATTCTCTTGGATGTTTCTTAAAGCGTGAACTGCTGCTTCTGTCCCTCCGGAACACCCACTCCGACTTGTAGTGGTGCCAAAATCCAATTAGCTTCTCCGTTTAATGTGCGTGTTAAGAACTTAGCAGTGAGACGAAGCAGAACCTCCCCTACTGCGATGGGTCTAAGGCCACCATCCTTCTTGATAGATGCTAGCAGGGAAGCTCAATCACAAATTAAAATTCACAGTGACACATTTACAATTATCTATGGAAGACATAATTATATTATGCAAAGTTTGATAATTTTTCTTTAGTTTACAAATGTCATTGCTTCTGAAAAATTACTTTCCACTCATAACACTTTTCCTCCTAAAGATTTTGGTATTAATATTCTTTAGATATTGTTATATGTTACTCAAATTTCCTTGCATGTTGGATTTCCTGTTCAGTCACGTTCCTGGGCGTGGAAATTTAATAACTAGAACGTGGTATTGAAGTATCCCAGTATTTGCCCCCCCTCACTAGTTGTATAGGCTGTAACTCAGTGTAGAGTGTAAAATACGTTCCATTGATTAAAATGCAATCTAGTTTAAGTGATGGAAGAATTGCAAGACCTCCGCTAGATCAATCACACGCTGTACCTACCTCACTGTCTGTTCCTGGGCCTTCGCCTGCTACTCTACCCACAGCTACTGGCACTTGGTCTCAGCAAGTCGTTCCTATTTCTAGTCTTAAGCCAAACCAAAGAAGGTAAGGTTGTCGTTACATAATGATTAGGATAGTCTTTCCTTATAGCTAATCATTAACATATCTAGTAGGCCTAATTGATCATCATTAGCTTACTAATAGCAGCTATCCTAGGTCTGTCATGATAGTGAGCAATACATTATTGAACATTTATTCCAAATAGGTGGACAATTAGGGCTCTGGTAACATCAAAAGATAACCTTAGAACTTGCAGTAATAGAAGAGACCGTATAATATCCGTTGAATTAAAAGACCATTCTGTTAGTAGATAATCAAATTATTGTTTTTGAGTCATTTTTTATGATAGGGTAAAATAAATGGTACTGGTTTTAATGAGAATGCAGACAGAATTGATCCTATTCTTGAAAAAAACAAGGTTTAGAAGGAATTTATGGAAAGATAAATAAATAAATTGATGGATTGGTACTTATGTTATTAAAATAAATTCTTATATTATAATATATGTTATTATAGGTTTACTTTATATCTGATGGTTGGATCAAACGTGCAAATCAAAAATTTACAACATGCGAGAATGATTATGAAATAATATTTAAACATTACACAGAGATTAGAGAGGTACGTTTTATTGATGTGAGCATACAACACATGTATAATCAATTATTGTAGTGTTTAACATGTAGTATTGTTTGGGAAAATGACCATTGCAGACTTCAAATCTTACTTTAGACAAGTTTATAGGATTTATTAATACCTAACTCTTATTTTATAAAAACACTAGATTAGTCTCATTAAAGTAAAATATTGTGAAAAGCCAACAGCAATAATTGTACCTAGCTATTATGATCAGATTATGATTTCAGATGGTGTAACTCACCATATTTGATAATATTGTTAAGATTTTGACCATAAAACACACTATATAGTATTTCATCCCTACATGGGTAGTGCATATAGTATTAACTTGTCCATAAACAAAGATTATCACTTCACTAGGTAGCCTCTATATAGATGCTATTTTCTTAATACTAATGTTTGGGAAATAGTTATTAATACAATTAAATTATAGCTACCATTTACTTCTTAAAGATTATTACTGCCATAATGCAATTTTTAAAAATTAAAAATAAAAATAACTGTATATATAGTTCATAAAATGCTACAATTAGTGACTATACACCATACGACTTTGCTAATTTGAAGTTAGAATGCCTGAATGTGACTCTGCAGAAGTCCTTAAAAGAGCTTCCAAACTGCTATAATATGTCTCCATTATAGCAAGAGATAATTGAATTCTTTGATTACTAAGCCTGTTGGCAGTGACTTAATTTTATTCATTGGTTGCTTTTAATTGTTGAAAACAACAACATGTTATCTAAATATATTTATATATATAAACATGTGATCCTAAGCATCACTATGACTCCTAGGTTGTTTTTGTGTGCACCACTTAAAACGAAAATCAAAGTAGGTATGACTGACTAAAGCCAAAGAAATATTATTATAATTATTTATGATCACATAACAAATAAAATTACAATATATGTTTTAGCAACTGCCAATACATATGACAACAAAAGATTTCATTAGCTTCAACTTTAAGCACTTGATGTGACCTTGAAATACTCAAGTCTTCTTGCTAATTTGCATGTCTGCCTTTAAGCCTTTTCTTAAACTTTTAATAGTCACCTCAAATGCATTTGCTAGTTTGCCATCAACTACAAATCTGTGTAGCTCTAGTTAATATTTCATTGTATCTTCAAAATTAATTTTATAACATTTTATTAACCTCGCTGTGCATGGGCATATAGTGAGGGTTCTGTTAGTGTGTATCTGTGTGTCTGTTACCCGGGCAAATGGCTTTGAACTACTTTAACTAGGCAAACAAGGCACTGGTAGCCACTAAGCTATAGTGGATGGTAGCAAAACTTCTGTACTTCTTTAGAATACTGCCAAAAGAAGCATGAAATGAACAAAAAGCTTTAAAAGTCTGAAAAACCTTTGAAGAAAAGCACAGCTTTCAGTGAAAACTCGAAAATTCAATAAAAACCTCCTGTATACAGCTTATGACGTTTCTCAACTTTTAAAAGTGAGATTTTTGGCCAAAATATTTCTTTGGAAAGTTATGACAGTTTTACTAACTTTTGGCAGTTATCTTTGTCAATACATTGAGCGCAAACTAAAAATACTAGCACCATAGCTGTCATTGAAGAATCACTAACTTTTATTAAGAAGTTGGAAAGTATTGGACCTTTTGTCAATTAGAGTGCAATGTACCCAGTAGACGCACGTATACAAAGTAATGATGATAATATGAATATAGTTAGAGATTTGGAAGTAAAGAAATCTTGAGTCATCAATAATTATCTTGTGCATCACGTGAGATATCTCTTTTCTGTATTCTGTGCATGTGGTATAGGTAAATGGTAGGTCACTTGAGGAGGCTAAAAAGAATATAGAAAGTCTCTGGATGAGACCGTAGTGAAGTTAAGTACTTTAGTGCATTTCATTTAAATTGCTATTAGTTGTTTAAGTAAACACTGAGTTTTGCCAGTTTGTACATGTCCATGCTATTGAAATGCAGCATATTTATTTATATTATGCATGTTTGTACTTCTTTAGTGCTCTGATCCATTGATTGCCTCTTGCAACTCTGGTCTATTACATCACAACATAACAGGTAATAAACAAATTGATTCACACAATATGAATTGATGATATATAACTTATATAAAGAGATGTGCTATTTACATCAAATTTATCTATTTTGATGGTAATTATAAAATGTTAAGGTATATGTGTTATTGTTACACTATAAATATGCATGGTTTATCATCGTTTTCATATTTGCTGATGGATTAAGCTGTGGTATCCATAGTAGAACAAAAAATGTTATTTAACAATGATTCTACTTGTGACGATGGGGCTTGCCTCTCTGGCCTTCAGCCAAATGTAAAGAACTGACTTTGATTATTTTCCAGTCATGTTAGTAGTAATAACATACGAGACACACCATAATATGTCTATTCTTATATCGTTTGGTATTGACTTTGTGTACATTCTATGCATTTTGTCTCCTTCCTCTAATATATCATTATCACATTAACTGCAGTGCAGATATATGTAGTTATATCATGGTAGGCAGCTGTCACGTGTGACTTCATGATACAAATACATGAATGAATCATTTTAAATGAATCATTCACTCATATTTATATTTTTGTTTTACTTTATATGATACAATTTTAAAGTTGCATATAATACAAACATGATGAGAAGTTAAAAATGTTTAGAAATAATGTTAAGAGTATCTCTGTATGTTATTACTAGTAGCATAATGTTTTCCAAATGGCACACTGCACATGCCATGTGGTCTTAATATTGTTTTGGACCACATGCTAACTATTCCAGTATGTTTATCGACATCAATTTATTGTATTGTAGTTTGCAAATTGGAGAGTGACCAATAAAATTAATCATCATACAATAACAACTGATGCACATAGCAAAATTGAATATTAGTACTTCAACCACTATTGTTTAGAATTGAGTATGGCTGAATAATGCTTCTGAGTTCTGTTACTTGAGAATGTTTTTAACCAATTGCATAGCCTCTGCCAATTCTCTAGTGTTAAAAGTTAACTATAAGTCAGTCCCTTGTATAGTAAAAGAACAATCAAAATAATCTTAAAAGATATTCTTATAATCATATGCTTAGAATTAGTGTGTATATCTATGTATCATTATAACTGCTAAGATGTATAATGTGTGTGTTTAACAAAAAGCGAGCACTCATAATGCATGTGTTTTACAGGATTCTTACTATTGTCACTAGTCTAAGAGCAAACGCTTAGTGTATGAGTAACTCTACAAGGACCATCACCGATAACATCATTAACAAATAATTATTATTATTCTCATACTCCCTTGTAAACATTTCAATGGTAGCATGTGACATTTTCCAAGTTGTTTCATTTGATGTTTATGCCTAACCACAAGATGTCATAATGAACATGTCAGAATATTATTGTACCACAAAATTTGATAGAATATAGTCGCCTTGGTCACACACCTGTTAAGAATTAATTTGAAGACTTTGTCATAAAGGTAGATACTAGAAGGTTCAATGTTGATGGATTGTTTTGGTATCTTAGTATAATTGATAATGAATGAGTTCACGATGTGCCACATATTAAATGTTAGGGTATGAGACAAACTGTGGACAATTCTATGAATGTACATATGTAGTGGTTTGTTGGACAATCTTGGGATGTACAAGGATTCCAAAGATATTAAGTATCAGGATAACTGCAGGGTATGAGGATATATATAGTGACAAGTATAATATTGGACAATCACAGGATCTACCAGGATTCCTTTTAGGATTTATCTTTAGGTCTTTTTGTTGAGTATTTCAGGACTATCCCATCATATACATACCAGAGCTTTTAAGGATATTAGGATCATCTCCATTATTTCCATGTAAATTATCCTCTAGTTGAGGTATTCTAGGAATGGATGTGACAGTACTAGATAGGAACATGCCAAATATTTAAATTAAGTAATATTGATCATTATAGTTTGTTATAATTCGTTATTTAGATGTTATGTTACCTAATTCTGAGCTTGATCAAGATCCTAGAAAGTCTCAAACAGGTAAGTTATCTAAATATTATCTGTTCAAATTGAGAATAACTGTGACTTAGTGGAATTCCATTTAATGACTATGTCATCAGCCAAACTTGGGTGTTGTGTTATAGTTCAAAGTTTTTTTGGAGTGATACTGAAGTTTTCATGATTTATTGTTACTGTCTATTCTCGATCTAGCCTACTTTTTCCAATAAAGGTATTTTTGAAAGTTTCTGAATTTTTCTGCTGAAGCTGGAGAATGTTTGTGCTAGATTTCATTAATAATATGCAAAAATGTATGACATCAGTCATGGTGGAATGCGAAAAAAACACCTTTTACTTATGTTGGATTTCTGGTCTACAACATTCCTAGATACCAATAGCACTAGTTTGTGATAAAGTTGACAATAATATATAGGTACATGTATTTATTAGCATAGTTTATTATAAGATTTACAAATTACGTTTATATTGCAGCCTAATTGTTCCCATGTACCATATATATTATTATGTTTATCCCTAGAACCTCTTTACAACAGGTTTTGTTAACAATGTCATTGACAAAAAATCCTACCTAATCTATTGTATTAATATTTATTATGAATAAAAAATTAGTCCTGTAGTCTTCTTAAATGTTATCACTTTATTGAAATAAATCTGTCAAGTTTAGTAGTATAATATATTTTGAACCACACATAAAAAGAAAGCCACTTAAGCCAAAAATCAAATTATGGTGGAAATAAAATAATTTTGTTTGCTAGATGGCAATGATGTGTTACTGGACAAAGCTATGAAGATGGGTTTTGTAACTGCTGAATTTTCCAAGTTTTCAATATCTGGTGCACCTAGAACTGGTAAATCATCTTTTCTAAAGCTACTTTATAATGATGAACCAAGTGATAATGACAATGTACATAACAGTACTAATGTAGTTGTCCCACGTCCAGCACATGTCACAACAGCCATCAAAGGAGTTGATAATAATTTATTATGGATGAAGGTGGAGCCTGACAAAGTAAAGGAAATAATTGCTGGAAATATTAAAAACAACATGGAGATATCTCCTGAGTTAGAAAGTCAACAATCAATTGAACACCCAGTAGCAACTGAGTCACATCAGCCATTACAAGACATAGACCCAAATAACTCTAAACCAACAGCCACACTAGAAGACAGAACAAAGTCTAATGTATCTCTGCAAATTATCAAACTTTTACCTCATGTTCAGGAGTCAAAAGAGCTTTATAAAGCTCATTGGATATATGGTATTGATACTGGAGGTCAGGCTGCTTTTATAGATATTTCTCCAGCCCTGTTACGATATAACTCAGTCAATATTTATACACACAAACTGGATGAACGACTTAATGATAAAGCTACGTTCTTCTTCAGTGTTCAAGGAAATCAAATTAGTGAGCCAATGGAAAGGCAGATTACAAATCTACAGCTTCTTCAAGCTTCATTTCGTTCATTAACTTCAGTTATTCCTCCAGTAATCTCTGAAAGTGCGAATAATGAAAATAATGCTCAAAAGCCACACTGTATAGTACTAGGGACATATTATGATAAAGTGCTGATGCCTGGTTATTCTGGTGAATCATTGATAATGAAAAATTCTATTCTTTGGTCAAAATTAGAAGAATTAAATCTAAAAGATCAAGCAATTCTGTATCGTGAAAAAGGAAATACAGTAATCTTTCCTGTCAATGCTATTGCCAGAGACAACCACGAGAAAGAAATTGCTGATGAGATACGTTCACAAATATGTGCTTTTTCCCTAAAAGCAGAAATTCCTATCCGATGGTTTTTGTTTCAGTTAGAATTAGACCAGAAGTTTTGTCAATCCAATATATTTATTGTGAGAAAATCTAAATGCCAAGTTATCGGCAAAAGCTTAGAAATGAAAAGTGATGATGTTGAAGCAGCTTTAATGTACTACCATAATTTGACTGTCTTCCTTTACTTTCCTGATATCTTACCTAATGTAGTGTTTCTTCATTCACAACCGTTATTTGATATACTCTCTGATTTGATCAGCCTCTCTTTTCCTGAAACAGTTGATTATTTCAAATTTCATTGTATAAAAGGCATGAACATCGTACCAAGAGTTTATAGGGAGCTCAAAGACGAAGGATGTTTTACAAAAGATTTATTGTCTTTACCCATATTTAATAAATTCTCTCATGACTTTACTGTGGACAATTTTCTCCATTTAATGACCAGTTTACTCATTATAGCCTATCTACCCAAGGAGGAAAAATATTTTATTCCAACTGTCCTTCCTACTACACCTTCAATGAATTATGGCTCCATACCATCTGCTTTTAAGCAGCACGTTGATCCTCTAATTCTTTCTTGGGATATGAAGCCATTTCCTCGAGGTATCTTCCCTGCATTAGTTGTCAATCTTTTATATCCTGAAAATAAGCTTGCCTTTTATCTTAAACGTCCTCTAAACTCCACACCACGTTATCGTAATATCATCACTTTACACACTAATAATGGTGACGTTCTTTTAGTTGATGGCATTTGCTGGATTGCAGTATATTATTCAGATCCTTGCAAAAGATGTAGTATTATACGTGATGTTGTACATGCAGGAATTTGTGAGGTGATAAATAACTTTCAATATATGGCTAACCTAGGAAATATTAAAGAATTTTTTTTCTGTTTCTCATGCTCAAATAAAAGTACAGAGCATTTTTGTCAGTTAAAGAAAGACAAGAAAACACTTGTTTGTTATGAAAGCAGTACTTCTAATGTTATTAATAAAACTCGTCAGCAACCTTGGTTTTCCATGAATGGTGAGTTTTGATTTATTGTAATGATACATATATAATAGAATAGGAATATTGATTGTATTTATTATTTTTAAGTAAATGTTGCCCTTCGTTTTCATTCCATTTGTGTGAAAGACATCCACACAATTAAAAACAACAGCATCTGATAATTTGCCTATATTTATAAATTGCTAAGTGGAGCACTTAGTTATTAAAATTTAATCTATGACATATTATCAAGTGACATTTTCATTTTATTTTATTATTGTATGCAAAAATAAAAGGATAAATTTAATAAAGTTGCAACTTGAACAGCTGACATATATGTCAACCAACAGTACACTGATTTGTGTGACTAATTGAATCTTTTATTTTCAAATTGTATCCTTTATCTCTCTGTAGTTGTTTCGCCTCCTCATCTCGTTAACCAAGATCATAATCTATTTGGTATGTCAATAAACATTTCTTTAACTAAATTAGCCTGTAGTGTACATTTGTATTTTTCCATTCCACTATTATAATATTATGGTGTATTAATGGTTGATATTATCAATATCCTGAGAAGTCAGGAGCTACATATTAATGGCTAAAATACTGACTTAAGCTATGGTTGGAATGATTGTTAATTTGTTTGTATAATTGCTTTCAAAATATAAAAAAATCCACTAAACTTTTTTTGTTATTAGCAGACATAATAATAGTCTGTGCTATAGTTCTATCAATATATATACACATAGAAATCAACCTAATATATCAACAAGTATATTATCACAGTGGTATATATAAAGGACTAATTTATAGATATAGTTTTTTGAATCAGATAAATAAGGGAGATATACAACAGAGAGTTTACATGTTTGGATTAATGATATTTATAGCAGGCTCTAAAGTGACTGGGAACAAAACAACAAACATGGAGCTTATAAACTTTTGTAATTACTGGAAACAACCCAAGCTAAATGTTACATGTCTAAATAGCAAAATAACTAGTTCAAACTATATGACTAAATGTCATGTTTCAACTGCTTTTTGGTTTTTCTATAATAGATTCTTTATATAAATGTTTAGGTATAATACCAAAACATACTGATAATATAACATTGAACAAATGATATCATAGATATTTAAAATGTTCATAAAGCATAGACTCGATGAAATGATATTACACACTATGTATATATGTATATGCTTATACTAGGAATAGTGCAAATATTATATTCTGTTAAAACCACTAAGTCCAAAGAATAATATTTATTTAATATTTTACAGGAAAGAAACAGAAGAGACTGAGATTAGATGAATTGCATTCTGATCAATTAGAGTCTGACGAAGATATACCTCTTAGGAAAAGAATACCTCATTACATATCATCTGACAGTGACTTAGAGTCATATGATGTATCAAGTAGACATGGTAAGGAACCAGATCATGGGAGACTTCACATAACAAAAGAATATCTCACAAAAATGACATTGTATTAACTTGATCGTTGTATAACATGCTCACAATGTTTTTAACTCTGTTTCAAATGCAACTTACATTAACTTATAAAACAAATCCTACTATTGATAATTTATATTAACTAGTTTAATATGATCCATTAGCAATTTAGTTTGTCATGTTATTTTTTGTAGGTTATAAATGGCCCTACCAGATGAAGGAAATGCCACCACCAAAAAGGAAACATACTGCTTCTTCAAGTCAGTAATTGAAATTAACTATATTATTAATAATTTCAACTGTATCTCATTCATGTCAAAGCCAATCTTAGTAGTACACATATTGTTTCATAAATTGTTTTCAATCTCAATTGTAACAATAATACTGGTTTTTAACCACTATGTTTAAGTATTTCCAAGGCCTATAACATAGCCTTAGGACTGCTTAGCAAATGATATCATGTGTCAACTCATAAACAACTAATAGCGAGAGCCCCTAGCCTCACTAAGGATAAGGAGTATGTGAATCCCCTTCTAAAGTTGGCACAGCATTAAAAAAGCTTGTGATCATATCTTGATATGGTAACGCTAACCAATGATATGATCAAGTAGACACTAAATTTATATATACATATCCCAAACAATGACTAAGTACATACATACACAAACTTTCGTAAATGTTACATGTACTTCCTAATGTCAGGTTTGTAAAGATTATCAGGTATACAAGCTAATCTATATTGTACAAGTAAAATATAAATTATTGATGCTATAATGATTTCTACTACTCTAAATAGTAAGGTTTCTTAAAATTATTACAGGAAAAAAATATAAGAGAGCGCAACCAAATGTATCAGAGTCTGATGAAGATATACCTTCTAAGAATGAAATAATTCATTCTGTATCATCTGACAGTGACTTAGAGTCATATGATGTATCAAGTAGATTTGGTAAGAAACCAGCTAGTAGGAGACCTTACAGGAAAAAAAAGAAACATCTCACACAATGAAACCTTCATTACCTAAAAGAATACCACAAACACGTAAAGATATGGTCTAATTTAGTGACATGTAATAAAGATACTTTACTGATTTATTGTCATGTTAGCCAAGAAAGAGAGAAATAGTGGTATACAATAGTTATAATCAATTTCTACGTACATTGTATTAACTTAATTATTGTATACTATGTTAACAATGTCTATAACACTGTTACAAATACAACTTACCCTATACCTTTAACACAAATCATAGTATTTGAAATTTTTATTATAATATCATCTAGCAGGAATTTAGTTTACGATGATGTTCTTTTTTGTTATAGGTCGTAAAGAACCCAACCAGATGGAGGAAATGCTATCATCAAAAAGGAAATCTACTACTACTACTACTACTACTACTACTACTACTTTTAGTTAGTAATTGATAAAGCCAACTTAAGATAATAATAAATGTGACATTTCATATGTTGCTTCAAATTAAACATTATCATAGCCAATATCGTACGTAACCTTAGGACAACCTAAAACATGCACATGATAGCATGTTTTAACTCATAAATAAATAATAGCAGGATCTGTTAGCTTCATTAAAGATGATGAGTCCAATTCTAAAGTATTAGAAAAACCAGCTTATAATCATATTTAGAAGCTTACCAATTATGAAGTAATTAATTACACTATGAAATAATTAAACATTTAGTCATTTGGACAAAAATTTGCCGAAAAAATAGTTGTGTGAATTGGGTCCATATAGGACCAATTGGCGATTTACAATGTGAAAGCATAGATACAGGCAGCTAGCAAACACAGGCAGTATATTATTGTTTTTTTTAGCCACACGACTTACAATATAACAAGTTCATTGTTGTATATTTTGCTTTCAGTAAGAAGTTGTCTCACACATTATAACATTAATTAATAATATTGATATGAATGATCATCACAAAACATAATATTATATGTAAGAAGTTAGTTTCACATGTAAAGTCATCCTGAATATACACATAATCATACAATTATCAAACACTCAAAACACAAGCAATAGTCATTACAGACAGCCTTAAGTTCAACTTAAATTATAGGGTAAGGCTAAGAGATAGGGTTTATAAAAGAAATGGTAATGAATAAATTAAACTTATTATTGGTTTTTGTTCTGTATGAATTATTTTTGATGGCATAGTACATTATTAACGAAGGAAAATCTTGTATCTTGTATGCTTTCCCAGTCACACGTACATTGTCCATTTTATGAGAATTAGAGATTATTTTCTAGCAAACTAAATCATTAGCATGTATCCATTTTTATAACAACAAGACATTTACACTTATTAAAGTTTATTTAACATTCTATAATATTCATTGAAGATTCATAAGATTCATTTTATAAGAATCAGTTCAGTTCTTATACATTTCAGAAATTATAATTACTGTAAATGCATTTGTAAGTATGGACAATTCTCCCAGTAGATGATGCATGTCACAAACCACAGATTCTAGCCAACTCTGTTTGACTAATTACATGAACAATTGTCAGTTTACTGTGTGGATAATTAAAACAAAAACGAATTTTTTATGAAAATGTTTTTATACAGCTATAATCATTTGTCTAACTAATTAATTTTTGAATGCTTGAAGCTTCAAGGTAGTTTTCTTTGAACATTTATATAGCAATATATATATATATACACACACAACCACATATATTAGTATAACCATGTATCATACCTAATGTATATACTGCTACCAAATCTCCCATCTTTACAACTGTGTAAAGAATGAAATTATAATAATTATAGAAATAGTTTGTAATTATAATTTGTTTGATTTGCTAATGTTCATCAAGTCAGGTTGTACCTACCTAGATCAATATCACTGTTAACAAACAAATATAACTTACTTTGGGCACTTTATTACTTTTTTCTACTTAGTATGTAACATTATGATATCATAATAACATCATAGCACATTAATAAATCAAGTCAAGGACTCTCAACAAGCTTGTTTTAAAAAATAACTTGTATTATTTTATCAGTTAATTCTTTGGTCATAGATTGTTGTCATCTATTATCTGAACCTTATAGCTACCTGTCACTTGTATCTCAGTGTAATATTAACTTTTATAATTCACAAAATAGAGAGAGTGGAGCTTTGCCTGATATCTAGTTCTCTATAAATCACATGAGTTCTATCTATCTTTGTTTTGGAAGTACCATACCTTTATAGTGTACTAAAAATATATCCAAACCTACAAGTGCTGTATCATTGATTACATCATGAACCTGATTTATCTGATGAAGTTAACTGTCTCTATACTTTATTCTGGTGTTGTGATAAATATTTTTAATGGCTTTTTTCACTGTTTATATTAAAAGTGTAATTGAGAATGTAAGGCGCAGGAAGTGCATACTCCAATATAAATTAATACTGTTAGGCTCTAAAATTTAGTATATATTGTCTAAAGAATAGTATCAATGTCTCATTGATGTATGGACTTCGTGTTCATGGACAATACCAACTATTAATATTGTGTTTGTATTTCATATTTAATTATCAAAAGTTTTTTGAACAGTTTCACTTATTAAGTTATCTATACATGGTTATAGATTAATATTAAATTGTATATTTTTCTCTTTCATATTAGGTAATATAGTTGAAGGTGGTCTTCATGTATCTACTTTACCTGATCATCTCTTGGATCAACAACCTAAAATTTTAGAATTAACTACATATGCTGAAACTGCAGAGTGGAACAAGTTGGGTGTGAAACTAGGACTAAACAGTGTGTCTCTAGCTGGATGTCATGATTGTACCAGTATGTATCAGTTATGGATTATGGAGAAAGGAAGAGGAGCAACAAGGAGGAGTTTATTAAATGCTTTAAGAGCAATTAGACAGAATAATGTAGCAGATGCTTATGAAGATTATTTAAAAACTATGGTAAGTTACATTGTCCATATATCAATGTATACTCCATACATCAATGTATACATGTACATAGAGTGTACCTCTTAGCTATGAATAGCCCAATATTGTTAACTGACTTTGATCTATTTTAATTCTAATCACAACTTGGTTGATTTTAAATGTAATATCCTATTAGATTAAATTAAAACAAAGGTCAATTTTTAAAAAATGAAATTTTAGTCTCCTCACATTAGTTTATGTGCTATTATTCTTCTTAATATGTGTACCAGACTAAGTATTTTAAATGTAATATCCTATTAGATTAAATTAAAACAAAGGTCAATTTTAAAAGAATGAAATTTTAGTCTCCTCACATTAGTTTATGTGCTATTATTTTTTTTAATATGTGTACCAGACTAAGTAGCAAGTGTGGCTTAACATTGAGTCATACATTTAGCCACTAACACAAGGCACTAAGAGATCTGTAATTGAAGCTGTTGAGGTTGGAAGTAAACATAAATTGTCTATACTAACTGCATCAGTGAAAGATAACCTGTTCTTGCCCTTATAAAGTTCTTTGAATAGCAAGGCATTGTAGATTTCAATCTCTGTTAAAGCATTTGTTCTCAGGATATGATGCCACTTTCGATTACTGACTACTTTTGAACTCGAACATATGTATAGTGTATTGTATGCTTTGTACACATTTAAGGCAGGATCAAATGATATGATAATATTCATTGTTTGATCATTTTTATTATTACTTAATTACTCATTTTTGTAGGTGGGAAATAATGAGAGTGTTCAATCTATATAAGTGATGTAATGTATATTAACAAGTACAATATAGTAAGTATACTAGGTACTTTTGTTACTTAAGACTTATAAAGACAAGAGTGAATATACCTGAACAACAAACTATAGTAAGTTCCACTTATAGTCAATCTTTTTGCTCAAGCTTGTATCTAAAAATAGTAATCTGACTAGTATGAGAAGACTTGACATTTAACTATTTACATAGGAGCTAAGTCTAATTAACATCATTATATTGATAGTTTGGTATATTCTGTAATTATTGTACATAATTATTATCTATTACTTCCACAGATACATATCTCAATATCCTAAAAGAGACATCTTTATAATTGCTCTGCTAATGACAGACTTATTGTTAAAACAAGCTAATTACATTCTTACTACTACAACATTACTTTAACTCACTGACTGTTGTTTTCAATACATTTTGCTATTGTTTGTTTTTAACATGCCCGTATACTTTTTGTAATAACTATTAAGTGGGCGTAACAAAATACGGAAGTACACCATTTTGCTAAATGGTTATCATTTTTTGTACCAGCTTTTACAAATCCAGTAATTATTATCATTGTTAAAACTACAAGTAGTTTTTATTGGGGACACATACATTTATAATTGAACAATGTGGATCTGTATAGCTGGATATACTGAATTGATACGTATGTATCGATAAATGGAAAAGATGAAAATACAACCAGTTAAAAGATATTTGATTAATTCTTTAAGAGCTATAAGACAGAGTAATGTTGTAAAGGAAATATGAAGATTATTTGAAAATGTTACTGGTGAGTAATTAGGAATATAATGTTATGATACTGTAAAAAATTATCAGATTTTAGAGACACTGCCTACATACAGGAATCAGACTAAAGGAATACACGTGTTTTTATAAAAATGTGTATGCAGTGTAGTAAACACCTTACATGTACCTAAAAGTACGATTGTAATCAATATGCCTAAAGACAAGATAGCCTGAGTGTAATGGCATTCACATAATATATTACCATATATTGGTTAAATCAACATTTCACTTTTCACAATGAACTTAATATGCAATTCAAGATTACTGAGAATGATAGAAGATCAGTATTATTATATCTTATATAAAGATAAGTTATAGTAGTTTAGGAAATGGACAATAGTATCTGTAGTTAATGTTAGAAGGTTCTATTAGGTTATAAGTAGTGAGCAATCATCAATTACAACTACTACGCTGTCAGGTGACTCTCTTGTGCATATATGATGACTTCAGCTCATCATATATACAATGTTGACTACTCTATCACACTTTGTGTCTACACAAATGTCTTCTTTGTTTCATTCTCATCATCAGTTAGAATGGAGGCTATCTAATAGTATATGTATAGAGTATTTGTTTCAGTATATTGGACAATGGAGGTTCAGGTAATGACAAAACCTAATCTTAGAACTAGCAGTAATGGAAGAGACTGTATCATATCTGTTGTGTTAAAAGACCGACCATTCTACTAGCACATAATTAAATAATTAGTTTTAAATTATGCCCTATTTGTAAAAGCATATTTACTTTTGGAAAGTATTTTTGAACAAACAGGTTTTTGACCATTAGACCACTTCATATTTCAAAATATTCTCTTTGATCCACATTACTATGAAGTGATTTCACTATAACAGGATCAATCTACCTTTAAATTATCATGTTAATGTCAAAGCAGCAGTTATACTATGAGAAAAAAATCTTATCATTATATTATGGTATGAAAAAGCAGTAAACATGTACATGTACTATGTACTACATGTATTCAGAGGGTTTTTTAGTTCTGTAGTCTTCACTGATTATTTTTGAATGTAATTACACAATTGTGTATGTACCTACTTTATGCTAATACATATAGTTGTCAATAAAGTGTCAGTAAACTAGCTATTGTGAATACTATCTATATATTCTCTTTGCTAAGGACCTTCAAGTTATTCTAGTTATAGCACGGATACATATTACCAACTGTCCTATTTTCCTCATTGTGATCAAATTCAGGCTACCATATCAAGAGTTACTTAGTAAAAGAGATCTCACAGGTTATGTAGATTCATCTAATAGTAACAAAATACCAGCCAAGAGGTCAATGTATGGATGATCTCTTAATTAGCGAAGACAACAAACTTACAATCCTATTGAGCATTATTGTGTATATTGCATATAATACATGTACTTTGTTATCTTACTAATTATTTCATGAACATATATATATAATTATTCTGTAAGTACATGTAGCTTCTTATGTATTTAAATTGATCTTAAAATGTCCAGTTTATCATCATTATGTCATGAGTTGTATCTTGAGTTTAAAGTGGACTTAATGTAGACAAGACAAACAACTGATAAATCTATGAATAGATGGATAAATGGATTAATGAATATAATGTAATTAAATAGGCATATACTAAAAGTACAAAAAGTACAAAAAGATAGATGAAGTAGATAAATGAATTGCAATATCTTTCTAACCTGTATATATCTTAAAAACACTAGTACTTCATTAGTATTAGTATATGAATAGTACATTGTGACTTCTAGTCAATAAAACATTTTATAATAAATTGATGATGATGATGAGAGCAATATGATATTTTGATAGTGTACCTGACTTCTTCTGTTAATTAATTTTCAATGACTTCATTAGGTGCGATGTATAGCTAATTGTAATGAGTACTGTTAACAATTTATTCCACTATTATTAAAATTTTATTATTAATAGTAGGGATGAATGAGTTGTTGAACCAGGTCAAAAGAGTAAAAAATATAAAAATATACATTAAAGTTCTTGCAACCATAATATGCATATAAAGTCACTGTGGCAGCAGGATCTAATGTTTTGAATACCATATAAAACAAAATAGAGAACATATAACTTAATTATATGACATAATATCATTCATCATGTAATAAACATAGTATTATTTAATCAACTCCAGGATGTTGACAAATACAGAATACTTCCTATTTAGTGCTCATAAAGTGCATTTTCTTTGTCTTGTGACCTTATTAGAGGAAATTAAATTATGGGTTGTTTTATACTAATAACACTAAGAGCTAAGAGATGTGAATGCATCATATCCTGTTTAAAATAAAGATCACATGGATGTGTAATAAAGGCTATATAGTAAGTATAGATCACAATTACTTATCTCACCTCATTATTTTTAGTGTACTAACTGTGTATTCCACAAGATTAGCAATCACTTTCATACTTCTAGATGGTGGTTTATACAGTGAACCAAGTATGTTGAAGCTTTCAAATCTTAATGAAATCAAAATGAATTTAGAGAAATGTCACTTTTCAATAAATAACATTTCTTGAGGGAAAACCTTAGCTGTAATAAAAACATTACACCAGAAGAAAACCCATTGAAACACCTCAGATAAAAACAAACAAAGCAAATGAAAACAATATTATAACACTGCACAATAAGTTTAATACTAAAAAAAAGACAATAATAGATTGATATAGTCAGAGTCCAAGAAAAAATTGTGTGACACAAACATCAAGTCATAACATCCTGGACCTGACCGAAGAGCTAGTACCACACCTTGCTAGACTAGTCAAAATTGTTCTACCAGCAGCAAATTTTTTTATCAATAGTAATTCAACTGGATATTTGTTACTATCAATGTCTTTATATCATGTTAAATTTTATAGGTTGTTTAGCTATCAATAGTCACTTGACTTATATAGAATACTTATATTGACATTCTTGCAGCATTTGTTCAACCAATGAGATAACTTTCATTACTCTAATAATTAACTATATATGACTGTCCATTAATGTAATTTATTAATGGCAGCAGTCTGATCTTTACTACTTTGTATTTGTAATAAATAACTCATCCTATAATTTATATAACTTGAATAACTATGGATTAGTTAGATATACTATTCCTTCGTTACAGTGGCATTATTATTATTATGATTAGTGTATATATATATATATATATATATATATATATATATATATATATATATATATATATATATATATAGACCAGAATTGAAGGACAAAAGAACAGAACTTTCGCTTTGCGAAAGCGAAAGTTCTGTTCTTTTGTCCTTCAATTCTGGTCTAACCTGCTGTGTCTAAACGATATCGAGCACTCTTCAACAGACTTAGATACTTTAGTATATATATATATATATATATATATACGCGTGTGTGTGTATACATATTATAATATGAATGTGATAATGTGTTAATCAATTGTGAACAACGAGCATAATTGACTTGTCAACTTCCTTTATACATTGACTACAGTGAGTTTGTACTCTGTCTGATTCATTCCATTCAACTGACAGAAAATACATCTCCCAAATCACACACCACATTGACCCCTCACACATCCCTATTAATCCAATAATAATACTGAGGTTTGGCTGGTTGTGTACATACAATAATAATTTATTATCAATCTAGAGATGCAAAGAGTGGGACAGTCATAACTTAAGATCAAAACTTAACTATGTAGATTATGTGACACCTTTATTATAGGTTCCTCCGAGACCTTAATGTATCCAGCCTTGGCTTTATCAGAGGACCACCTATCTATCATCCACATGGTAGAGTAAATTACACAAGAACGGACACTTCACTTTCGGCCGCATCTAGCAGGATAAACTACCAAGAGAATTGCCATTCCTAAAATACTGAAATGAATTTCGCTGATATCAAAACACATTTAAGGAATTATAAAAGATTCAGAAAGCTCCTCTGAGCAGCGACAGTCTTTTCCAAAAAAAATCGGAAGCATGGGTGGCTCGACGAGTATCATGTAAATTCATCCAGTTCCTCAAATTTCTTGAAGAACAAAGCTGAGCAAGAGAACTATGGTCGTTGCTATCATGTACTGACTGAGCTACAGCAGTATACTCAAAGTTCTATTTTCTGTTAACTGATGAGTTTCTCGACAAAAATTAGCTGAGTAGGCGTGGTTGATAAAATCGTCCACGCTTACAAAGTGCTTTTCTTGGCATTTATTTGTGCATTTAATTAGATGTGATTGCTTTTAAATGATTACTGAATTATTGGTTCAGAAGTTATTGTGTTTCACTATCTGTAACTGCACTCTATTCATAATGAAATTATATTTACCAATTTTTCAAATTCTGAATAATACCTGATTACTAATAAGTCTCCTTCTTGTAAAGGTAATGTTTGTCTTATCCATTATTATTATTGATTGATCTATTTATAATAGTCTTATAATCTAAACATATTGTCTACAGTCATAAGCTATGGCTATTTTTATCAAGTAATAAGTGAACTATAAAAGTCATACAATTAAAACTTTATTATCTAAAAACAAGTTGTTGTTCAGGAAATCAGCTGAATAGGTGTGGCCATGATTATTAACTAACACATATAGGTAGGCAATGTACATTATAATAAAGTAAAGGCTGTTAAAGGATTCAATGACAACTGACAAGGTGTTACATTATGCAAGCATATATGGTAACATGTACTCAGTTTTTCAGATGGTCAATTAAAAGTTTCGTTAAATGACATTCAAGAGTTTGATTCATCTAGTTTAGATACATTATCACATAAAGAACAATACCAAGTCCCTCTTGGTTTTCTCTTAAGATTAGCACATTCAAAATGCCACCAGCCAATTGAGCAATTTGCATTGTCACAATAAATCATTCTGCCAAACTCCCCCTGCCTGCAAATGCAGTACATTAAATATTATTGCAAGTGAGCAATATATGTGTTATACATACCTATTGGAGACTCAACAATGGTTGTCTTTTGAAATTCAGAACTTGTCTGAAACTGAGAATGTGTCAGAGACTGAGTACTAGGGGCTAGATTATCATAACTATAAATAATATAAAAGATAACAGATAAACTGACCTATTGAAGACTTGACAGAGGTTGCCTTTTGAGATTGAGAAAGTTTCCGAAACTAAGTGCCAGAGCCTATATTATTATAACAGTGAATAATATAAAAGAAATAGACAAACTGACCTATAGGAGATTTGACAGTGGTTGTCTTTTGAGACCAAGATTGTGTCTGAGATTGAGTCTAGAGGCTAGATAATAATAACAATAAATAATATAGAAGATAAGAGACAAACTGACCTATAGGAGACTTGACAGTGGTTGTCTTTTGAGACCCACAACGTGTCCGTAATATAGTTCTGGAGGCTAAATTATTATACCAATAATAATACAAATAATAACAGACAAACTGACCTATTGGAGACTTGACAGTGGTTGTGTTTTGAGAATGAGAATGTGTCCGAGACTGAGTACCAGAGGCTAGATTATAACAATGAATAATATAGAAGAAAACAGACAAACTGACCTATTGGAGACTTGACAGAGGTTGCTTTTGAGACTGAGAACATGTCAGAGACTGAGCACCAGAGGCTAGATTATTAGAATGTGTCCAAGACTTTAGTACCAGAGGCTACATTATAACAATGAATAATATAGAAGAAAACAAACAAACTGACCTATTGGAGACTTGACAGAGGTTGCCTTTTGAGACTGAGAACGTGTCTGAGACTGAGTACCATAGAGTAGATTATTATAACAACGAATAATATAAAAGATAACAGACAAACTGACTTATTGGAGACTCAACAGTGGTTGCCTTTTGAGATTGAGAACATGTCCCTAACATAGCACTAAAGGCTACATTATTATAACAATGAATAATAGAAAAGATAACAGACAAACTGACCTATTGGAGACTTGACACTGGTTGCCTTTTGACACTGAGAACATGTCCAAGATTGAGTATTAGAGGCTAGATTATTATAACAATGAATAATATAAAAGAAATAGACAAACTGACCTATAAGAGACTTGACAGTGGTTGTCTTTTGAGACCGAGAACGTGTCTGAGATTGAGTACTAGAGGCTAGATTATTATAACAATGAATAACCAAAAAAGATAACAGACAAACTGACCTATTGAAGACTTGACAGTGGTTGACTTTTGAGACCGAGAATGTGTCTGAGATTGAATACTAGAGACGTGATTATTATACCAATGGATAATATAGAGGATAACAGACAAACTAACCTATTGGAGACTTGGAGATACCTGCAGCACCTGGTGTGGTATATAAACTAATTCAATAAATTAACACTATACCTTCATTTAAACTGTTCTCTAGTTCTTCAGGCATTGTAAACAATGAGCAACCTATAACCACAGTATAATATAACAGTACCATCATTGATACTGGTTGAAAAGGTGCTAGACTTAAGATGAAATTATGCAAATACCTACCTTCAGTGGGATCGTTTGATGTAGATTGAGAACTGCTAATAGGGGCTGAACCAGTACAGGACTTTTTAGAGCAAGAACTTTCTATAACAATATCGAGGAATCAAAATTTGGGTATGTCATTCTCACTTTTTTTTAACTGAGCTATCCTAGCTTGATCTAATCAAAGTAAGAATGTGTAAGTTGCAGTATCTATGTATATACTTACTTCTTTTTTCTTTTTTTTCTTCCTTCCTTCTCATTTCTTCTAATTTCCTATTCTTTTTTTCTTCAATTGCCACATGATTCTCTACACTTGTTAAGACTTTTCCAGACTTCTTTTGTGGTATAACTGGAAGCTTACAAAAGGGTAATGATCTTTCTTCTTCTAAAATCTTTAAAAAAATAGATGATTTTTGAAGAACTGCAGATTGTGAAGGTTGTTCAGGAGGATGACAGACAAAAGGATACATATTACTTTCAGCACTTGCAGTGGAAGGACAACTTTGAAAAATGAAAAATATGGAAGAGTGTCTTGTAGGTAATATGGGTATCTAGTATCTGGTGGATAATATGGGTATTGAGAAAACATATGAGTGGTGGCATCATTAGAAACTGTGTCATTGTGGGACAATTGGGAACTCAAATCAAGCTCTTGATCAACGAATCCACTACCATCGTTAGTTGATTGATGCTTTTTTTCTATTTGTTATAACGATCATCAGAAGTAACATCATAACCTTCTTGAAACCTTTTTTGAAATCTTGATTCTTCCTCTTCTGTGAATACAGCTTCTTGAGTAATGGGAGGCCTGTATAGTTGTGCAGGGCTATATAGTGGTATAAATTTCAGTCCTGTGCACTGTGCAAGTGTGCTTGTGGCATCTTTTCTCGATGGAACAATAGCATCCCTGTTCAAGGGGTAGATTCCTGTGTATTAGAATCCAGCTTGAATACTTTTAACCTTCATTGTACATGCCCATGCCTCACTAAATAGTTTTGAAAAGGTGAACCTTGTGACTACCGTGCCCGGATTATCCACTAAAAACTTTCGGCATACCTGCCTCCATGAAGACTTTAATGGTCCAAATGACCTTTACCCAGAGGCTGGTTTTCATGTGATGAATATGGGGGTAGACAAAAAATGATCACTTTCTCTTCTGGTGTCTTATTAACTATTGAAGGATTATAGTGTGAAGAATGACCATTGAGTAGGAGTAGAATTGGTCATACAGTTGGGGCATGAGGCAAAAAATGATGGACAAACCATAAATCAAACAGTTCACTATTGATCCACCCGGATTCTGAGAGACCATACATAGTCCCGAGAACTTCTCCATCAACCATTGCTTGTTTCAGACACTTTCGGTCAAAATCACAAAGGGTCAGTCACAATCAATGCAGTATCCAGCAGTATTACATGATGCAAGAACTGTAATCTGTGTGTTATTTCCAGTTGTTATTGCTTTTGGATGTTTGACACCTTTAGCAGTCACACCCTTTGGAGGTTTTGGATCTAGTGGCATTCCAGTTTCATCACAGTTGAACAATTGGGTGGGCTTTGAGTACACGTCCACTAAGAGGAAGTGATTTACTTGCCATTTGATGGAATACAAAGACTACAGATAAGTATGTCAATGATAGATGAATAACATACACAACCTACCTATCAGAGATTTGTTACTAGCTGTCTTGAGATATTGAGAATGTGTTTGAAAGAGAGTACTTGAGTTAAAGTGAGACACTAGGTGCATAACAACATCAATGGATAATACAAAGGAAACTGATCTGTTGGAGACTTAACAGTGGTTGTTACCTTTTCAGATAGAGAATGTGTTTGAGTTATTATAGCGATAATATCGGTTGATGCAGGATAAGTAACACTATAGAATACCTCTATATGTACTTGGTTGCCCAGATCAAACATCTGAAGACTGATCTAAACATAAATGATTGTAATAATCTAAGTGTAGCAGCAGTAGACTAAGTTTCAGTTCAACAAAAATTATTTAACAAGAGGCTATTACAATACTAGTGCATTAAGGACTAGGTACATCCACTTTGTTCTTAAAATAGTAATGTACACTTGTAGATCTCATTGGGTTTGCTAAGGATTTACAAATAGAATGACACCACAAATGACAATGACATAATATATGCTAGTCCCTATGCTTGTATAATTTGGCCTTAGATTTAGATATATAACTATTATAAGCTAAACCATCATTCACTGCAAAATTTTTGAAGAATATTTGTGAATTTTGCAAACTTATAAATTGTACAATTTTATGATGAGAGCGATAGGAAATTCTTGAAAATTTCCACTTGCAAAATACTCCCAAAGAAGCTATTTGTCAAATATTCTTCCTTGAAAATTTTGGCAGTGTATGGTGTTATCCTGCTGTAATCTTGTCAGTGCTGGTCACCATCACAACAAAAGCCCTTTTTGGGCTAAAATATTACTAAAAAGTCATATGGGGAAAGCCCTAGGCTATTAATATGAAAGCTGTAACTTGCTATTGCACTTTTGGTTCTAGTGGCAACATAAAGTGAAAAGACCTTAACATAAAAATTATGGTTTCTCCACAACTACAAGTTTGATAAAGTTCTCTAGTTTGTTTTGCCATACTTGAGAACACTGCCAATAACTTTAGCCCTTCAATCAGGTATATCTCAAATAACAAAGCAGATATCAATAATATGTAAGTTAATTAGCCTCAACTCTATAAGATGGCTATTCTAGTTTTTCTTTAAAGTAATGGGAATATTGTCATAGTTAATTATTTTATTATGGAAAATATTTCTTTTGAAGGTATGTGCATGAATATCTTGAATATGGATATAAGAGAGATAGGAAAATCTCCAAGGTGTCTTATGTCATGTTTTATACTTATGGAGACAATTAGTGTTGTTTTAGTAGACATAAGGTGTTTTAGTTTTAGTTTTGTTATAGCAAAAGGTAAAATTTATTTTTAGTTATAGTATTGATACTAATTTTAATTTAGTAGTATTAGTTATAGTTTTAATGTGAAATTTAATTTAGTTATAGTCATATTTAACAAGAAAACACTTTTGTTTTCTTCAGGAAGATGCATACTTCACTTTTTCTTGGCCTACCAGGACCAGCTGCTATACTAGCTGTAAGCATGCTTTCTAGTTAAGCTTAACTATAATAACTAGAAAATCACTCATGCATGGAAGGTTAAATGCACAAACAACTCAGGTATGCACTACCTAACATGATAATTATGTTAAATGCATTACACATTCCATGTGGTTAATAACTAATATAATTGAGGTTATTTAATATAGTATTAGTTATAGTTCAAAGGAAAGTTTTAATTTTAGTTTAGTTATAGTAACATTTGAAAAAAATATTTGTTATAGTTTTAGTTATAGTTAACTAAAATTTTTACTCTCTACTAAAAATATTTTAGTATTAGTTATAGTTAACTAAAACAACACTAGAGACAATGAACATCCAAATACCGTAAATGCTGGTTGTTAGGCGCATATGGTTATTAAGCGCATACTGTTTGTTAAGCGCATACATTTATCTTGGTCAGAACTCTTTTTTATTAAGCGCTGATGAATTATTAATAAATTATTAATGAATTATTAATAAGCAATGTTACGTTAATGCCACGTGGAAACACGAGTGTGAAAAAACGAGTGTCATAGAAGTGTCTGTGAAATTTAGTATGTCTGAGGCATCAGCGATCCTTTCAAAAGAAACAAGATCTCTAAAACGGTCAAGAAGGAGCTACACAAGAGAAGAAAAGATTCTTCTGATTCATTCTGTCAATGAAGACTAATAGCACTAATATGTATTGTACAAGTAGTCTTAAAAGAATAATCATATCCATACATTTTTTAAAAAATAAAGTAGTTCTGGTATATATAATAATTATTATTACTGTACATTATTATTGTTATTTAATATGGACAAGAGAGAGAGACCTTTTCTCTCTTAAGGACCAATTCCTTTAAGTTCTTCACCAACTTCTTTTCTCCTGTAAAGACATAACAACAAGGAAAATCCAAACCACTCCCAAGTCTTCTGTGTCCTGTTATCCTAGCAGTGATTTCTCCTTCGTGGTTTAAAAAGTGTGTAAACAGTTTTGACAGCTCCCTAGGTGCATGACCGACGATGAATCCGTCCTTCATCACAGATACAGCAAAACGATCATGTTCATTTCCTTCCTCTTTCACTAATAGAAGAACTTCTCCAACTGAAGGCGTCCATACTTTTTTGTAAATGTGATGACCTCGAATCACGCTGTCAAACGAGAAGTCAGTAGAAACACCAGCCATATTCTCCACGTGCTCGAGTGAGAACCACACCCAGAAAAGTGACATCATCCGCAAAGGCTATTTGTTAAGCGCATATGGTTATTAAGCGCATATTTTCTTCCTGTGGAGATACAAGCGCATGCGCTTAATAACCAGCATTTACGGTAGGTGTTTTGGCAAAAAATGTTAATTTTAATTGTCACTCAAGCTCAGGCAACAATTTGAGACGTCAAGGTGACAATCATACATCAGTACAATTATACTTGAACCAATTACTCAAGTCACTATAAAACAGTAGTATTAGGATTATAGACTATGTGACATGCCACAAATAAATCTATTGAGTACCTAATCTTATCGTACCTTTCAGAATATCTGTGATGACGCTTAGTAGTCTTAACTGACTTCTATTAACACGTGCAAGTGTGGTCGAATAATCATAGCCCCACCTACTTAGAAAATTTCCTCTGAAAAATAACGATGTGTTAGCAGATTTAAAAAGTTTGATTATACTGTTGTAGTTCCATTGTTACTTGATAACAACAGCCATAGCCTTCTCGCTTTGCTTGGTTATTGAAGGAATTTTGGCAATTGAACGATTTTACATCATACTTGTCCGCTTACTGCTGCCTCCAAAAATTTTTTTCAAAACCTTGTCGCTATTCACAGAAGCTTCCTAAAACTTTCAAAGCACTTGGTATATTAATTAATCAGGTCGTAGTTTACAACAGTAAGTTAGAAATGCCAGTTCTCTTGGTAGTTTATCTTGCTAGATGCGGCCGAAAGTGATACGTCCGTTCTTGTGTAATTTACTCTACTACAAGGTCTTTCAGTTTAATCAGAATATGAATACCATTTCTGTTACCCTTCAAGGTTAAGTAAACATTGCGTCCATCATGGCAACTTTTTATCTGTTATCTAGCCTTACATAAAAAGACATGAAAGACTACTTCCTCCCAAAGAGTATAGATGACTTCAATGGAGAACGGTTGAAAACACTCAAGGGTGAAGACATTATGTTGGGTTCTAAAGATGATGTGTTCTTTTTTTCAACTAACAATAACTTCACTATTATTGCTGAGACTCCCGTTCTCTACATGGATGGAACTTTTCAGATTGTCCTCATCTTTTTTTATAAGGTCTTTACATTGTATTCTTTCAGACTTGATCACTTGAATGGATCAACAATCTTTAAATACACTGATACATAATTTTTTGAGAGATTATGACTCAGACTTATAATGGCTAAAAAAATCAATGTTTGAAACAGCATGAAAATGGAACAGTCTGAATCAGTAAAAAATTGGCTTGATTCAAGATGATAGAGTAAAACAGTAAACAAAAATAGAAAGGAAATGCCCAATCTTAAGTCTGAACTGGATAGTTACAATATATATTTATCTTAGTCCGTACGGCTACTGCGTTTCATTTAATTAGTATTAACTTAAAACTCATTGAAATTTGGATAATTTCAACTTTAGACAAAGTGGGACAATTGTACATTATGTTAGACCAAATATGATTAGATTAAATGGCTGTAAATCCATATGCTCTCATCATGTAAATGATGTTAATCCAAAAAATACAATTATAACATGTGTCAAGTCAATACATTCAGTAGATATATACTGCTTAATTCTAATTGTGTCCCCAGATCAAACTACTTTGTAGTTCTAACACATGTAGTTAGTTCTTTTAACAGAGGATATTGATCTAAGAACTGAGCGAAGAACACAATTGCATATTTCTTTATTCTGTAACGCCCACTATTACTTATTATTAATAAATATCACAAAAGAATTTTAAATAACAAACACTATTCTATAGATGTGTAGTGATGTACATATCATAATTAAAGTAGTGTAATCAGCTTCATTTCTTGGTTTAAACAATATGTCTATAACAGTTAAAAGGATCTCTCTTTTAGAATATTGAGGTATGAATCTGTGGAATTATAAATTAATAGATAATGATGTAGAAACTACATAATATACCCGACTACCAATATAATGATGCTAATTAGAGTATAGATCCTATATAAATGATTAAAATGTCAAAATTTCCCATCCTAGCGATTTTATTATTTTTAGACACAAGCTAGAGCAAGAAGACTGTGTTAGTGAGGGGTTATTAAACTATACTTTGTTGCTCATGTTCACTGTACTCTTTTCCTACATAACTCTTAATAACAACAAGTAGGATATCAGTAATAAAAGTCAAAGATGATATAAGGCTTTTATTACAAGACTATTATAGAAACAGCAACAGATAAAAAATACACTTAAGCCTGTAACATACTGAAAGGACATCCACATTCTCCCAACTTTTGTCTTTTCTGTAATTATGAATTTGCTATACATGTAGTGAAACTGTTTTGTCTAAAGAGACAATCTTTGAATACAAAGAATTGGCCTCAAATCATTCAAACATTTTTAATAGTTCAAATGAACTGTCATTACATGTACACATCATACATCATTTACCTATGTACTTCTTAATATACATAACATCACTTATATAGATTGAGCACTTTAATTATTTCCTACCTACAAAAATTAGGAAATGAGTTTGTAATATTAAGTAATGGTCACAAGATTGTTTTCATAGTCTATGCTCTTATGATACCACAAGTATATAGATAATGTACATATAGAACAATGACGTGATTAGCTATGTACCCACTCTATAAATTATATATACATTGATATACAAAATGTAACTTACTATTGATTTTTTAAATAATTTTCATAAACCATAGCTACATTGTTCTGTTTAATAGTTTTTAAAGCATCTAACAAACTCCTTCTTGTTGCTTTATCAGCTTTCTCTTGAATCCATAACTGATACATACTAGTTAAACTATGACATTCAGCCAGATTGACACTGTTCAGTTGTAATTGTGTACCCAATTCATTCCATTTTTCAGTTTTAGCATGTGTAGTTATTTCTTGAATTGTAGGTTGTTGATCCAAGATATGATCTGGTAAAGAAGATACATGTACACCTCCTTTAACTATATTACCTAATATGAAACGGTAAATATACAATTTTAGTATTGATCAAACAAAACAATGTTTGCTTTGTTAAAGAATAAAACAAATAAAATCATGTTATTGGTATTAACACATGTATAGACGATTTACCAAGTCAGACTGTTCCAAAAACAGCCAACAATTCAAAATACAAATACAAACACAATATTCATTATGGATGGTATCTATAACTGGAAGTCAATTGTAGAATACATAGTTATGGCTTAAACAGAAGTGTCCTTTGAACAAGATAAGGGAGTTTTGGTAAAATCCTTACATGTAAGGTATCATTAAGAAACTCTTTCTTAACTCATTGATAATGAATAAAGCTGTAGTTGTGTTTACATTTCCTTGCTCACTGTCTCATTGTGACCGGACATTAGAAGCATCTCGTATGCTTAGTCTTTCTCTGTCTGTCACCACTTTTCCCACACTCACTGGCATTGTTCATTCTACATCTATTATTACATTGTTGAATATTGATAATTGTATTACTGAGTGCAGACATACATACTATAAATTCGATTTTATTAGCTTTAACTTCATTTTTAAGCTTTGATGGTTTTTTGTGGTTTGTTATATTTGTTGTTTTTGCTATTGTGGTGGCCTGGTTGTGGTTGCTTTGTTGTTACTTTTTGAGGTATATTATACGTATGATCCTTTATACATGTTTTTTGTTATTATAATGAACCACAAAACTTATATAACATAAACATTACTGGATATACAGAAGGTAATGTACATAATATATGTATTCTGGCTTAGAATTGAAAGCTGTATTTACCATAATTGACTGACTTGTGCTTTGGCACTTAGCTTAAAAATAGTTATTAATAACAATATTTGGAATGCTCAGAGTAAGGTTATAATTAGAATACTACATAGATAAGTATTAAACAGACACTTACTTTGTAAATTACTCATCAGTGATCTAGTAATCACAATTGTAGGTAATGCTTGACTCTCAGTTACTTCAATACCTTCAATTGTTATAGTATGTTTTAGATTATTTTTGAAGTCACTCATTCTAGGATTAGCAGTTACTTGTACTGGAATATTAGGAGGATTAACACTCCTTAACTGACTAAAGTCATCAGCATCTTTCCTGTTAATCTAAATCAAAGTAATTTAAATGTAAAAACAGATAACTTACAGTTCATGTAATTTACATATAATTTTTTGTTAAAACATCCCCCTCCTCCACACACACAAAAGACATAACATTTATGATTACTTACTACAAGTGGTGTACGTAGTGGTGTTATTTCCCATCCATCAACTGCTTCATCGGGGAATCCTAATAATTTTAAATTCTCTTCAGATACCTTAGTAGCAAAACGAAATGGAAAGTTGTCTTCTTCATTACCAAACTTAGATTTCAATTTTAGAGTTTTCTATATAGGAAACATTGATGATTACAATCATCATTAAAACTGATGAGCACTTATTACATCAGAATATGTATTATCTTGAACAACTGTAAAACGCATCTTCCATGTTTCCACATTTACTAATTCATAAAAGATATAACCTCGATACTTGCAGTCAGGAAGTTCAGCAGTATCTGTTTAAAGTGGCATTGTATATAATTAATATGTTCACTTTAATTCAAAGTTTATTCATAACATTACACCATTGTTTTAATCATTTAATTCCATGCATGTGTAACTGATCAGTATAATACTTACTAGTAGCATAATGATATCCAATGGCACCACCAACTGCAGCTCCTAGAGCTACTCCTCCTAAATCCAACATGGCACTGCTTAATACACTTCCTACAACTCCACCTACTAGCCCTAACGTGGCACCACCAAATGCAACACAAAGTACAATAGCTATGTATGAAAATTCTTTGAGATGTATAGTGCCATATTGTAAATTAGGACGAAATGATCCTCCTGATAGGTATTCAAACCTGATAGGTGGACCAGATTTAGCAACAACGAAACTGAGATATTCTGCTTGTTTGTCATCAGTAATATTAACACAATGTTCTAGTAGAATTGTAACTGGTTTATTGAGTTGAGACGAATTAGATATTGATATATAACAAACACCACTTATAAGTGTGCTATTTTCAGGAAACTCAAATTTCTCACCCCACAATCCATTAGCAGAAATTTCATATAAAGTGTCTACTGGTGAAATAACTTGTGCAGGTATTAAAATGTTTAGCCCACACTCTTCAACTGATAATTGTTGATCTTTAGCAGCACTAAACTTAGAATAGTTCTCTCCTACTATCACCATTCCTTTAAATAGATATATACAATATATATAATCATAATTATACATATAGGGAGAGTGATAGTTTACCAACAACAACAACATATATCATTATAAGATTACTGACAATACCTTCTTTTAGTTGAATTGATTCATCCTTTACTAGTGGTAGCCTTTCTAGCTCAAGATCTTTAGTTTCACTACGTTGCATCATTTCTGCTACTTCTAATAACATGCCAAATTAAGAAGATGAAAGATAACATATACAGGTGCAAAAAGGCTAGAAAAAAACCATCAACTTGTCCATTTACACAACTCATCCAATGTACAATAGCATTTAAACTAAATTAGAGTCTAAGACTAAAGAAAGTATAAAGTCAGAGTGGTAATGCCTATTAAGCCAAGTAATACATTGACTTAATGAAATCATATTGTAACACTTGTGCAGCTAGCATCTTATACTAGAGATACAGCACATTCATTATGTATGTCAAAATTAAATACTTGTCATAGGAAAGAAAGAGGCTGAGAAGAAGAACTACATTCTTGTCAATCAAACTCTGATGACAATATACCTCTTAATAAACAAAGATCTAATTATGGATCATTTAACAGTGTCTTAGAGTCACACTTCAAGCAAAAAGGCATTCTGGTACATTTACTTCAAATTCATTGTTCTAGTGTCATCAAAGTGACATCTCAACTCTAGGATAAATGATAACATATAGAAATAAAAAAAGCTAGGAAACATGATCAGTCTTGCCAGCTTACACATCTCATGAAATACACAAATTATACTCTTAAGAATAGTAACTATGAAGTCAAGCATAGATAGGCAAGGGCTTATTAGGATAACAGTCTTAAAGTCTAGTCAGTAGTCCTCAGTTGTTTATGAATAGCTACTCAGGAAGTTTAAATAGAACCAAAAAAGCCAATGAGTAAATTTGAAAGCCAAGAGAATTAAAAAAGTAGTTACCTGCAACTCATTATGATGTTGCTTAAGGTCCAAAATATATACTCTAAAGCTTCAAGTGTGTTTTCATTGATCTATTTGGTAGAAGCTATCAACTTCATAATAAGAAGGCGTGTCAACTCATAAACATAAAATGTACATACATGTGCTGATTATAAAAAAATAACTCAGACTGGAGGAAGTCAATTTTTAAGCTAGAATTTTACATCACCACTTTCATTAAATGCCCCCATCTCCAAGCCTCACCATAAACTTAAGCTGTTATTAAATTGTTAAAGTTGAGGCTGACTGCAGTGACTACTATTTATATGTTGTTGGAATGTGTTATATACTCAAGGATGGTCAGGGACATTTCACATGTCACACTGCATGAGAGAATATTTGCCAATACACAACTTGCACACGTGTCTAATGGAAGGCTAATACAAGGTACACTATTTCTAAGTGTGTTTCTCTTTACAGATTTTATAATTCATTAAGTCAAATTGATGAGTGAAGTATTAAATCATATAAAATTAAGATTTATAATGCCCATTTCAAAGTGCATCGACAATGTAATGTAACATACTATCTTCTCGCCAATCAGAGTCTAATGACGATATATCTCTGATTAAACAAAGATCTTATTATGCATCATTTAATAGTCATATGACGCATCAAGCAAAAAGGCATTCTGATACATTTACTTCAATTTCTTTGTCCGAAAACTATTGTTCCGCATTATAAATAGATCAGTATAATAGTAATTAACAACATAATAAAAAAGATTTTTTATGACAATAACATCTATTAGAATAACATTACTGACAATACCTTCTTTTAGTTGAGTTGAATGTTTCGTTACTAGTTGAAACTTTTGTATATCAACATCTTTAGTTTTACTATGTTGCATCATTTTTGGTCCTCCTAATAATAAAAAAATCAGGAGGATATAAGGTATGTATATATGTACAACAACAGTTACTTACAAAACAAAGTTAGGAACACAAACGGTTGACTATTTATGTAGACATGCATTGTGCAATAGTGTTGAAAATATGTCAGAGTCTTAGACCAAAGAAACTATATACAAATTAAGAGTAGCTAAAGAATAGTAACTATCATGCCAAGCATACATAGTCAAGAGTGTAGTCATATAATAGTCTTTAAATCTATACAGTAGTTCCAATTTGTTATGAAGTATAAACAACATAGCACATAACTACACAACAAGCTTTATTGGAACTAAGAAACCTTAATAGTAACTTTAAAAGCAAAGGTAACTGAAAAATTAGTACCAGCATCTAACTAATGAGATTACTTGAATTCAAAATATATACTATGAAGTGACAATGCATGACTTATTTTATTCATCAATCTATTTGATAGCAGACATAAACATTTTAATAAAAAGGAGTGTCCACACATGCACGTACAATCTATGTAAATATAATATGACATCAAAAATAATTCCGACAAAAAGTAAATCAAATAACATTAGAATTATTCATTACCATTTCTATAATAAGGCACTTAATTCAAGTCTTACCCTAAAATGGAATTGTTGAGGTTAAGGCTACCTGCAAAGACTACTTTCCGTTATTTAAGAGTATTCGATGGCTTTGTGAACTTTACACATATTCAGGACTATCAGAGACACTTAACATACAAAACTAACTGTTTACATATATTAGCATGTTTTTCGATTGTTCATATCACAAATACTAAACAATCTCTATAGTGTATGGGACAACTACTTCATAAAAGCCTTAAGAAAATTTGGTATTGTAAGCCATGTGAGTGAAAAAAGCCATTGACTCTCTGTACCTGCAAGCCAATGCCAAACTCCTGTAAATGCTAACTAGTGCTATATTTACCCAATTCACATAAGTATTTTTTTTTCAGAAAAATTATGAAGGAATGTATAAGCAAATGTTTAATTATATTGATAGCATGATTAATAACATTCATAATTGTTAAGCTTCTAAATATGATCCTGAACTATTTTTTCTAATGCTTTAGAATTGGATTTACATACTCTTCCTCTGTAGTGAAGTAAGGGGTCCTCTTGTTAGTTATTTGAGTGTGGCACATGCTGTTGTATAATAGTGATCCTAAAATTGGATATTGGATTTGAAAACACTTTTGATTTGAAGCAATATATGAAAGTGTTACATGTGCTGCTATCTTATGTCGGCTTTAATATGAAAGAGATCTCGTTCAAATTATATGCAATATGATTAAATGTAATTACTACTTGTAACAGAGTTAAAAAAATTGTTAATATGCTGAACAATGATCAAGTTAATACAGTGTAAATAGAAATTGATTATAAGTATTATCCTCTTTTATTTCCCTCTTGCCTACCTAACATGACAATGATTCCATAATGTATCTTCATTACACATCACTAAATCAAAGCATAATTATATATCTATACCTTTATGTTCATGTGGTATTCTTGAAGATGTAATTTTGTGAAATGTTCCTTTTCTCATGTAATATCTCCCACTAGCTGGTTTTTTACCACGTATACGTATACTTGATTTGTAATATGACTCTAACTCACTGTCAGATGATACAGTGGGAAATGTTTGCTTCCTAAGAGAAATATCTTTATCAGACACTGATATATTTGATCTCAGTCTCTTCTGTTTTTCTCCTGAAATACATTGAAGAATACTTACTATTTACAGTTGTTAGAAGACATTATAACATTGTTTACTATGATAATAATATAACTAGCAGTTTGTCCTGAGAAGAAGCTATAATTATAATACTACAGTAAATGTTAGTGTAACAGTTAAAATAATGTATTGACTTATTGACTTTTTTATAACATTCTGAAAATTTTGAATGGTTAGTGATAAATAGGAGAGTAATATCAAAATTTACATAACTCAAGACTATTTTGAAAGTAAAAGACAATGATGTTAAAAGCCTTAAACAAAGTCTGAACTTTATGAATGCTGAGAAGACTGATAGTAAATTATAGTGGTAGTCTCATGAGGCCTTCCTCTCTAAATAAAGGGGACTGTTATAACAAGACTAATTCAGTGGTTTTTATTTTGCCATTGATAAATTTTGAAATTTTGTTCTGATTTTATCTCTAAGAATTCACCCTTAAAAATTATATCCAAAGTATTCTAATTATGACCCATCCTTCTATACTTGACAAGTGTGTTCACATGTGATATCATGATATTATGGAGATAAAGTATCTTCATTACATGTCACTAATCAGACTATACCTTTATGTTTATGTGTTATTCTTTTCTTTATGTGAGGCATTCTTTTTTTCTTGTAAGGTCTTCCACTAGCTGGTTCTTTATCCCAACTACTTAAAGTGTCATACGACTCTGAGTCACTGTCAGATGTTAAGGTAAGAGATTTTGGCTTCCTAGGAGGTACATCTTTATCAGACTCTGATATGTTTGATCCCAGTCTCTTCTGTTTCCTTCCTGTAATAAATCGATGAAAACGTACTATTTACAGTAGTTAGAAGTCATAACAACATCAGTAATTTTTCTTCTTACTTGTACAATACAGATTAGCTTGCATGTATGACAATCTTTGCAAAGCTGACATTTGAAAGTACAAGTAAAGTTAAAGAAAATCAGTGTAAGCATGTTTTCAGTCATTGTTTGGGATACTTTAATGTATGCATAATTGCATATAAATGTAATGTCTAGTTGATGATATTATTAACAATTATGAAGTTTTCAAAATATAATTACAAACTATTTTTAATGCTTTAACTATCAATGACAATGTAAAACTTATTACTTAAAGTGAATTCACACAATCTTTGCAAATGCCTACAAGAATATTTGGTCATAAAGTAGCTACTACATCACACTGATATTACCACACATTATAATTAGTAATTTGACAATAATTATTAATTTACCAAGGTAGTCTCGTATCTCATCAGCTTTCCTTTTGTTATTAACAATAGGGCTTTCAATGGCAGAGATCACTGTGTTCCAGGTAACAGGAGATGATCGAGAATCAATCCAGTTTCTAATTACATTAGATAGTTTGGTGCGAGGGTGGTCTGGACTACATGATAAACCATCCAAATAATCAGAAGAAACTCTAAGGGCAAAACCAATGTCTCTCCAACTATTTTGCATATCTGCTAATAGACATAACATATCATAGTGCCTTGGAATCTTTTTTAAATTATTTCTAATATCTATGAAATAAAAAGTACAAAATCAACAATACATCATAAAAGTGTCATTGAACAATTAAGTACAGACATCCTGTTAGATCTCTATCACTATCAAAAATAAAAGTATGTTATAAAATATACTGGAGCTATAATATTAATACACATTATACTGTATGAATGTAGTATGATGGTCACAATAATTATGGTAATTTAACAATCAGTTCAGTTCACCACAGTTGAATGTCAAGAGGCAAATATTTACCTGTTAAAGGTCCAGGATTGAATTCAACATCATCAGATAATATAAGAAGCAACAAAAGGAACATAATCAGGGAGAAAACCAGATTTGTAACATCCCCATTTTCAGAGCACAGCAATGACTCCACCAATCCTGTAACGTTGACAGCTCCCTTTGTAGCACTACGTAGTACATGACAACAATGCCATAATCCAATGTTGATTCTCCATTGAGAAATATCAATCATTACAAATGGAAGCAGTGAGGTAACGGAAAGTAGTCTCACCCTAAACCAACTTTTCAAACTTGCTTTAAAACCCTTTACCAACCGTTCGCGCATGCGCATTAGGCCACTCCAATGAGATTCCTTGTTTCCCATTACACGCGCGGGCGGTATTATTCATTATTTTATTAAACATTAATTATTTTGTATGATTTTTAACAAAAAATTAAAAGTGCACTGAAACCAACTTTTACTTTTTGATGATTGGTTTGCCAACACAGCTGACACAACGAGGATAGCTGCTGGTACTAGTGAATGGTTCTTCTATACCACAATGAATACAAATTGGTTCATACTGTGCTGACTAGTACAGCTTCTCGATTGGGTCATGGCAGGAGTGGTCTCTAATTTCTATAGATTTGTTAGGAAGAAGGTCAGCCAATCTAGACCCTCAGGTATAGGTGAAATCATCAAGTAACGACTGCAGATCCCTCCGTTGCTCAGGTTTTAACTTGTATTTCAAGAATACTAGCCTCCACATATCACATTCGCTGCACTGTATAACGAGATTAGCATTCTCGACATGCTGCAGACGGCCATAAAATGGGAGACTATTTTTGCCTTTATTATTTGACTTGAAGGATGGACATTCCTCTATTGTTTCACTTCCAAAAACTTCAGAAAAAGGCTTGTAGTGATTATCTTCTCCAAGTACTGGATGAGGGATATGGTGCAGCTTTTGAAAGACATCAGCTGGAAGCTTAACAGGTTTGCAGAGAGTACATGTTACTTTCCCACATTTCAAAATATTGAACGTATATTGAGTAGACTGGCAGCAATGTGAGATAAACTCTGCTATGGAAGAGTGTTGGTCTAAATTATCCTTACAATATCTTCCTCCTTCCTGTAGAGTTGATTCGACTGCAATAACAGCAGACCAAAAATCATGCAGTTCATCTGGAGAAGCTGATGCAAAAGACCTAATATCGTTGTCGTGCAGCTTTAATTGGTTAAATATAGAGCAAAGAAGTACTTTGACCGGAGAAAGAGAATCTTGGACAGCTAATTTAATTCCACTCTTGTGTGATGCAATTTTTCTCAGTTCAGTGAGGTTGTTACATTTTCCAACTTCTTTCTCGAAATCATCAGGCATTAGATCACGAGCTAACCCAACACATTGAAGCCCCAAGTTAAGGACTGACATGATTTGCTCGACCGGGTTCCTCCAACTATGGTACGGAGCTGTTCATCCAGCACAGAGATAATCTAAGTCCAATTTCAAAAAGAGACATATTAAGGAAAGCTTGACAGACATGTATGTCAGATGATGGTCTGGACCTCCATCTGTGTACAAGGACAAAACAGACTTTGAAAATGACTGAGATTGCATAAGCTGATATAACTCGCATGACGGCTCAAATATTGCGTCTTTAAGTCCAACAAAAACAGTACCTACAATGTAAAATCACAGATTCATAATAGTATCAAATAAAAAATAGTGTACATTAGGTCATTTGTTGTTTCCCTATTTCAAAAAAAATATCTGAAAAGTGCTTACAAAAATTTCTGATAGTTGAGACATGAAAACCAAGTGTAAATAGCAGTCAGGATCATGCTAGAAAAATTACATAAAATTTTAATGCATAACATAAAATCTGAATATCGGCAAGGTCCTCATATAAGCACATATCTTTTTATAAGCAGTCTACTGTAACAAACACTAGATAAAGGCTTTTTTCACTCTACTGTCATTCACCATTATACTCCAAGCCAGCATTTAACTACAATTCAGGGGTGCAATTCCTCCCTAACCATGTACATGATTTAAGAAGCAAGAATTTTAACCTTATTTGTAATGGTGTTTTGCCTGTATAGTGTGTACCACACCTTAAATCATTAATTTTATTAGTGACTAGCATATAAGTGTGCCTTTCTTCTGTTACTGTGGGGACACGAGTATATGTGCTTTTATAATATTCAAGATTTAACCACATGGTTATTCATGAAAAAGGTTGCTTGAATACTACATGTGGCAACTTAATTGGCACATCTCGAAACATTGCAACATCAACATTATGTGAAATGCTTATGCCTCAAAAATTACATAGAGCTTTGACAAATTAAGCCACCTTTTTATTTATACAAGCTCACAGATACATAATTACAGTACGCATGTGTACATACCTGAGTACCAAGAATCAGAGATTTGATGAGGTATATCGACAAAAAAGACAATTGAAAGTATGAGTGAGAATTTTGTAAAATCATGGTCCCCAACAGTGAGAAATTTGTCTAGTCGGACAGGGACTCTCCTCCCTCTCTCAGCCAATGCAACTGGAAATCCTGGCTCACCTACTTTCACCTTATGTTTATCATCAAGACAAATGAAGGAACAGTGGTCCCTTACAGTAAGAGCATACTCCCGCATATAACGAATTGAGGCTGCTGCATAATGAGAATCTGGATGTTGTCGGTGCCACTGTCTCTGTTGTATCATGAATTTCATCTCAAATCGTCCTGTGTATTGCAGAGAACTCCTGGCAGATGGTGTTTTGGGCCAGAATTGAAGGCGCACCCACTCTAATAATGGTATAGGTGTCCCAGGAGGGCAACATACTTGAACTTGTTCCACTAGATCTCTGATAGAAATTGCTCTAGACAGGTGAGTAATTAGTCCATGGCGTCTATCGTCAACAGCTGCAGAAATATCTTCAGTCAAAAATTTTTGACAGTCTTCCCAAAAAGAATCGTATTGACTAGCTTCATTTGTATTGAGAGATCGAAGGTCAAACATGATGCTAGGATCTTCCATGTCTATGAGTTCACGAACTCGAGTATCAATCTGAGCCTCATCCGTTGTTGTAGATGCAGATTGATCACCTGTAAATACAGTTACCAACCATAAAATAAGTGTACAATACTGACTAACCTGTAAGATCCTTATAAAAATAATGTAAAACGGCTGGCTTAACAGATGAAGAAATGAGGCCAAACTTTCAGAAAATAGCTATTTTCATAGCCCTACTATGGTAAACTGGAAGAGTTCTTTTTATTTCTTCTATAACTGCTTGACTTCTTTCGAAAATTAGGCTTGGTTCAATGCCCTCTTGTACTTTCCAAGCAAAGACTTGATTACCAATATTGCTACCAAGAGAATAGACTAGTATGACACATGGATATGACAAACTACTAGAAAATAAGGTGTCCATGAAACGATGCTTCTGAACAGAATCAGAGGGGAGGAAGTACGTCAAAGTTTCGTATTGATAATCAGATTTGTCTTGAAGCAAATGATTGATAGATTCCAATGAGGAAGATGCTGGTAGAAACAAAGCTGGTGCAATGAACTTCGATTTTAGGTTACTGGTTAGTTCACGAACAGGAGTGGGTGATTTGTGATAAAGCTTCGTACGCTTTGCTTTCTTTGTCAAGTACTGGCCATAAGATGATAAACTTTCAGCGAGTTCTAAGAAATGTGGTTTAAGCTCAATCCATTGTGGTCTTTCCCAGAAATTATTACTTTGAAGAACAGTGGACAAATCAAGTGCAAACTCATGCACTTGATCAGCAGATATATTACATGTCAATCTCTTGCGGTATTTCGAGAGTTGGGGAGTGTTATACCCAGTGAAGCATGAAAAGATCAAAGGAAGAGCAAGGGCTCTGTTCTGAAATACATGATGGTGGCCGTCGACATACCATAGTATATCTTGCAAGATGTGTACTAGCTTTTTTGCCAACTTCAATTCACTCGAATCATTGAAAAAAGCACCATGCCTTGATAAGAAAGAGATGATATCATTAAAGAGCTTGTCTGTTTTGTTTCTTTCTTGAATGAATTCTATGGTAATGCCACTGTTTGGGCCAGCTGACATGAAACTTCCAGGAGACTCTTGACCAGTCAAGCATGCTGGTAAAGCAAGCATACTATCCTCAACCATCACATGGTACTTCATGAAATGCCAAACGACTTGATCACAAGAACGAGTGACAAATTTTCATCACTAACACAATCGAGAGTCCTTATTCGATCCGATGTAAACAGATAAAACACGACCACATTCAGACGTCACCCTAGGCTTTACTTTATTCATAAAAAAATCACCAATACTGTGCGCTTCATCCTCCACTCGTAAGATAGTTCAATTCAACAAAATACGTTTCGTTTCAGCAGCCAGAACACACGTGTTAACCAACACCATTGTCACCTCAGAAATAATTAAAATCTAGCTTCATCAGAAGCGGCAGTATGCGGGCGGGAAACGGGAAACAATGAATCTAATTGGAGTGGCCTAACCAAACAATTGTTAAATCAACCAATCAATTTTGCAGTGCAAACTCTATCTTTCTATATCACTTGGTGTTGTTTATAATTACATTTACATGTAAAATTTACTCTGAGAGCTTTCTATATTCTCATTTAGACCCCTTGTTGGAGTGATCATACATCTTTATTAATATTTATAGGGACTGGATGATGTCCTTTTGAACTATTAGAAATACTTGGGATAATTGTCCTCAGCTTCACAGGGAAATTGGTCCTTACCAATGAAATAGTCTTAAGATTATAAAAAATTATCATAACATTTTTGCTGGTATTATTGCTGTAATGGACTGTACTTTGTCAATATGAAACCACTGAGTTAAAACAATCTATGGTAAAAGTTACAAAAGATTTCAAGCCTTGATCAGTCATACCTAATTTGTACTAATATTAATTAAATTCATTGATTGTGACATGCATTAGAAGCTACTTTATGTAGGTTAATTATATGTTCTTTTTAAAAGTCATATACAACAATACAAAAGAGCTCTTAACTATTTAGCATTCAAATGACGAACAAACACTTTGAAATGAGTGAGATTTATACAGTTAAAGATGAGATGTGTCTTTTTATAGTCCAAAAAATGAGGCAGAAAAATCTTCCTTGTGAATATTTTTAGAGACATAGCTACATATCTATTTTAATCAAGTGATTATAATGTTGATGTTATGTCTTGTCTTATAGTTACTATTCATTAAAATATCTTGAAAGTTACACTTCATTGTCATGATCCAAATTATCACAGTAACAATATTGATATCAGCATTATGGTTGTCTTGAATAACTGTTTTAATAGTAATTTATGCAAGATGTTTAAACTATATACAGTTGAGTGTAATCTGAGGGACTGGTAAACAATAAACAAACAGAAAAAAATTCTTACAATATACTATTAAGTCAATGGTCCAACTGAAAATAATATAACACATAGGTATTTATGTTGCTTAGCATATCAACTATCATCATCTTTGTCCTTCCATATGACTCCTTAATCATATTTTTCACAAGCCTATGACAACAATGAACATTACCTCAGTTATTGATTCCGACAAACTATAGATCTTCAACAGTCTGTCACTAAAAATGGCTGAATTATTTTAATTGCAGATTTGTTACAATAGCAAAAAATACAGTAGTTATAGCTGAGCAATATACTCGACACTACATTTATAAACAATTTTTAAATGAACAAATCAATATTAAACAGCTGATGCTTCAATTCTTGTCATTTCAGTGCTATTTTGGAATGAGCACCTAATACAACTATAGTATAACAACTACTGACATTTTTAGGAAAAATATTGACTTTACTTATACAGCTTTAATCACATAACATATGTACATGAACACTTACTTCATTGACAACATCTACATTGTCTCCTTTCTATGTCAAAATCAAAACAACATCTCTGTGTCCTTTCTTTACTGCTAACATAACAGGAATAGATCCAAACTAAATATATTATAATAACTACATTAACATGAATCAAGAGAGGATATCATAACATCTGTACATTACCTATACTAACACTGCTATAGATAAGCAAAGCATTAACATTATAAACCTAGACAACATTACATATAGTTAAACAAAATAGCTCAAATCACTCTCAACAATTGACAAAACATTATAAATATAAATTTCATACTGTGACAATAATAAATACTTTTTATAGCATGAGGATAAACTTCAAAATTAGGACATAATACATGCACAACAATTGTCAATAATACATGTTCTTACAGTAAAACAAATAAAAAAAAGACATTCCCTGTACACACAATTAGGTTAAATTACTTGTACAAGTGTAAATAATCATTCATCATCCATTGCTTATCGACCAATAACATATTGATAATAAAAATTATTTGCACAAGGTTCAATAATCATGCTTCATCTTTCACTTTATTCCACTTACCAATTATTATATTGTAAGGGACACATTTAGATGATGAGTAATTACAGCACAATAGATGTGAAAAAAGAAAACAATAGAGTTAAAAATGTTAAGGTCACATCAATATACTTAGGATTTCTACTACATTATATCACATTGACCAACTATTATATTATAAAGGACATATTCAGATGACAAGTATTTACATCACAATAGATATAGAAACAGAAAAAATAGAGTAAAAAATTGTTAAGGTCACATTCAATACACTTAGGATTACACTATATTATATCACACTTACCAACTATTTATATTGCAAAGGACATGTTCAGATGACAAGTAATCATGACATATACATGTGAAAAAAGAAAACAACAGAGTAATAATGTCAACATCATCACTTAGGATTTATACTACATTATATCACACTTACCAACTATTATATTGTACAAGATGACAAGTAATTACAGAAGTGAAAGGCGAAGAAATAGAGTATAAAAATGAAACGTCACATTCTATATCCTTAGGATTTCTACTACATTATATCACACTTACCAACTGTTATACTGTACAGAACACATTCAGATGACAAATAATTGAAACACAATAGATGTGAAAAAGAAAACTACATTGTAACAAATGTCAACGTCACTATCAGTACATTTTGGATTTATACTACATTATATCACACTTATAAACTTATATTGTAAAGGGACACATTAAGATGACAAGTAATTACAGCACAATAGAAGTGGAAGCAGAAGAAATGAAGTATAAAAATGTCAACGTCACATTCTATATACTTAGGATTTCTACTACATTATATCACACATACCAACTTTTATATTGCACAGGACACATTAAGATGACAAATATTTACAATACAATAGATGTGAAAAAAGAGTAAAAAATGTCAATGTCACCTTCAATACACTTAGGATTTATAACACATCATATCACACTTATAAACTATTATATTGTAAGGATAAATTTAGATCACAAATAATTACAGTACAATAGATATAACAAAAGAATAAAAGTGGAATAAAAGAAATGTCAACATCATATTCAATACTCTTTTGATTTATACTACATTATATCTCACTTACTCTTATTATATTGTAAAGGACACATTCAGACAACAAGTAATTACAGCACAACTGAATTGATAGGAAAAAAAACAATAGAGTAAAAGTCTCAACATCACATTCAATACATTTAGGATTTATCCTACATTATATTACACATAATTCTATTATATTATTATGGACACATTCAGATGACAAGTAATTAAAGCACAATAGAAGTGGAAGCAGATAAAAAAGAGTATAAAAATGAAATATCACATTCTATATATCCCCTGTACTTAGGATTTCTACTACATTATATCACATTTACTAGCCTTTATATTGTACAGGACACATTCAGATGACAAATAATTGAAACACAATAGATGTGAAAAAAGAAAACTACAAAATAAAAAATGTCAACATCACATTTAATACACTTAGAATTTATACTACATTATATCACACTTACCAACTATTATATTGTAAGGATAATTTTAGATCGCAAGAAATTACAGCACAATAGATATAGAAAAAGAAAACAGTGGAGTAAAAAATGTCAAAATAACATTCAATACTCTTTGGATTTATACTACGTTATATATAACGTACTATACTATGTTACGTTAACAACTATTATATTATAAAGGCCACATTCAGATGACAAGTAATCACAGCATATACTTACTTACTATTATTTTGCATAACAATACCCAATGGCATTGCCAAAAGTACCTCCTAGAACCACTCCTAGACCTAATGCAGCACCACCAACCACAACACAAAATACTATAGCTGGTAATGAAAATTCTTTTAGATGCATATATAGTGGCATATTGTGAAGCAGGACGAAAATGATCCTCCTGGTATATATTCAAACTTGAAGGGTGGACCACATTTAGGAACAACAAAATTTAGATGCTGTGCCTGTTTGTTATTAGTAATATTAGCACAATATTCTAGTTGAATTGTAACTGGTTTATTGAGTTGGGATGAACTAGATACACATATAACACATTCCAGTGATATGTATACTATTTTTAAGAAATTCAAATTTGCCACTACACAATCCATTAGCAGTAACTTAATATGAAGCATCTACTGGCCATGGTGTAATAGCTTCTGTAGGTATTAAAAGTTTTAATCCACATTCTTCAACTGATAATTGATGATCTTTAGCAGCACTAAACTTAGAATAGTTCTTTCCTACTATCAACATTTCTTTAAATAAATCTGTGTAATAATAACTCTACACATATATAGTAATAATGATAGTTTAATTATGACATCATTAATTTTATCAGTATGTGGTCACTGAGAATACCTTTTTTAGTTGAGTTGATTGTTCGTTTACTATATAGTTCTACTTTGCTAGCTTAACATCTGTAGTTTCACTGTGTTGTATCATTGTGGCTGCTCCGAAAAATATTTAGTAAGACTATAAAATTAATACATAATATACACATCTAAATGTATTAAACAAGTTGCAAAAAATGATATTGCTGTGTGTAGTTAGTTTATAACACTTAATTATAATTAATGACTTGATGTTGTAGTGTCTGTTGTTCACAGTTTAATATAATTTAATGAGTAACATTGAAAAAGGAGCTATAACTACTACAAGTTCATAAAAATATATAGTGACTGTCTTTAAGGTTATTGATTTTACAGCTTCAATATATCTTACTCAGCAGGAGTGATGTAGATACAATCTTATGTTAATGTTGTATTATAAGTTACAAGAAAAGTCAATGCTGTGCCCAGTTACATATATTATATTAACTTACATATTTTCGTGCTATATCCTACATATGAGGAGATTTAATGACGACCTTTTTGACTTTGGGAAAGTGTTTCTTGTTAATTAAGTAGTGAAGCAAAGTTTACACCATCTTATGAAGTTATTATTAATAATTGGACAATTGTAGTGATGGTTACTGATTATTTTACCATTTTTTCAATGTCTGCTAAAACAATAGTCAGTTATTGCTTTAAATATCATTATGGCTTATGAAGCATCATATTGCTATAATACGGCAAAGATGTTAAGTCAATTCTCAAGGCTATCAGAACAAATTTATTGTTTAGGTTTTTACATAAAGATCGTTATTATTTAAATCTGTGATCATTTTTATCAACAAATTCGCAACAAGTTTCATAGTTTTCATCGAATTTAAAACCAAATCAGAACACTTGTCCTCATCTACCTGTTCTCTCAACACACACACACACATTATATATAATTGTTTTATGCAAATATTTTGCTACAAACATGAATAATTTGGGTTAAGAGCGCCTCAATGCAAGGCAACTAATTCAAACAGTGCAGCCAAATTTCACCTATTTTTTCTTTAAGACAAGTACCATTTTATTTGTGTAAACTACAAGATGCGCGATATATACACAATTTTACAATACTTTTCTATGCCAGGACATGCGTTTCCATCAGCATTTACCAAGTCAATGATTCAATTTGAAACAAGGAAATTTACAACTTTATAGCATGATGACGTAATGAATTTATAGTGTCGTAAATTTTAATCTCAATAATGATTTCAGTCAACAGTGGAGAGGAGAGAAACAGGTAGTTTTTTAAACAATGCAGTAGTACCAAATGATTTAAGGAGGTCATTTAATTGTATTTGATGGGTACTTATTTAAAAACAATGAATTACTAGAATGTAAGAGATGGACCTGTAGGAGCATTGTTTCATTGCTATTATAAACCAAAAATAATGAAAATGGCAAGGAGTGTAATGATGAAATGGAAGAATCAAGTGACAGAAGAATTTCAAGATGATAAAATTTCAAGTATTAACTAAATAAGTGTTGACTACATCACTACAGAACCACCTGAAGATCCTCCAATTATAGCTACAAAATCAGTTTCATCAGAGATAAATGAAACAGATAAAGAGAGAAATGAAGACAGATTAACAGACAATAAAAACAACTTATTTGTGTACACTTTTAAGTAATAGCTGTGTGTGTAAAGGAATGTGCTACTATAACTTTAGTTGAAAATACCTTGATATGTCAAAGATGATATGACTGAATAGTCTAAGATGAACTTGATCTTATAGTCATGGGACAACTGATGCCCAATATTAACACTGGAGAAGTGACAGCAGGTTTGATGCATGTTCCAGAGAAAGAAAATAAGCCAGTCATCATGGAGTAAAGGTTCAGTGAAACAATCAAAACAGAATCAATAAAAACTTTGTCCTACTAGGATTCGCAAGATAACATTGCTATTTACTCATGGATAAAAAGGTATCACCTGGACGCTTTTAAAGACAATGACATAAAGAAGTAATACAAATAAGGTTTGATAATAAAAATGACACAATAGTAATGTTTTTATTGATATAGAAACAAAGGGCGACAAACATTGTAATGATCAAGAGGTATCACATTCTCTTTCTTGTATTCAAAATTATGCTAAAGGTAAAGCCATTTTATTAACAGGTAGAGAAAAAATATGAAGGGACTACTCATGCAATTTTTGGTAGAATACCTGGACATGTGCATATGGGTTTATAGCTTTTATTCTTAAGTACATGTAAGCAAGCTGTATACTGTGATCATTTAGGAGCTACTGACACAACTAATTACGGACCGGAAGTTATTATGAGAGCATCTTTTACAGTGTTTGGAATCAATACTTACCTTACTAAGGGTTATACCAGGGTCCATATACTTTCTAAAAAAGAGTAAATGTGGAATCTTTGGGGTCTCTCATGAAGCATTACTACAATAAGTAACTAATAATTTTTAATGAATTATATGATACAGGAAAAGTCACTAACACTATAATTAGTTCACTACCACCTTTAAAATTATGGACTAAATACTCGTCATATACATCTTTGTGTATATTTTCCTTTTTAGTATCTTGTGTAGAGCGTTTTGACAGCACATAATACATCTCTCTTGCTCCCTTTCTTACTTGTGAACCACAAAATTTTCTAATGATTTATGCTTTGCCTGATCATTGCAATAAAAGTTCAGACGTAATGAAGTTAACTCTGTAAATGAAATTGCAAACATCATAAAACAATCTTTACTAAATCAACACTGCTCAGATATATTAGTTGGTAGTGAAGGTGGTCAAGAATTGATAACTACCTACTATTGGAGTAGTTTTCGGTTTTCTTGTTGCATATTTTTTAACTTATACATACTATAAAAACATCATGTTATCATGACTTAACTGACTAGCTTTGGTTAAGGGAATCCATTGATGATTCAGTCAAATAATTAGATCTCTTACAAACACCTTAGATAAACTAAACAATCATGTAATGTTTTCTATATTGTTAATACATTTGTTCTCAGACCAGAGAGACAGTGGTACCTGTGTGACAAAACGGAATATTGTCAGCCTTCATTCCAAGACATTAAATGACATTTACCTAGAGTGTTATGACTTTCAATACTACATCCATCATGCATCTCAGATATCCATTAACCCACCCACTAAAAACAAATAGGTAAAGGATGTATCTTGTATCTCTTAAGAACCATGACTATGTAGAAAATGTAGTCAACCAGAAAACAGTTGCAACTCTTGAAAAAGTTAAATAGATGGTAATTAAGTAAAATTCACTAATCTGATTACATGTCAAAATATATCTCAAAAATTTGCTATCTATTTCATACTATAGCTACTGGTACCTTACATTAATTACCAACATAATATGGATTGACTATAAGCTAACCTTTGTAATATACAGAACAATAGCTTTGTTGTTTGAAAGTAAACTCTAACTTGTTCACAGATACTCTAAAAGTGAAGTCTGGACATGGTAAATGTTTGCTAGTGTAACTAGCACTTGTTTACTAGAAAGGCATCTGTTTTCCAGTGTGACCACACATTTACCTTTAACATTGTCAAATATAACTAATCTTCCAACAGATAAAGGTCAAATATCACTTCAATTTGAACTTTCATAACCGAAAACACAACTTCATGGAAATGGATAAGTTAAGCCCTTTATTTCCCTTCTACTCAAAAAATGTGCTTGATCATGTGACTTGCATTAGATGGAGTAGTATACGGAAACATTGAGTTTAACTAGGTTTTTTTGCTATTTTCAACAACTAAATTGCATGTTGTAGACATGGCCTAGTCTAATATGATTTATTTTAGTTACTTTAGTTTCTGTAAGGTTGTTATATTTGCTAAACCACGAGGTTCAAAGCTTCAAAAAGGTTATTAAAATAATTTACTTACTATTTTCTAATATTAGTTCAATAACTTATAATACAATAGTTATATGTGACAATGATAAAAAATGTTCTTAATAACAGTATCTTCTGCATACACTTACATATAACGTAAGTCTTACCTTTTATGTTTTTTAATTTGATATCATTAGTAGAGTATATTTTGTAATATGTACTGTCTGAAGATAATGAAGATACCAAATATTTGCCAAGCTATGACACTCATACATGTATACATGTACAAAAAACACACTATTTGTAAATGGTATATTGTCATTTGTGTACTAATTATCATTACATGTACATGTTTGTAATATAAAATACATTGTATGTAGTATGTTGTAACTTACCATAGTCCCTTATACATGTAATATGTATGTTAAATTTGCGGAATTAAACAGAGTGTTACCCTTGACACTGACTAATCTAAATAGAGCCTCTAAATCTTAGTTCACTCATTTTAATATGGTACTGACAGCATATTTTATCCTGTGATTATAAACTTATAATTATGAAGGTAGTTGGATTGTACTGGGTATAATTGGAATATAAATTGACATGGATAAATGGTAGAATGGTCATGTATGATGAATTTATGAATTTACAAAATGACAAGAATAAAACTAGAAGATTAATTGAAAATAATATTTCTATATACTAGTTCATTGGTGAGATTTGTTTGCCTTTACCTAATAATGTCTGCTAAATGCTTAACAATAGTGATTCACCTTGAAACTCAAATTCAAGATAGGGTAATAAATAAATAAACTCATGTTCTACTAATATCTACAGACATATTCACTTTATCCTTAAGCTTGAACTGCATGCATGATGTATATTTGGCATATGTCTTATATTGTTATTGCTACAAGTACGCCCACCACTACTATTTTATAATAAGTATTGTCTATTAGTCTAATGTCACTCTATTACTATGTAAACTGACATATGGTTAATAATGATGTGGTTGACAATAAAATTGAGCTTATATGAATTTGAAATAAAGCAAGAATTTATTTTAGTTTGTCTTTGTAGCTGTTCCAATAATCATAATTATACAGTACATATATACATATTGAGTTGCTAAACTAATAAACTGATTGTCAAACTGTTAGCATTTGGTGAACATATAATATTAAAACTTTTATTATTATCACTAATATTTAAGCTATTTGAATAGTAAGACCATTTAGCCCATTTTAAGAAAATTCATAAATAATGGAATACATGTACAGCCACAGCTATGATTCTTCAATTCTACTACTGTTAATTATATCTTTTATAGTCTCATGATAGTACTACTATACATACATCAAAGATTAATCATATTTATTCATATTATATCAATTATGCAGTGGAAGCTACATTCATGGGTCATCAAAAGTGAATGTGTTAATAGTTAATTTCAAATAGTTATTGCTAATATAGTTTTAAGATATAGGTAGTGACTATATGTGATGTACTCACAACAGCTTATTATTTATATTTCTATGAAAATTTTCTTGTGAATATTCCCTGTGTATTGTAACACTAAGACATCTTTGCAATGGTAGGCACCATTTAGATACTCTTCTGAAGTGTCAGTTGATATAGTAATAGTGTGATATTTGTCATGAGACCATTCGACAATGCAGAAATAATGGGAGGACATATATATATAATATATATAATGATTGTTATGACACATGTGCACAAGTAACAATAGATAAAATGTGTTGTGGTATTTTAAATAATGTCATTATATCAACTATACTATACTTATACTATTTTATTATTCTGTACAGTTAGGATAATATAGTGATAGCAAGAATATTTGGCATATGAGATATGATTGTATGATTTGTCAAATATATCACTAGTATGTCATCTATTATCAACATTACATACAACTATAGTAATATTGCACTTAATTATGTTATCTACCTAATATGATATCTATATAATTCATTCAGTCACAATGAATTATGTATATATTTTTTTGTCTATGTATTTTACTATATATAAAAATTCATTTAGTAACAACAGTAGATGATGTTATCCAAGTAGTGACATCATCAGATCTATAATATGGTCACATACATCATGTAAAATAACATGTAGACTTATCATCAATGATAGTAATAGTATACCAGAATATGGTAAGTTATGCTGCTAGTACCAAAGTGTTAGATGAATACCAAAAAAGGTGTTCTCTCAAGTGGACAAAATAAACACCTTAAAGTGTTACAAGAGAGACACTGTCAAAGTGTTACTGAAACACTATAGTTTGTTTGAGAGAAATAATATAACTTAATATTTATTAACAATTTATAATAATATTATTACTGATGCATGTAGTACAATAGAGTTTAAAGTGTTCACATAATAGTTGAGAGAAATGTAGTTAGGACAGTAGGAAGTTCTTGTTCATCTTTTAAATTACAAACAGCATGCTGTACAAATAGCATAAATGGATAATGTTGTCTTAAATACACTATGTCAAACACAAAGTAGCTTGCCAGTAAACAGCCAAGACATTCACCGAAAGAACTTGTGGTGACTAGACATGTCCTTTGTACACCTACAACGAACTCCTTTTTAGATGCACCATTAATAATGATGATGTAAGGCTCAAGCCTTCTTTGCTCTTCAATAAATACATCTATATCTATAGTATTCTGTAGAGAGAAAGAGAGTTCAATATATTGAATATAATCACTATTTTACATGTAGTTGAGTGAAATGACTGTGGACAATTGATCAACAAATAATAATTTTAAACTAGATATGGCAACAACCTAATAATTGCTGTCATTTAATTTCTTTCCTATGAGTCTCAGAAGAATATTTAATGAATATTAAATATTTATTTCACTTAATTAATATGATTGATGACGTCATTGTAATTTAAATTAATTTAGAGAGTTGTTTAGCTCATTCGCTATGAATGTTTCATATTATAGAACATCGCAAAAAAGTAAGTCTTTGTATTAATTTGTATTGATTTATGACAGATTTTAGGAAGATGATAAAAATCAGTATAGTATATAATATTATATTATGTTGTTTAAATTTAACGTTTTATGTAAAATCTCTAAATTACTACTGGTGCTTTGAATGCTTTTCTTGTTACACGACCTATAACTAATGCGACTGTAATAATTGCTTTATCAATGATTACATTGAGCAGAGAAATATGTCTTAAATATATAGTAGATATAACTATATGCAATTTAAATATCTATATAAATGAAATAATAAACAGTGTTGATACTGTATTATGATAGGTGTCAATATAATGTTAATTAAAATCAAGTCCTATTTATCACAATAACAAAACATTATTGTATTTGGTAATCAGTTATTCTATTAACAAATATTTAAGTCATCCACTAGTTGACGACTTTGCTGTAAATTGTCATTGGTATTAATTCAAAAGTCAAGATATTACTTATTCTTAATACTTACTACATATTGTACTTATCTGTATACTACAGTGTGTCCTAATGTATTTCCCAAAACTACCAAACAATCTATCCTAATGAAATTTCCTAAAGTACCCTTATACTGGGTCTTAATGTAGCCAATGTTACCCTATTGTGTCCTAATGTTAATAACATCTGAATTTTACATTAATGTTCAAATTTCAACCTATATTGTGTAACCTGTATTACTCATTGTAGTGTACGAATGTCATATCCCAATGTTACCCTATATATACTGTCTACCATTGTAATGTCCTTATGTTACCTTATGTATACTTTCCTAATATAACCTTTCAATATTTCCATATTGTGTTGTAATGTACATCACAATGACCAATTGTTATTTTACATAATATAATGTCCTAACAGTACTGTATGATGAGTCCTAATATAACATCTCAAAGTACTCCTATACTGAAATGACTGTTTTACTTAGGGATACGTACATAAAAGGATACATCAAGCTATTAAAAATCTTATTTCCAGAAAAAATTTAAATCATATTAAAATTATATAACACTAGTCACTATTATAAATAAATAAACTAAAAATAAAGTATCAAAAAAATCATTTTGTGTGCCTCACTATGTTATTTCACAATCTTCCTAATATGTATCTAGTGAAGTTGTGAAATAAAACACTATTTTTTTAGTAATTACACGAAATCCCTAGAGATTTTAGTGAATTCATGAAATCCCTAAGTAAAACACTCATTTCACGAATTTACTGAAGTTTTAGGGATTTTGCGAAATCCCTAGTTTCACAATCTTACTGTAACATATATATGTATGTATGTATGTGTGTGTGTGATGGTCTAATTTGATTATTAGATACCATTACAAGTACCAAGTTGACAATACTCATTTCCACATGTTCTTAATCCATTTAACATACTTATCAATAATAAATAATACATGAAGATAAAGATAATATAGCTGTACACCTAATTAACGATCATGATAGATGTTGTCTTCATAGCATGCTAAAATACATGCTAGAATGTGAATCCCTTTAAAATATTGTGTACAAGCCCGATGTATATTTATAATAATGTACTTATACTCCTAACTGTCTAATCTTCTTGGACACTCTACAAATTGAAGTTAATTAACCACTAGACCACCTTGTATGTATACATCTATTAATATCTGGATGTTATGGAAATTGTAAAACAAGACTATAGTTATTGTATACAATAAACAAGATTATACATGTAATAATTACAGTAATCACTCTAATGATACTTTGATGAAAATTCTGTTACTACCTACTAATATTAATAAGGTTAGTTAGTATAGTAACTGTATATATATTAGTGTATAAGAATATGTGATTATCAAATATTTTAATTTAATTATTTTATATATACATTTTAAAATCAGATAATTCTAAAATTTTGTACTTTAGATCTGTGATTTACTACGTTAAGAAACATCAGGTCTGACCTGATACTTGTTAACAAGTCAGGTGACTGCTGACTACACTGTGAGATAGTACTGAGAGAGTATATTTACATAAAATGGCAGCAGGTAAATGAATATTATAATTGTAGACAGTAACAAAGATAATTGTCCATGTATTACTAGTTAATAATTAGCCCCACCCTAATATGTTCAATATCCACTTTATTTAATAAAGTTCTAGCACATATTCTATTTATAGCCCAATGACAAATCGTTGTATTATAAATAGTAAATTTGTTATATATCAGTGTCAGTGAAGTCATTGAATTATTAACAGTAAATTTTATTTACAGTAAAACAATAGTAGTACATGTAGATATCCTAGTTAATTATAAAAAGATAATTGCAGTTTCATATTCCAACTTTCTGTACTAAATTAAATGTACATTTATTGATAATCAAAATTTTAATTTATCAACAATTAATCAATACCACATACATTAAAAATGGTAAATTTAAGCCATTAATTAATAATGTGACAGTTTGTTATAATTTTTTTTGTTATCTCAGATATTACCAGTGTATTAAAGGAGACTCCTACAAAATACGAACTATTCAATGTCTTATTTGATTTTAGTGACAAATGGTATGATATTGGATCATCATTACAAGTGCATTGCGATGTTTTAGATGATTTAAAGCAAAGCGAGGGCAATGACATAACCAAATTTGAGAAAGTCATCAACATCTGGAAAAATAGTCAACTGTCCTCTGTTACCTGGGAAACAGTGATTACTGCATTTGAGAGTCCTACTGTTAATGACAAGGAGATACCTGATCTGATACGTCGTTATCTTAGAGGTAAGATTAATATCTTATTATTATTAAGTAATGAGGATATTAATAATGGTGTTCAGAGTACTCCCACATAGTGAATTCAATTCATTTTAAATCAACATTCACAATGTACATTAGCTGAATGTGATTGAACAATCACATTAGTCTCAATCCACTTCAAAGTTGTTTGATGATGATTACATTTGAACACAGGAAAGTTTAGTACTTGTTATGATTAATTGTGATCAGTTTGTAGGCAGCTCATGTCTTACACATAATATCAAACTTATAAGGTCAACAATCCTTTTTGAATGGAATCAAGTCAGTTTATAGATGTAATATTTATTAAACTGAATTGAATGCGAACCAAACCAAATGTCACTGTCAATACGTTGCACCAAAATAACAATGTACAATAACAAGAAGAGACTAATTAAAAATATACAGACAAATGGTAAGTTGTAAGAGCTAATTTGTCTAATATGGTACATTCTTCTCATCATTGGCAAGGATTATAACAAATAAGAGTGTTTTGAATTTGGGATTAGTGGCAAACATCTGATTGTGATTCAAAATTTTGTGGAGGCAGAGAATGTGTTTGGTGCAGTACCAAAATGTGAATCATTAGACAAGTCTAATATAGCGTTTACTGATTAAAGCGCAAGACATACTAATGATTGACATGACATCAAATGTCACTACCGTTGGTTAGATGCATGTATTTGTATAAGATCAGTCTGCTGGGTCCAGGAATCCACAGAGGACACAAGGACATAATATACTTACAATATTTACAAGGTCTCCATGTCAAAATACTTTTGAAACTATATGATGATCATGTTTTTTCTTTTGTTTATTATGCGGAGCAACAAATTCACTGTATACTGTTGGAATGAAATGCACTAAAGTGCTTAACCTCACTGCGGTCTTATCCAGAGACTTTATTCTTTTTAGCCTGATGTAATCTCACGTGATGCACAAGAATATTATTGATGACTCTTCAATCAAAGGGAAAAAAGCTTTGCCTTTTAATGCATCTATTGGGTACTTTGCACTCTAATTGACAAAAGGTCCAATACCTCCAACTTCTTATTAAAAGTTAGTGATTCTCCAATGACAGCTATGGTTTTTAACTTCGCTCTCAATGTATCAACAAAGATAACTGCCAAAGTTTTTATTGAATTCATTACAAGATGCTTTTGCCGGCCAGTAGGAGATTTTGTACTTGTAGGTACTCAGACTCAGAGGTAAAGCCCAATGTTGTGCAGAGTCCATATTGGGTGGGATCTACTTTGGTTGCATTTGACTGATGAAGATAGGTTTGTGATCAGTCAATAATGTGAATGGTCAGCCATAGAGATATTCATGGAATCATTTGACTCTGAATACAATTGCTATAAAGGCTTTTTTCCAACTAAGAATATTTCTTTCAGCTGGAGCTAGGGTGCATGATGCAAAACCAATTGTCTGTTCAGAACCATCATCAAAGACATGAGAGAGAAAAAAGCCTATTCTGCATCTCAGCCAGTTCATGGTGACACTTTATGGGTAATCATATTTTAATGACAATATTTTTGCGATCCTTTCTTTAAAAAAGTAGTGGCAGCTGTTCAAAATCTCTAGCACCAAAGAAGAGTAGTGGTGTGAAGCAGCCATGTTCCGCTTCCCTCACTCTTTGGTTGCACTGTCTTCTTTTCTCTTGCTCAAGTTTTCCTGTAGCAAGATGCTATTGCCATTTGCAATTCGCAAAACTTGGGGATTGAAAAGCCTAACATTGAAAAATGCATTCTGTTGCTTACAGTCCCCAAAGCCTCTGGCTGTAATGTCAACTTGAGCACCATCATCTATATTAGACGACATGTACTGTATTTTTTTCTCTCCAGTAGGAATTTATAAAGTAGGTTCAGTGCCAACACAGGAAATACTTCAGAGAGAAGCTGTGAGAATATATCTCTAATCTCATTGTGTCAAATAGATGGGAAGGCAACACACCAGCAGCTCAGTGCATGTTCTACATTGAATGCCTTTCCACACGCACTGTCAAGGAAGTGAAAGTGGTCTTCAACCGTATTGCAAGCAGATTGATTGCTCCACGAAGTGCTTTTTTAAGAACAGCAAACCCATGTTTGGCCAGAGGAAGGTCTGTAACCAGGTTGAAAGTCCCTTCTTGCTGGCAACATCCATAAGACGTTGTAGAGCTGTTGGTAGTTGGATGATTAAATCATCACTTTTTGCTGTATACAATATCTTAACATACATTTAAAATAATAGTTTTTAAGTCATTAATTAGTTTATAATGTGACAGTTCGTTATAATAGTTATTTTTTTATCTCAGATGTTACCAGTATATTAAAGAAGACTCCTACAAAAGATGAACTATTTTTTCGATTATTTGATATCAGAGACAAATGGTGTGATATTGGATTATTATTACAAGTACGTCACAATGTTTTAGATGATCTTACAAAAAGTGAAGTTGACAATATAACCAAACTCAAAAAAGTCATCAACATCTGGATAGATACTCAATCATCTACTGTTACCTGGGAAACAGTAATTGCTGCATTTGATAGTCCAATTAATAACAACAAGGTGATAGCTGACTATATATATAGATGTCTTAAAATTGGTAAGTTGTTAGTTATTTTTAAATGATGAGGGATGTTACATTAATACTGTCAATATTAATAAGCAAACTTTTCATTTACCAATTTTATAATTCTGTTGTCAAAGACTTTGATGTAGTTTTCTCTATATGACAACATACAAGTAGTATGTAGTACTGGTATTTAGAATGAACTTTAATTGTGCTGATTTATAGGATGTGTCTATCTTACAGTATGTTTCATAACATGTACACACATGGAATAAATATATTGACTTGATAGTAATTCTTATCTATTTAGTTCACAGTTACTGTTGAAGTTAAAGATGTTATAGATAACTACATTGTTATCATCAAATTCATTCTTTAAATCTCAATCTTTGTTTGTTTCACACTTTCAGGATCATTGCCTTCCATAAACAGAATAGTCTTGAGTTGTGTAGATTTGGATATTTTTGAATTATTTCTTACTTACAATTTCAAGTTTTCATATTATTATCATACTATTTCATGTTTGCTATAATATTTACTGATTTGGATAAAATACAAACATATCACAGAAATTTAGTGATATTGATTGCTTTAACCTGAAAAATCACAGTCTCAAGAAAAAATCATATAAGAACTTACATACCTCCTTGCGACATGTATACGTTATTTATTGACCTAAGCAATCTGACTAGTTTATTAATGATTTGTGTTGTACAAGTACTGATACATCAGAGTTATGTAATACATACAGAACATGTGGTCCAAAATATGTAATGTTAAGTTTGAGTGAAAGAACTGACAGTTCAGTTATAGTTTATTAATTTTATATAATTTTGACAACAGCATAACTAATAACTGTAGTAACTTATAGTTAGTATATCCAAACATTAGGTCATTATTAATTAATTTATCATTATTATTGATATTATCTATAATCTATTTGTTCATGTAGAAGTAATTAAAAGACTTGGATCTAATCTTAATCCTGACACTGAACGATCTGAATCAGGTAATTTAATTTCTATGTAATATGTCAATACATTATGTTAACTGTTACACTGGACATTTACTGTAGTATTATAATTATAGCTTCTTCCCAGGACTAACTGATAGTTTTATATTATCATAGTAAACAATATTAATGTGAGTAATAACAAAGGTCCTATAAGACTATTAGTATTAGAATAGAGACAAATGCTCATGTAAGAGGATGTATATTACTTAATTTACTTGTCATAGTAGACCATACTATAGTTGTTTTTTAACAAACAATTCCTTTCACTTGTTGTTAACTCTAACTTAAAAAATTGATGTCTTGTATTACCACATTTTGTCCATTGTATGAAGTAGCAATCCTATATATCCCAGGATACTAAGTTGTCTCTAAGACTGGACCAATGTCAACAGTGAGTATCCTTAAATTGATACTAGCTGTGTTCAGTACATTTATGTTCCTCAATACACAGTATCATTGGTACATCTTGATATGACCCCAACTCAAGAGATGTACAGATTCCTTAGTACTAAGTATTCATACTAACTGTAGTACATCCTGGAATGGTCAATTCATTAGCCTAGTGCATCCATATCTCTAAACACTAGTGTCATTAGATATATATTTTGTAGATCCTGTGATTGTGAGTCTTAGGAGCCCAGTACATACCTATATAACAGTTACACTTAATACTATAAGTAGTCTTAAGACTGGACCTATGTTAACACCAAGTATCCTTAAACTTGATACTGGCCGTGTTTAGTACATGTGCCTTCCTCAACTCACGTTATCACTGTTACATTCCTTATTACTAAGTATTCATACACACATTAGTATATCCTTGGTCAATTCATTAGCCCAGTGCATGTGTATCCTTAAGCACTGTTTACTGGATACTTATTACACCCTAGGATAGTGAATCTCAGGAGGCCAGTGAATACCTAAAAATCACCTAATACTGAGTATTTCTTGGCATTAAGTCCATCCTGAGATTCTTCATTCAAGGTTTTATTTTGGAGCCCAGTATATATACACCCATAATATTAATATATTGTTGCCTTAATGTGAATAAGCTTTATGAGCTATGAATTAGTATCTCCAAACATTAGCAATCCTTGTGCTTCATGATAGCCTTTTGAGTGACAGTGAAACTTAAATCTATTCACATTATAAAAGCTATTCTTTATAATATATGTTGTATGTAGTTTATAATTGTGATTTAATTTTTGGGATATAGTTTATTGTCATAATAATACACATGTATTTTCTCTGAACAACATTCAATGGTTATAAATGAGAATAGCCTGTTACCTGATATCTAGCTCTGTTTATAACACACAATGTTCACCTTCCTTTCTTTTGGAGCCAACCACATATATAAGCCTACTAAACATCATTAAATTAAATCTACAAACTCTTAGGATCATTCCTTATAATATTGCTCTGATTTATCTGATTTAATAATCAGTGTCTATCAAATAGTTACTTCATCTTTGTTTGTAAGCCACTAATGATGATAGATGTTGAAATGTTTATCTAATTTCTATATCTTTCTAGCCTTATCAATTGCACAGTATGAACATCACATTTGATATGATGACACACCCACATTATTAGCTGTATCTTTTGTTCTGTCTTGTCATCTATACATGTGTTATTATCAATAACATAATTTACACTCTTGTTTCTTTGTCTAACAAAGATTGTATGAGTTTTTATTTCATATTAGGTAATATAGTTAAAGGAGATGTACATATATCTACTTTACCAGATCATCTCTTGGATCAACAACCTACACATGAAGAATTAATATCACATGCTAGAACAGCTGAATGGAATGTGTTGGGTGTGAAACTAGGACTGAACAGTGTGGATCTATCTGGATGTCATGATTGTACCAGAATGTATCAGGTATGGATTATGGAAAAAGGAAGAGGAGCAACAAGGAGGAGTTTATTAAATGGTTTAAGAGATATTAGACTGAATAATGTAGCAGATGCTTATGAAGATTATTTAAAAACAACAGTAAGGTACATTGTCCATATATCAATGTATACTCCATATATTAATGTATACATGTACATAGAGTGGAACCCTTAGCTAAGAATAACCCTGTATTATTGATCTATTTTGATGCTAATCACAACTTGGATGATTTTAGATGTAATGTTTCCAATATATTTATATAAGACTTGCTTTATAATTATGCAAACAATTTGTAAACACAAAATGCTATATTGGAGTAGGCACAATTCTGATTAAAACAATAAAATTTATTCTCTTCACATTAGCTCATGTGCTATTACTCTCATTAACATGTGTACCAGACTAAGTATTAAGTATGGCTAAACATTGAGTCAAAGATTTAGCCACTAAGATTTCTATAATTGAAGCTATTGAAGTTTGAAGTGAATTTATACCACTTATTGCAACTGTACTAGTGAAAGTTCTTGGCCTTATAAGGTTCATTAAATAGCAAGATGTTAGATCAAATGTTAAAGCATTTTTTTCAGAAAATGATGCCACTTTTGATTACTGACAATTTTTGAACTTGAGGAGTTTGTGTATAATGTATTGTATGCTATGAACATATTTAAAGCAAGATCAAATGATATAATAATATTCATTGTCTGGTCACTGTAATATTAACTTAATTACTCAACTTTGTATGTGGGAAATAATGAGAGTGTTCAATCTGTATAAGTGATGTTATGTATATTAACAAGTACAATATAGTAAGTTATGTTTTTATCTTAAGACTTATAAAAGACAAGAGTAGAACATACTTGAACAATGAACTATGTAAGTTCTCACTTATACTCAGTCTTCTTGGTCAAGCTTATGTTAAACATAGTAACATTACTAAGTGTATGAAAATTTGACATTTTAACCATTTACACAGGAGCTAACTCTAATTACATCATTATAATTATTGATAGTTAGGTATATTCAGTAGTTACTGTATATAATTATTATCTATTAATTCCACAGATACATAACTCAATGTCTTAGTAAAAGAAACTTTTTAATTGTTCTAGACCCTAAGAAGCTGATTACACTACTTTAATTAACTTGTTAACTAATCATATTGTGCTATGTATGTACTAGTAGTACATGGTCATTATTGTTTAAAGACTATGCACATTATTACATCACAAGCTGATTATAAGAATTTAATTATATATAATATATGTAATGTAATAACAGCATTATAGCCTAACAAGAAGTTAGTTTAATCTTTTCTCAACTCTTGAAATAAGTCCATTGAAGTTAGCAGCACATTCCTCAGGTACTAGAAAACCACGCCTTATTAAATATTTGTGGTTTCAAGTATTTTTGATAGGGTGGAGCTGCAGTTGCTGTATACGGAAAACGTACAACAACATTGTATATAGGGTGGAGCTGCAGATACGGAAAACTTACAACAACATTGTGTGTAGGACAGAACATTCCATCGATTTAGTTAATATATTATAAATGATAGCCAATTAAATCTTTTCTAAACAGTTTGTTTAATAATTTTTTAAAAAATCACTTTTCATATTTTCTTAAAAACAAAATTTTTAGCATAAAATTGTTAGTATAAACAATAATCAAGAAACTAGCACTGTAGTTACTGGTCTCCAGGAACGTTTGTCATTAATTTTTTACACTAGATTGTTTTGCATACAAATTTATAAAACATTAGGTTATTATAAACATTTACATGAATTTTATTACTGAGTTAAAAACAGTAGTTAAAAACAGTGACAAGCTTCACATCTTATGTGCAAATATAAGATCATAATGGCTTGTAATATACAAGGTGACAACATCATTCAATGTGACTTCTTAATATACATCATTACAATGGTTCACAAAAAATGGACTCAATAGCCAGCAATAAGAGGAAATGTACTAAAATGAACAAATGGCCTTATTGCTGGGTGGTAAAGACACACCCATATCAAAACAACTGACGATTCTATTTGTACTAACTTGACACACTTGAATATCATATTGTCGTTCATATTCATAGTCTCAAAAGCCAGCAATAAGAGGAAATGTACTAAAAAATAAACAAATGGCCTTATTGCTGGGTGGGAAAGACACTCCCACATCAAAACAACTGACGATAGTAGTTGTACTAACTTGATACACTTGAATATCATATCGTCGTCACACATTCAAAGTCTCAAAAGCCAGCAATAAGAGGAAATGTAAAATAAACAAATGGCCTTATTGCTGGGTGGGAAAGACACACCCATATCAAAACAACTGACAATAGTATTTTTACTAACCTGACACACTCAAATATCATATTGTCATTCACATTCAAAGTCTCAAAAGCCAGCAATAAGAGGAAATGTACTAAAAAATGAACAAATAGCCTTATTGCTGGGAGGGAAAGACACACCCACATCAAAACAACTGATGATAGTATTTGTACTAACCTGACACACTCAAATATCATATTGTCGTTCACATTCAAAGTCTCTAAAGCCAGCAATAAGAGGAAATGTACTAAAAAATAAACAAATGGCCTTATTGCTGGGTGGGAAAGACACACCCATATCAAAACAACTGACGATAGTATTTTTACTAATCGGACACACTCAAATATCATATTGTCATTCACATTCAAAGTCTCAAAAGCCAGCAATAAGAGGAAATGTACTATAACATGAACAAATGGCCATATTGCTGGGTGGGAAAGATACACCCATATCAAAACAACAGACGATAGTATTTGTACTAACTTGACACACTTGAATATCATATCGTCGTTCACATTCAAAGTCTTAATAGCCAGCAATAAGAGGAAATGTACTAAAAAATGAACAAATGGCCTTATTGCTGGGTGGGAAAGACACACCCATATCAAAACAACTGATGATAGTATTTGTACTAGACTTACCTTTGACAAGATGTTTTTATATGACAGATCTTTGAGACTGGAGCACCACTGGAGTTGTGCTATAGACATAACAAGGGTTTTGAAAATAAAACCAGCAACCTATGTTGGATAAACTGTGTCCTCCAGTTATTGCATGTAACACCCCTGGCAAAACATCTTTGTGGTAATTAGAAACCCCAAACTTTGAAGCATTGATGAATTATTTTAATAGGTATACCACAAGCAGAATTAACACCAGTACAGAAAGAATACTTAAACATTGAGTGTGCAGTAGAAGATAACGTTGTTAATTCACAGATGATAACAGTACTCATTTATTTCTAGGCAATATGATATAATGTATGTAATTTAATAGACATTGATGACATGAACACATATAGATTTTGGTGGCCAGAATGATGTAATAGAAGGAATAGAATTACTTGTTGATGCTGTTACTGTTCAATCAATGGAGGTAATAGAGATTTAAGAAATATACAACTGTAATGAAGTAAGATGTTTGTCTAATTAACAGAAACTGTTTAATATGTATACAATCACTGAGAAACAATGTCCTATTTGCAAGGAGGTCTGTTATAGTGATGATCACTGTGTTGTTTATATTAACAAGTAGATATATGTTGGAGAAGAGTATACAAAAATACTATTAATTTCAGTAGTTGGACATAAAGACCGCATATCAGAATTGTGGTGGAAGAAGATATCTTGTTACTCAGATGAATCAACCCATCATTTGTAAGCTGTTTATTGTGGATAATAATGTCATAATAAAGCCTACAGATGCATACCTTGCAATGAACATCTAATGACTGTTAGCACAAAAGTTGCTTCATTGCCTGATGTACAGATAATAGGCATTTCTCGAAACACACATTCAAGTAAAAAGTCAAACAAGCCATTGTTGCTACAAGAGTAAGATGCAGGCAATGTAATCCATCTGATATTATATCTGATAGGTCTATTACAATTGAAAGTACTACCAGACATGATTACACCTCAGGAACTTACAGATTACATGGAATAGCTGTTAGTACTGATTACAATGAAAGTTTCCTTTTAATCTTGCTTCCATTTAGGTTCATCATGGACATCCAACCTCTGTAGATACAGGTCACTGTAAGTTATTATACAGCTATAAGATACCCACATTAAAACAAACACAATAGACACTGCATTAGTGAAAACGCCAGGTGGAGAATGGATTGAATATGATGACAATAACATAAATACTAACTATGATTACAACAGAAATATAGATTAAATTTCAGTGAGTAAAGATAATAAAAACAATGCATCATTATGATTGCCTCTTAGAGAAATGTATGTCTAGCTATATACAAGTCTGATGAGTCTGAGGTTAGCATGCAATTATTGCATATCACATAATACATATTGTAATTCATTTTGCTAACTATAGACTGTATTAAAAGTGATAGATTGTCCACTAATTTTAACATGGAACGAAGTCAGTCTGTTGTTAAAATGTGCATACTTTACTGTTATAATATTTCTATTAGAGTCCACTTGTTGTTGTTAATGAAGACAAGGAAATAGTAAGTGCATTGCTAGCAAAGAATTAATTCTATATATTTGAATAAAGGACTGGAAAGAGATTAAGGCACCATACAATACTTTACAGCCAGGAGTGTGGCTAACTGCAAAAGTAAACAGTGTATATATTATGTATAAATATATATATACATATATATAATACTATATACTTGTGTAGGTGATAATGAATTACTTAATATTGTTAGCAAAAGATGTAAGTCAAATCATTTTACATGCACGTCACAGAAATTGTTAAAACTAGAGAAACATAGCAATTGTCGATTCCACATTCCTTCCATTATTAAGAGCAAGAGGCTTTAGTGGTGTTATAAAATATGTAAGGCTTTTACAATTTTAACAAAGTGTGAAAAGTAATAAATTATAGGGCAAAAATCTGTTAGAGAAAGACATGATCATATTTCCTATTCATTGTTCACAACATTGGTTTCTCATCGTCAGTGCCTTAATGAACACAATATATGTTTGGGATACATTACATAGGTCGTTGATGTAAATGATAAGGTCATATATGAAGTTGATTCATATCATAATAGTCGGCCTCATTTAATAAATAGTATATGGTAAGAAATTATTACATAAGATAACATTTAAAAAAAACACAGGCTATATTTGTGTAGATTGTCAAAGTTTAAACTATCCGTTAGTAATTGGAGATACCGTGATTCCAAAGTACATTACACATCCGCAAATGTACTTTTATGGTACTTATATACACACAGATGTGCAAGAGTCTAACACAGAGTAATGCCTGCGATTGTGGGGTATTTGTCTGCATGGTAAGACATCATTCACTTGCATACTGTTCATTTACATTTACAGGTAGCAAAGTGTTTCATTGAGAAGAGAAAACTAAATTTTAAAGAAGTAAGTGTAAAAATGTCTACTTGTACAAGCAGGTTACGTAAATGATAGAGTGAAGCTCAAATAGCTCGAACAATGATCTTGTTGGAGTTAAATACTCTTCAAAAGCAAGAAAGTTAGTGATTCACATAAAATGCTTAGATAAGTCTTTTCTTATTGATAACCAGCCTTGTCCACTATGTCTGAAAGCAGCAGCAATGATAATGAATTTCCACCAGTACACTTTAACTCTAATTGTGAGTTCTTAAACACAAAATATTCCATTCTAGTTCATTCTATTTAGTAGTTAATACCAAAACAGATTACATAGAAACCATCAAAACTTATGTCAACTCAGGTACATAATAAATTACATAAATACTGAGTGATTATAATTTCAATCTTTGTTATCTTTAGGCTCTTATGGAGACAATGAAGTTAATTATATAATGGATTGTAAGCATACTGTTCTATAAATTCTATGTTGATTGATATTTAGTAGAAGATTTAGAGGACAATGACATACTACTTCCATCATTTACATCTGAACCAGTAATAGATAAGGATGATATATTTTGTACTGAACAAAAATGGGGCAAGGAATTTTACCTTAAAAGTTATCCAAACTTTAGACATGACAAATCAGATCAGTATGTTATTCATATATGTGAATACTATAGATAATATTCTATCATTGTATCAGTGACTGCATATTTACAAGAGGGTTCATTAGAACAACAATCAAAGCAAATGAAGTATGTTTACAAATATCATATAAAATTCATGTTTTTATAATACAAAATAGCACACAATCAGACAACTATTAAATGGAGAATGTTATAGTGACTTTGTTAAAGTAAAGTATGTGGATGATGATTGGCCAATTGACCTTGATGATATGGTAAGAATATCAGTCTAACAAACAATTACTTCATACAGTTTCATGTAGATAATGGAAATTAATTACTATTTACTTGCTTTGGCAAGTGATTGTCTAAAAAACCTGTTTTCTATTTAAATGATTTTATGAAATCAATCGTCTGGCCAGAGGTAATTCCAGATAATAAGTCATAAGCTATATCCTCATTGAATTATACTTATAGATTCTCACTTTGTTAATAATGGAGAAATTTCACTTTTCATATGAAAAGGCAGTTAAGTGCCTCATACAAAGACAACTTCCCTGTATCCAAACACAAAGTTCTTGATTTTTAGTTATTAACTTGAACTCTATTGCAGTGATAGAAATGACATATTGGTGAAATTTTAATATGAATCTGATAGTCATATTGATCAAATTTGTACTGAAATGTTTGAAAGAAAGTCAGAAATTTGAATATTAATTGGAAACCCTGAAGTTATAGTGGACTTACAAACCAATCTTAAGCCAATAAGAGTCTCATATCCTACAACATAAGCACTTGATGCACAATTAACAATGCTTTGAGCAGAGTATACTACACTAATGTTTGCTATTGCCGCCTAGGCATTAGTACAAAAACACTGACCTTCAGAGATCTTTCAGTGCAGTCTCATATCCAAAATAGTACAATTTCCTTGTAGCATTGTCATGTTGTGATGAGACATTAATTAGGCTTCTGCAGCAGCACATTCAAATAAGGAATGCAAGGAATGCACATTAACTGCAGCAACACATACCGCGGTTTTAAGATCCACCTACAGGAATGTGCTGCTAACTTCAACAGAGGTAGTGAACTAATTTCTAATTTTAAGGATTGAAGTTATTTCCGGTATTTCAGATCAACCCGCGCTACGACTTTACTTACTTCTCTGTGGCCTAAAATAGTTTCTATTGATATATGTCGTGTTGTTGTCCTTAGAAGCAACAAGGTAATAACTTCATAAACAGTTTCCTTGTATATTCACAACTTATAATTTAAATCTGAGATTTTGGCGTTACACCCCCTTTTAAGGGTCTTAAGGTGGTACAGGTTCAGAATTTTGTACTATAATTTTTATGTTTTTATAAAGAGTTCTTGCTATCTGGTTCTTTTTATATTTTTTCAGATTTTTTACTTCCTTACTTTAGCTGGAAAGTGATAGTACTTTAAATAAATTAAAATATTTAATTTAAAAAAAACTTATATAGAAGACCCAATTTAAAAAAAAAAATAGAAAAAATTAAATTCAAGACTGTACCACCTTAAATGGGTCAATAAGGAGGACATGATTATTACCAAACTAACACACGCTGACCTTATATATGTTCCTTTCTATATATGAATAAATGGAACCTCTTTGTACAATTATATGCTTTAAATAAACTGCTGGTTTGATAGTGGCATTGTTAATTATTATACCTCAAGACCTAGCCTTATTCTCAGACTACCACATCATACTGTATTGTACCTAATAGATATTGTCAAGCCTCATTGTATATCCATATTCAAAATAGCTTCTATTAGCTTTTGTCTTATATGTCTTTAGTAGCTATAGTAGCCAGCGTTCTGCGTTATGCGTTTTAGCGTTATCAATTGATATTGTGATTAAAAATTTGAGTACTGAAACATTTTATGTACAGTTATAGAACTGGTTATGATATTTATCAGTATGATATATAGCATTTGAATGTAATAGTCTATACCATCTAGCCTTGTATTCAAGCATTCAGGAACTATTGTGAATTAGTTGTTATTGTTACAGATAAGGAGTAATGTTGGGTTAATAGTAATGATAATATATGAACATAATTATAGTGAAAGTTGAAATATGGCCTTTATAAAGAATCCATAGTTTCCTGTCATTATATTATTAGAACTTTGTCTTTTAAAACTGATAACAATTAGTGTTTAATACACTTGTATGTAATATAGTTTGATTAAATGAATTGACTCATGTATCCTAGGTATGAAATATACAGAGGGTGTTACAACAATATGATTGAAAAAAATGTTTACTAAACAATTTATCAAAAGTCTTTGTTCATAAATTGGTAATGACACTACTCATCTATTGACATATTATTCTCTCATTATAGTAATGATTGATATATCTCAATGGAGAGCGAGTATTGGATTATGGACATGTTGTCAGATATCATATAGTACTCATTCTAAAGAGACTCCAAACACTGAGAGCAGTAATAAGATCCATGGAGTGACTATAATCAAGAAGGCTAAAGATCTTACTTTCTCTTTAGGAATCTTTGTCCTACTTCTCCTCATTTTATCAGGAGATGTTGAACTCAATCCTGGACCTAAACGAGGTAACACTACTATTAAAAACACATCCTCTGTGCTTGATTACATTTATTATAATAAAAATTTTCTCCAGAATTATTATTTATAATACATAATCTGATGCTACTCTTGTAATAATAGTTGGCAATTACATTGACAATAATATCCCACTAACCTAAGATGAACTTAGTTAGTGTCAGCTCAGATGACAATAGTTGATGAAATTAGCTCATCAACTATTTCTAACACTCATGTAGGATATCCTTATTCTTGCTTGTAATTATACAAACTATAAGTTTGAATTAAGTATACAAGAGGTTAGTTCAGGGAACCCATGATATAGCCTTTATGTTGTATACATATCTATTAGTCACTAATGATGAGTTAGATTGTCCTCATTACCTTAAGAAATGTAAGCCTAGCCTTATTCCAGTCCCTGCTCCATTGATTGTAATCATGATAAGTTGATATTCTTCATTAGTGTAGGTCAATAGGAAAATAAGTTAGTTCGTAGTACATGTATACATTTATTGATAATTGAAGTTTTCATTTGTGAATAATTAATCAATACCACATACATTTAAAATAACAATTTTAAAGACATTGCTTAATTTGTAATGGTACAGTTTATTATAATGTTTGTTTTGTTATTATCTCAGATATTACCAGTATATTAAAGGAGACTCCTACACAATATGAACTATTTGAGCTGTTATCTGATATTAGACACAAATGGTATGATATTGGAATATCATTACAAATAGACCGTAATATTTTGGACAATTTAAAAAACAATGATTTCGCAAAACTTTTTGCTGTTATTGACAACTTTCTGACTACTCAACCATCCTCTGTTACCTGGGCGACAGTGATATCTGCTATTGAGAGTCCTATTGTTAATGACAAGAATATAGCTGATCTAATACGTGAATATCTTAGTACAGGTAAGGGTAATAAGTTATTATTATTAAGTAATGAGGTTATTAATAGTGATGTTCAGACTATTACTGTGAAGTGTATTTAATTCAGTTTGAATCAACATTGTTCACACATAATGTACATCAGCTGAATGTAACATGTAGATGTTCTAGTTAATTGTATAAATATAATTACAATTTTATGTTCCAACTTTTGTATTAAATTAATTTATAATATGACAGTTTTATAATAATTATTTTGTTATCATCTCAGATATTACCAGTATATTAAAGGAGATTCCTGCCCATGAGAATTATTTCCGTAACTTACCTGAGATTAGTGACAAGTGGTATGAATTTGGATTGGCATTACAAGTACATTGCAATATTTTGAATGATTTAAAGGACAGTCAGAAGAGCGATATTGAAAAAGTTGATGAAGTAATTAAAATCTGGAAAGATACTAAACCATCTCCAGTTACCTGGGAAACATTTATTACTGCTTTGGAGAATCCTATTATTATCAACAAGGAACTAGCTATTACGCTACGTCATTACCTTAAATTTAGTAAGTTATTAAGTAACAAGGTTGTTTTATTAATATTGTCACTGTCAATGGACAGTATAATACAAACTTTAGAATTACAAAATTTTATCATTCATTTGTCAAAGAATTTGATAAGTTTTATTTATTACTTGTCTAGATCAGCATTACAGAAACTGTACACAGTGCAAATGTCCTTGAATCTAGATTTATGGTGATCATAGTAGGACTTCCCATAATACTCTAGACACACCCATCATTAATTAAAAATTATTGTGTTAAATATACTAACATAATGACCCCTCCTTAAGAGCATGGTATATATTACTGATACATCAGAGTTATGTAATATATATGGAACATTTGGTTCAAAATATGTAATGTTAGGTTTGAGTGAAAGAACAGACAGTTCTCTTAATTATAGTTTATTAATTTTATATAATTTTGACAACAACATAGCTAATAACTGTATTAACTTGTAGTTAGTATATCCAAACATTAGGTCATTATTAATTAATTCATCATTATTATTGATATTATCTATAATTTGTTTGTTCATATAGGTGTGTTTTATAGAGTTCCATCTATTTGTAATCGTGTTACTAAAACTATTGATCCAGGTAATATAATTTCTATATAATATGTCAATACATTATGTTAACTGTTACACTGGACATTTACTGTAGTGTTATAATTATAGCTTCTTCCCAGGACTAACTGATAGTTTTATATTATCATAGTAAACAATATGAGTAATATACAAAGGTCCTATAAGACTATTACTATTAGATTAGAAACAAATGCTCATGTGAGAGGATGTATATTACTTAATTTACTTGGCATACCAGGCAGACTTATAAATGTTTTTAAACAAACAATTTACCTTAGCTTGTTTTGATCTTCAGCTTCCAAAAAGAGTGATTCCCAGTACTACCATGTCTTGTCCTTTGTATTAAATAGCAATCCTATATATCCCAGGATAGTAACTAGTCACTAATACCAGACCAATGTCAAGACTGAGTATCTATAAATGGATACTGATTGTGTTTAGTACATGTATGTTCTTTAATACCAAGTATCACATATATACATGACATGACTCCAACTCATACACATTTCTTAGTGTGAAAAAGTCATACTAATTGTTGTATATCCTAAAATGGTCAATTCACTAGTACTAGTAAAGTGCATACGTATCCATTATCAGTGGAATTACTTGATACTTATTGCATTCTGGGATTGTGAGTATCAATTAAGAGCCCAGTGCATATCAAGGTATCACTTAATGGTTAGTACTGTATATGTGGTCCTTAATATATCCTTGGATGGTCTTTACTAGCCCTGGACATGTGTATGGATCCTTTAATATCATGTATCCTTCATTCCTTTAATACCTATTGCACCCTGGGATGGATCATTCTGGAGTTTATCTAGGAGTTCAGTGCATATACAAACCTTAATCCTGAGTATTCCTAGATATGAATTCTGACCTTTGTTACTAAATAAAAGTTTTGTGTATGAGTAACTGTACCAGGATCATTACTGATATCACACTCCATAAATACTTCTCTTTACTTCTCATAATTCCTTATCAAATTTCTAGGAGATTAGAATGTTTCCAAGTTGTTTCAGTGATTTCTCTTCCTAACCACAAGACCTTATAAGTTTACTGTACTAATATAAATTATCAATATACTAGTGGCTTATTATCACAACATTAGACCCACTGATTTAATAAAAAGTGATTGGTATAAAGAAATTATACTGGTCACCTTAATGTAAACACTATTGTATAAGCTTTTCTGAACTCTATATATAACAATGAAAGTTCAAACATTACATACATTACTATTGTAAACATGTTGTTTGTAATTGTTACTGAAATGACTCTAGTCAATTGTACATGTGTTCATTTTTATTGTAGCCATATAAATTTATGTTGTATTGTAATCACACCTTTCCTTTGCTCTATTTATCTATTGTACATGTATACAAAGAATTATATATTCTAGTTAGTACTAAAAGATTCAATTGGAAATTTAAAATATCTATATTTTATACTTAGTAAATTTTAAAAAAAAATCATCAATATAATGTGTTATATAATCCTTCTTAACATTGATTACTTAGAGTTTGAAATTTTATTTCTATTATACATTAGTTGCTAACAAGATGTTACTTGCTAAAGCAATGAATGAAGGTTATGTCACTGTTAAGTGGACCAAGTTTTCTGTCTCAGGCGCTCCTGGAACTGGCAAGTCATCCTTTTTAAACCTACTTTACAATGAAGATCCTCCAGATTGTCATAACAGTACTCCAGTAATTGCAACAAAAGAAGCAAGGATTATATCTGCTACAGTAACTGTAGGGGATGATTGCATGTGGAGAAAAATAGACAATGACATTTTACTATTAGTAATTGCTCAAGGAGTGAAACATAGTATCCACCCTCACAAACCAGAAGTAGTTAAGAAACCTGATATTTCATCAGAAATCAAAGTAATAAACCAGCCATTAGATGAATCATTTGATCACCCAACGAACAATCTAAAAGAAATGTCTGGTAGTAATGGCTCTGATCCATCACCCACAGCTGGACATGAACAAATAGTTGATGAAAGCTCTTTACCAAAACCTTCTGTAACTCAGGAAATCATAGACATCTTAGGCTTTGTAGGAAAGTCTGAAGAGCTTTATAAATGTCATTGGATATATGGTGTTGATACTGGTGGTCAGGCTGCATTTATAGATATTGCTCCAGCTTTGTTACGATATCACTCTGTCAATATTCTCACGCACAAACTAACTGAGAGGCTTGAGGACAAAGCTAAATTCTTCTATAGTTTTGAGGGAAAGTTAATTGATGAGCCAGTAGAGAAACAGATCACAAATTTGCAACTTATTGAATCTATGTTTCGCTCAGTATTGTCAATAAATTATTCTGTATTACCAAATAATCCTATCGAACATGTTCAAAAACCTGTCCACATAGTATTAGGGACATTCTTGGATAAAATGGTTGAATCTTATGAGTCTCTCCAAAAGAAAAATACAATTCTCTCAGCAGCTTTAAAGAAATTTCGGGATATCACAGTTATACATCACAGAGCTGGAAATGAAATAATTTTTCCAATCAATACTATTGGCAGATGTAATGATGAGATGAAAATGGCTACTAAAATTCGTAAGAAAATTTGCCAATATTACATCAAGGAGGGAATCCCTATTCGATGGTTTTTGTTTCAACTTGAGCTCCAAAGATCTTCTCAATCCAACATTGTAAGTCTGTCTAATTGTTTAAAGATTGGTAAGACCTTACAAATGAGTGCTAGTGATGTTATAGCAGCTCTAAACTTCTATCATGACCTGACCATCTTTCTATACTTTCCTAAAATCTTACCTAATGTAGCTTTCCTTCATCCACAGCCACTTTTTAACAAACTCTCTGATTTAATCAGTATATCTTTTGCTAATGCTATTGATTTCTTGGAGGAAGAAGGTATCCCTATATATAATTATGCTGCTCATGAAGAACTAAAAAATGAAGGAACATTTAAAGAAGACTTGTTGACATCACCCAATTCACATTTATCACAAGCATTCTATCCTGAGTTTACACCACAAGATTTTCTTAATTTAATGACAAGTTTATTTATAATGGCCTCTTTACCTGAGAAAGGAAAATACTTCCTTCCCACAGTTCTTGCTACAACCTCTTCAACTGACTACAAGTCCATACCACTTCCTTTTAAGGAATACGTAGACCCTCTTATTTTATCTTGGGATATGAAGCCTCTTCCTCGAGGTGTATTCCCTGAATTAGTTGTAAACCTTCTACATCGTACAGAGCTACCGAGATTTCAACTTAAACTCCCTACTGATTTAACACCACGTTATCGTAATGTCATCACTTTACAAACTGATTCTGGTGATGTTCTTTTAGTTGATGGAATTTATTGGATTGCAGTATATTATTCTGGCTTTTCTACAGAATGCTTCACTTTACGATATATCATCTACACAGGAATCAATGAAGTGATAAGTAAATTCCAATATATGGCTAATGTGAAAAGTGTCAATGAATATTTTTATTGTACAAGATCCAATTGCCCTAAAAAAGATTCAGAACATTTTTGCCGTTTAAGTGAAGACAAAGTAAAGTGTATTTGTCAAGATAGCTCTCAAACAACTAATACTGATAAGTCACGTCAGCTACCTTGGTTTACAGGTTAGTTTATTTTGACTAAAAAAGTGAAGTAATTAAAAATGCATGTATATTCAAGTTCATTAGCTAGTTATATATGAGGTGTAACTTTTGTCATATAATTTCTAATATAATCATATTAGCACTGACACAAGATAATTTAAATTTTCAGCAGACAATATATGACATCCAATATATATATATATAAATTAATTTTAGCATTTAACAAGTATTTTTCTACATAACATGTTATTAAAAGCTATAGACTACCTGACACTCATGTCATAGTATAATATAATGTTGTATGTATGTACATGACTTTGACTATTTTGTAAAAGAGAAAAGTCCTTTACCTGATAGAATACATAAAGTCCACCTTCCTTTTTTGAAGACATCCTCATATTTAGAGCCTCAATTTTTTTGAATATACAAACTATCTAGATTTCCTTATATCATGATTTATTGAATTTAATAAGCTGTATCCATAAAATAGCCTGATTAATTATTTATATTATAATATATTACACTAAAGATTATACATGTATTGAAATGATTTGCCAAGTTCAATATATTTTTGTCTAGTACTATAATGAATGTTGTAAATGGCTTCCAGGCTTTTCATCTATTGACATTGTCAAATGTAAATTTTGCATGTAATTTGATGACACACCTACAATTATTAACTATTCTTGACTAGTCAAAAATAATTGGTTAGTTATTTCTTTCATCTTAGACTCTGATCTAGTTTTAATAGACCCATACCATTGATTTTCCTATTAAATTCCTAATTAATGTGACAATCATGTCTTACTGCCTTTACAATAGTCGTTTTCCTTCAAAATGTATTATAGTCAAAGGAGTGGATACAGTTTTTTGATATTTCATACACACTTGTTATTCTAATTCTGAGATTTCATGAAAAATGCAAAAATTGTCATGTTGGCTTGAAGTGTGAATGAGGGCTATCTGTTAAATGAGTTCAGTGAAATGATCCTTTTTGTGAAGCCTACTTTATTGTTACATACATGCTACAGGCATTCTGTAGCTGGCAATAGGCTTGCTCATGCAAGAGAGCTTTAGGAATGTCAGACTATATGAGGTTGACCATTATTGCCTAATCACTGCTCACTAGCAGACTTTCAGCCACTAGAGGATTCAGAGTGTAAAAATAGGGGGTGCACAGATTTCGTGCGTAGCGCATGGCAAAATTTTTAACCCTAATAAATATTCACAATATTTATTATTCATAGCACACCCCTTTAATTGTAAGATCTGGCTGCAAGAATTTGCTATGAATGTTCTTAAAGTAATAATTTGTACCACAGGGTGTGACTGAATGATTGACTATGAATATTATTATAGAATAAAAAGCAGGTGCCTGTGCACCCCAGGCACCCCCCCCCCTCCCCCCCTAGATCTGCCAGTGCTTTTAGCCATGGTGATACTCACAATTCTTTCTTAGGTATCAGTAAATAAATGATATTAAAATAATAAAAAAGGCTTTACCAAAAAGTTTATTTTTCAGGACTTCTTTGAAATTCTATAATACATTTAGATGTTTTTCATGCACTGTGACTTGTTAAGTCATCTGTACATGTATTAATACCAATAACTTGATTACACTTGTTATATTGTTTAACAAAACAAAGATCATTTTGTTAGATCAATATGAAACTGTATATTTTTCCAATTCATATCAGGTAATGTAGTTGAAGGAGGTGTACATGTATCTACTTTACCAGATCATCTCTTGTATCAACAACCTACACATGAAGAATTAATTACACATGCTAGAACAGCGGAATGGAATCAGTTAGGTGTGAAATTAGGACTAGACAGTGTGGATCTAGATGGATGTCATGATTGTACCAGTATGTATCGGTTATGGATTATGCAGAAAGGAAGAGAAGCCACAAGGAGGAGTTTATTAGATGCTTTAAGAGCTATTAGACAGAATGATGCAGCAGATGCTTATGAAGATTTTTTAAAAACAATGGTATGTTACACTGTGTGTGCATCATTGTATGTATAATTATCATTAAATTATTATTGATTAATAGAGTGGGTCCCTTATCTAGGAAATGGTTCTCTGTCATTGGCCTATATATTAGTATACTAATATATGTATTATTTATATACTTGTGGTTTTACAATAGCATAGACTATATAAATGACTTGTGGTATTACCCAAGAAATGTAGCCCCTCCATAAAATATTATGTAGCTTCTAAGCAACATTTTTAAATCATGAGTTGATAGACTTATTGGGTCATCAACAATGATATAACCCTTAATACTTGTGATGAGATCTGTATTGACTTGACATTTTATTTGTTAAGACGAACTAGCTGTTCAAGCTCTAAGATTTTTGTATTTTGAACTGTGAGTTTATATTATATGGAATGATATAGGACCAAAGAAAGAAACAAGGTGGCAACAATGAATATACAATATATACAAAATTCCATCATAAGTGACTAATATTTATCACTTTTTTAAACCTTTTGTCAATCCAGTAAATAAAACTCACTATTAATATGCTACTGAAGACAGTATGTACTGGCAGTAGTGAATAGTCAATTTGTAGTTACTGATCAGTCCTGCCCTTTTATGTAGTTAAAGATTTTACTGCATATATAAATACAATATATATAATTATATATATATATATAATATATATATATATATACAATATATATATATATATGTATTGGGCTTTTGTATAGATTTCATCCCTACATTTCTTCTCACATTTTAATATGTTTCTTTATTATTTGTTTTAGGGCTATACCAATCCTTCATCACTTGGAATGAAACTTAGTTATTATTAATTTATAGTAATTATGTAGTTCATGGTAAATGAGAAAGTGGCATCCATTGACATAAAAAGCTAGTAGTGTAATAATGGATAAGTTCATGTTATTTTAGTGCATTGCTGCAAATGTACTATCCCAATGAAGCATTTTGATGGTAAATTGTGACATTATCGTCAGGCATTAGTGTGGTATATATTCCTACTAAAACTACAATCAGAAAAACATTGATTGTCAGACTACTTGCAATTGTTCCTGCAAAACATTGATTGTCAGGCTACTTTGCTATTGTTCCTGCTTTAAGCCTTAAGTTGATGGCTTTGGAAACACACAAAAAGAGAGGTGTCTGCAAGAATGTTAAAAGTGAAATTTGAAGCCATAAAGTACAATAAATAATATGTGATATCTTTTCTTGGGCCAATCTCACAAATTAACCCTTATAATCTATATAATGATACATTCGAAAGATGTGTGTAATATTAATGTTTTTTGTAGATCAGTGGAGTTCAGAATACTGAGCAGACTATAAGAGATAATACCAGCCAAAATGAAGCAGAACAACGTGAATGAGAGCAAAGTTTCTTCTACAAATCTTAATAATTGTTAATAACATGTACCATAAGTCATGAATAGTTTATTGGCTTATAATTCATTTCTTATAAATTTAGTACATGAATATTCGTCAATACCAAGTGTCTCTGGTACATCTTGATATGACCCCAACTCAAGAGATATACACATTCCTTAGTGCTAAGTATTCATACTAACTGTACATCCTGGAATGGTTAATAATGAGCCCAGTGCATATGTATCCTTAAATAATGGTGTCACCTGCACTGGATGCTTAGTATATCCTGGGATGGTCTATTCTGTGATAATGACTGCAATTTTCCATCATAAGGTTACAGGATACTCCATGATTTTAACCATATGCATAGTATCAAACTACAGGTAAAAATTCTAATCTCAAGTATGCCAATATTATATACTTAGTATGATGTTTAATGACAATCATAAGCTATCGAAGCAATAATAATGTGCTTTTGTATACTGACTTATTATCAGCTGAAGGACTAGTTTTACAATATATAATGATTATATCATTTCTGTATCTAAACCTGAACATTAGATTCCATGACCACTGCCCACTTAGGTCCTACAATACTTTTTATTATATTATTTTATTCTAAATTTATAGTCAGCATTTTTAGAGAATGCTTTTATTATGACTATGTATCTAACGATATAATAACATGATATAAAGCAAACATTTGTATATATGTATATATTTACCTTTAGTTTTATTATATAAGAATAACATTGATACAAACATACAATTTATGATGATATCTAAACCAAAAGTTTATTTTTAAAATATTTCAATTTGTCATTGCTGTGTTTTTATTTGAGAATAGCGTCAATTTCATTGTTAAAGTAATAGAAGGGATTGCTTTTACAGAGTGACTACTATTTGAGGGATCGATGTAATAGAAAATCCTTGTATCATATCTATCATGTCTGGCATTTTTATATAACATGCTTCAAGTTCTCTGTTTATGGTATACTTTTCTGTCAAATAAACTTGACAACTAGAATAGTCTTGTGATCATATAAACTTAATTTAGTTGTTTATACATAATCTCTAATATTAATCTATCAATTATTATCTCAAGAAGTATAATTCTCAACAATCCATTGAGTGAACTATTTTTCTTAATCTTTGGAGAGAGGGAGAGGAAAGAGAGAGAGAGAGGTCATCATATACAAATATATATATATACAGTGTATATACCATACCTGAAATTTAAATTTAGTTTCTGTCCTTTATATTTAAATTCATGAAGAATAATTTGTACAGCTTCATTGTTTTATCACTCAGTGGCTTTATGAAGTGAACTCAAATATAATTATGTTTACCTAATAATGAATATTATTATACCTTAGCAGTAGTGACAACACTGATGACTGCTCCTCTATAAACATTCATTATTGCCTTGATCACTATTTTGACCTAATGCACTTGTAAAATAAATGGTGCCACATTAGGTCTAGGACGAGTAGTTCTAAGATGTGCAGTTAACAGTGCAATTGGACACCGTTATGCAACTAGTAAGCATGTACAGATCACTTATATATATATGGAATAAAATGTTTAGTACAGTACTGTTGAGCCATTAATTATTTGCTGTGTATTATAAAAATGAAATAAACTCCAAAGTATAATTTATACAGATGCTGAAATTCCTATCTTCAACTATTGCTTATATCTTCTACAAAATAGTAAATATGGAACATGGAATATGAGATTCACAGTTGTTCAAGATACCATATATTCTAATGTTCATAACTTTAAACAATTTTGGCTCATATATATTTCTTTTATAGGTAATTGTGAAACTGACATCTATGTTTGGTAGTGTAAAAGACAACTTTTCATTTTGGTTTGCTACTAAGCCTCTATCATGAAGAGAACTCGAAGAAGTAACAACCACAAAAGATATTTATACAGAAACAACATTAAAGTTATTAGTATTTCCTGATGAAGCAGTTAATGGTTGGGAAATATCACCACTATACATAGACAAGTATTAAGCAGTGTTGTTTATGTGTGCATGCATGTGTTTTGTATTTGTGTGGTAGATGTGACGTTTGTGTCCACATGTATGAAAAATATAATGTAAGCTATATGTACTATTATTTCCATTTTCAAACATTCTGATGGAGATTACAGAAAGATGCTGATGACTTCAGTTAGTCACGGAGTCTTAATCCTCCAAAAATTCTTGTACAAGTATCTGCTAATCGTAGAATGAGTGACTTTAGAAATAATCTTAAACATTCTATAACAATTAATGGTATTGAAGTTACTAATAGTCGAACATCAGTCAACATTAGATCTAATTTTTGGATTACTAGATCGCTAACCAGTAATTTACAAGTGTTGTCTAATTTTTATCTTTGTAGTATCCTGTATATAACTTTACTCTGAGCATTCCTAGTGATGTCATTAATAAAATTACTTTTAACCAATGACTACCAAGTGCCAAAGGACAATTAATGCAATTAATTGTACCTGAACTTTATGTTCTTTCTCTTTTGTGTTTTTGGTAATAATAGATTCTTGATTTACTTTTAAGTATTCTTCTAAAATATGCTAATGATATCACATTAATCATGTGATATCCTTGATCTTAAAAGTGTTGACAAAGCACAGACTCAATGAAATGATGCTATACACTATGCACAGTCTTTTATACTAGGGATAGTGCAAACATTACATTATGTCAAAACCACTAACTCAAAACAATAATATTTATTGAATTTATTACAGAAAAAAGAAGAGAATGGGATTGGAAGACTTGCATTCTAATCCATCAGAGCCTGATGAAGACATACTTTTTAGCAAATAAATATCTCTTTATTATCTGCTGACAGTAATTTGGAGTCATACGACATATTGAGTGGACATGGTAAGAAACCATCTAGTGGAAGACCTTACAGGAAGAAAGGAGAACTTAACAGGAGGATACTTTTATTACCCTAAAGAATATGACAGGAACATAAAGGTATAGTCTGATTTATTATCATGCAATGAAGGCACTTTACTGATTGACATTAGATTGGCATTAGAAAAAGAGTTTTAGTCAACAGTTTTAATTGTTTTCTATGTACATTGTGTTACATTGATCATTGTATAACACGTTACCAATTTTTGTAGCTCTGTTACAAGTTGAACTTACATTTAACATTTAACACAAATTGTAGCATTGATAATTTTTATTAACTAGTTTAATGTGATCTATTAGGAATTTAGTTTTTCATGTAATTCTTTTATATAGGTTGTAAACAACCCAATTAGTTTGATAAAATGGCTATCATCAAATGAATCAACTACTACTTCAAGTCAGTAGATGAATTTAGTTATATTTGACATAATTTGAATTAGATGTATTTCATCTTAAATTAAAACAGTACTGCTTTTGTCATTTACAATTATTGATAATGTCTTGTCAATGAAAAGTTTGATCTTGTTTAACAGTGAGAAGTACAACAACTAAATTGTTATACTGCACATGCAAGGCACATAGCATGCCAGGCAGTCCTATAAGCATTTTGCACCACATGTTCACTAAATATATTTTGTATGTCTGGTCATTTTGTTTTATTCTGTTGTGGTGTGCAAGAACATGGCTGTTTTCAATTAACTGCCAATGAAATTAAACTGTTGTCATAGATAGCTCTACCAGTGAATCTCAGTTATGGTAACTACAAGTTCTATTAGCTTGCTTGTCTATAGTAGTTGTCTACAAGTACTAAAACTAATTATACAATGTTTGTAGTTATAGTCAGTCTCTCTCTGTAAAGTCAGTATCTTCAAAATCAATTATAGGTTGATTTTTTCAATTATAGTCTTGTTAATTTTGTAAAACATTCACTTTATAAAATAATTTTTCCTCTTTATTTAATTCATAGGTATCACACTTGATCAACTCTTGTATTAACAACCTCCAATACTAGAAGTAACTACACATGCTAAAACTACAAAGTGATGAGTAACAAGGAGGAGTTTATTAGATGCTTCAAGAGCTATTAGACAGAATAATTTAGCAAAGTATTATGAAGATTATGTGAAGACAATGGTAAGTCAAATATCAATGCATATTGTACACAGAGTTTAAATGTAATATTAGTGTACTGGCTGTTGATTTCCATATTATTTAGATAAGAATGACCTCATAAATTACTGACTATGTCAACAACTTGTGACCACAAATAAATTCCTTTTTCTAATCATGTAGTTGGGGAATAATAAGAATCTTTAATCTATATAAGTGATGTCATATATATTAAAAAGTACAATAATGTAAGTATACTGGTTACCTTAAATGTAGAAATATACATGTATACATGTAAATGATAGTTCATTTAAACTATTAAAAATGATTGAATAATTTATGGCTGATGCTTTGCATTCAAAGAATGTGTCTTTAGACAAGTCAGTTTCACTACATGTCTAGGACTAAGTTCATAATTACGGAAAAGATAAAAGTGAGAGGAATGTGAGCTTTCCACACAAATAATTAAAATGTTCCCACACTGTTTATATCAGAGATGTCTGTGCTACAGGCTTAAGTGTATTTTTTCTCTGTTGATGTTTCTATAATATTCTTTTACTGAACGTCTTCATACCATTATAGGCTTTTGTTACTCATAGCCTACTTGTCATTATTGCTAATGCTTATTGAACATAAACAACAAACCATAGTGTAATAAACCCTCACTATAGTCAGTCATCTTACTCTATCTTGTATCTAAAAATAGTAACGTGACTATTGTGATGAAATTTGACATTTTAATTATTTACATAAGAGCTACACTCTAATCAACATCATTAAATTAGTAGTTATGTATATTCTGTAGTTAATGTGCATTATCATTATGTATTGATGCCACAGATACATACCTCAGAAGAGATATCCTTGTAACTGCTCCAGACGTATTGTTTAAACCAAGAAATGAAGCTGATTACACTACTTTAATTAACTACCTGTGACTATGTACATCATTATACATCTGTAGAATAGTGTTTGTTTTTGAAATTCTTTAGTAATAATAATTAAATAATAGGCATTACAAAATATGAAAATATCCAATTGTCTTCTCTAATCGCTTTGCTCAGTTCTTAGATGAACATTCTCTGTTAAAAAACTAACTATCTATAATAGAAATACAAAGTACTTTGATTTGGGGACACAGTTAAAATTAAACAATATAGTTCTAGCTGGTGTACTGACATGACATGTGTATATTGTTGTGAATTAATGATAAAGCTGAAAAGGCTACAGCTAGAAGAGAATTATTTGATAATTTAAGAGCTATATGACAGTACAATATTGTAAAGATGTGGGAACATTACGTGAAGACATTACTAGTTAGTATTTAGGACTAGTTGATACTCAGTGGAGTAGGAACAGTAGAACTGTGTGTAAGTGTAATGAATGTATTATTATTATAATTCTTAGTTGCTTAATTAAATGTATGTTTACTTAGTTTAACCACATCCTGTATACTGTCTATATAATTTGTCTTTCCATCTTGTAAACGGAGTTCATTTTAAGAAATCAATAATACTTTGTTAAACAATATTAGTACAGGTTATGAGCCCAGGATCCTCTAGTTGAACCATGAGTAATAACAACAGACTTTTTGGTAACATACCTCAATTGAACAATGATAAAGATTGGCAAGTCTGGAAGTTCCAGGTGACTCATGCACTGAAGGCAGCTAGCCAATGAGAGTTTGTTACCGGTACAGCAAGTTCCTCTGCTCAAGGGTATGAGGCTAATAAACAGAAAGCGTTCTACTCCATACTTCAATGTATAGGACAGAGAAACATCCCAGCAGTAAGAAGTGCAAAGATCCAAAAGAACTGTGGGATACACTGTGTCAATTATTTGAGAGAAAGACAGTCAGTAACAAAATTAACGTGTTGATGCAACTGTATGGTCTTCAAATGAAGAAAGGAGGATTAATTCGTGACCATTTGAGACAGCTAGATGAACTAGTAGACCAGTTAACTGCCCTTGAAGAGAACATTAGTGAGCTAAACAAGGTAGCAATGTTATTGCGAAGCGTTCAGGAGAGTTACCCAACGCTGGTGACAGCCCTACTTGCAAGGGAAGATGCTGAACTAACCCTTATATTTGTAAAGCAAGCATTGCTAGACGAGGAACAAAGGCAGAGTAGTGGAGCCAGTGGTGAGACAAAGTCTGGCCGAGATTCAGCACTAAGAGTTGGATATAGAGGAGACAGACGGTGCTATAGGTGTGGAGAAGTAGGTCATTTCCAGAGAGACTGCAGAAGGTCACTGCCTGAACAAACCAAGAAGAAACAGTATCGTGGCCGTCGGCGGCCAAAGCATCATGCTGAATACACAGCAGATAGAACAGGAGAAAAGACAGATAGCAGTGTTCCTTCTGAATCAGATTCTGAGCCACAGGTCATGTTCATTGCACACGAAGCTACTGCATTGACAGCCGAAACACAAGATGAAGGCTGGATAATAGACTCTGGAGCTAGTCAACATATGACCTTCCAACGGAGTATTATTCGAAATTACAAAGAGTTCGATACTCCTGAGTTAGTGGGATTGGGGCATGGTCATACTGTGAACGCATTAGGAACCGGAAGTATTAAAGTTATCTCTCAACTACCAAAACAAAAACGAATTACTGGATAGTTGAACAATGTACTGTATGTTCCAAAACTCTCAACCAATTTATTTAGTGTTAGAGAAGCAGTGTCCAATGGAAACGTAACATCATTTGGAAGAAGGTGCTGGATACGTAGCAAAAGAAATCGACTAGTGGGTGTTGGATCACCTGTAGGAAAACTTTACAAGTAAGACTGTAAGATAGTACCATGTTTAAAACAAGCTGCTCACGTTACTAAAGAGGATAACCAGAAAACCAATCTATGGCATAAACGACTAGCGCGTGTCAATATTCAACAATTACCACAGCTGAGTACTATTGCTGATGGTATTGACATACCATCTAATGGCAAGTATGATTTCTGTGAGGCTTGTGTAGAAGCAAAGATGCAAAGAAAACCACACCACCCACTCAATGAAATTAGGTCCACAGAACCACTTCAATTAATTCACTCAGATGTTTGTGGTCCAATGCAAACCGAATCAATTGGAGGTAGCAGGTATTTTATTACTTTTATCGATGATCATTCCTGTTACTGTAGATGTTACTTTATGAGATACAAGTCACAGGCTTTAGAAAAGTTTAAGGAATTTAAAGCTGAAGTAGAGAAGGAATCAAATCATGTTATCAAAGCACTAAGGGCTGACAGAGGTGGAGAGTATACATCTGAAGAGTTCTTAACTTACCTGAAAGAGAATGGAATTCAAAAGGAATTTACAGCAGCACATTCACCACAACAGAACGGGACTGCTAAGAGGTTCAACAGAACCCTCATGGAAGCTGCTAAATCAATGTTAATACATGCAAAGCTCCCTAACTCGCTTTGGGCTGAAGCCGTATCTACAGCATCTTATTTGAGAAATAGGATGGTGACAACAGCACTCCAGTCAAAGTTCACCCCTTACCAATTGTGGTTTGGAAAGAAACCTGACCTAAGACATATAAGAGTTTTTGGGTGTGTTGTCTACTCCCATGTCTGGGAAGGCAATCCAAAGAAGCTTGATAAGAAAGCCCACAAGCTCTGGTTCATTGGTTACACTGAAACAACAAAGAATTACAGAGTCTTTGATGAGGAGAAAAGGAGGTGCTATGTCAGACATGACCTCATCTTTAATGAGAATGATATGGTGGAAAAGAAATTAATAACTGTGAGTCTATAGAAGAGACAAATACAGATATAGATAATGAGGAAATGTTAATTGAAAGGGAGGTTGAGGTGCAGGAGGAGAATAAAGAATTATTAGACCAGGAGGTGCAACCTACCTTACCCACAGCACCTAGTCAACAACAGATCACTCCTGCACAAGATGAAGAACCAACCTCACAACCACCACACCGATCTGAAAGATCACGAAAACCGCCAGTTTGTTATGGACATGATGATTATGCCAACCAGGCATGTGATCAAGCTAGCAAGATTGTAGAACCAGCTACTATTGAAGAAGCATTTCAAAGCCACAACTCTAAAGAGTGGAAAGAAGCGACAGATGCAGAATATGCATCATTACTCGAAAATGATACCTGGGACTTAGTTCAGTTACCAGAAGGAAGAACGGCTATCGGCTCTAGATGGATATTTAAGGTAAAATATAATGGACAAGGAAGTATTGAGCGGTTCAAAGGTCGTCTCGTAGCACAAGGACACACACAGAAGTATGGTATTGATTACGAGGAAACATTTGCTCCAGTTACTCACTATTCGTCAATTCGCACAATACTTGCTTATGCAGTAGAGAAAAGAATGAAAGTACACCAGATGGATGTTATCACAGCATTTCTTAATGGTGATCTGAATGAAGATATATATGGAGCAACCTCCAGGATATGTACAGAAAGGAAAAGAAAAATTGGTATGTAAACTCAAAAAATCTTTGTACGGTTTAAAACAATCTCCACGATGCTGGAACGAAAAGCTCACTCAACATGTTAAATCGCTAGGTTTTGAAGAAAGTGGAGCAGATCCTTGTATATTTACTCGAAGGAAGAATCAGAAAGTTGAAATAATTGCTGTTTATGTTGATGTACTAATTGCCATTACAGAAACAGATGAAGAAATAAGACAACTAGAGAAATCATTGACATCAACATTTAAAATGAAAGGCCTCGGTGAGTTATTGCCTCGGTATTAATTTTCACAGAACCAAAGACAGTCTTTACATGTGCCAAAGTCAATATATTCACCATTTAGTGGAGAAATATGGACTATCTGACGCTAATACTGTTGCCACACCAATGGACTCTAACGTCAAACTAGTTGAAGATGATGGTTACAGTAAGACAATTGACTCGATTCTCTATCAGTCCATGGTTGGCAGTATATTACACTTGGAAAGAGCAACACGACCGGACATATCACACTCTGTTGCTGTCGTATCACGATACAATTCATCACCAACTGTTGCACACTTTACTGCTGTAAAGAGAATACTTCGTTACCTTAAGGGTACTATCAATCTCTCACTACAATACAAAGTCACAGGTCAAGAAATAATTGGATACTCAGATGCTGACTGGGCAAATGATTTAAACAATCGTCACTCTACCACAGGAAATGTATTTGTTATGGCTGGTGGAGCCATTAGTTGGCTTAGTCAAAAACAACCAACGGTAGCACTCTCTACCTCAGAGGTGGAGTATATGTCATTAGGATCAGCTACTCAAGAAGCTTTATGGCTTAGAAGATTACTAAATGATTTACATGCTAAAAATCAAGAACCAATTCAAATACGAGAAGATAACCAGGGTACTATAGCTATGACTAGAAACCCAGTTGGACACAAGAGAACAAAACATATTGACATCAGACACCACTTTGTAAGAGAATCTGTTCAGTGTAGTATCCTCAATTGAATTAATAACTTTATTATATGTAGACTATTATAATAACTATGAATATTAATGATTTGTCTTTCATATTTAAGTTGTGTAAATTTTGGTTTTGAGTTAGTTATCAAGTCGATTGAAATCCAAAAAGAGTTCCCCTTCGTCGATTTGAGAGATTCCGAGAGTCGTCAGAACTTTCACAGAAATCAGAAGAGAATCAAATTAGCACCTTCATTTACACTATGGGAGATGCAGCAGAGGATATCTTCGAATCGTTTAAATGGGAAGATCAAGAGCAAAAGACGTATGAAAATGTTAAGCAGAAGTTTCAGAACTATTTTTCCAAGAAGAAAAATGTTATATACGAGCGAGCAAAGTTCAATGAAAGAAAACAGAAAGAAGGGGAAACAGTTGACGCATTCATCACTGCACTACACAAGTTAGCTACCAAGTGTGACTATGGAGCTCTGAATGATGACTTAATTAGAGACAGAATTGTTGTGGGAATCCGAGATCAAGGACTCTCCGAGAAAATGCAACTTGATGAGAAGTTGACACTAAGCAAAGCAACAAAAATGGCTAGAGAAAGTGAAGCAGTAAGACTTCAGCAATCAGAAATCAGAGATGGCAAACAAGAAAAATTGTGCTGCTAGAATTTGGGCAGGTCTCTCTCCTGGGAGAGAGACCTGCCCAGCCAGACTAGCTAAATGTCTTAGATGTGGGAAAACAGGTCACTTTAGAAAAGTGTGTTGAAGCGCTATACCTGTGCATAGGCTGAAATTAAAAACCTCTGAATCAGAAAAGGAGTGGCAATTTCTTGGAACTATAACAGGAGTAGAAACAAAACCATGACTGACAGAATTACTAGTTAATCAGCGAAAAATTAAATTGAAAATTGATACTGGAGCAGATGTAACTGGTATACCAGCTGAGCTGTATGATCAACAGAAAGATGGACCACTAGTAGACACCGATACGCTAGTGGGACCAGGATGAGCCAAGCTAAATAGTCTGGGGTATTTTAGAGCCAGCATTGAAAAGGGTACTTTACAAGTAATCGAAAAAGTGTATGTAATTAAAGGTCTACAGACACCCCTTGCTGGGCGACCCATAATTCAGAAACTAAACCTATTACAAGAAATTGCCTCTGTCGATAAATCACAAGAGTATTTAGAACAACGATTTCCACGAGTGTTCAATGGACTGGGACACATACGAGGAAGCTACCAGATCCAATTAGAAGATGATGCTAAACCGTTCGCAATAAGTACACCAAGAAGAGTCCCGATTCCACTACTACCAAAAGTAAAAGAAGAATTAAAAAAAAGGTTGAAGAGGGAATAATCTCTAAAATAGACAAACCAACTGACTGGTGTTCAGGCATGGTGGTAGTCCCAAAATCAAAAGGTGCAGCTAGAATTTGTGTAGACTTGACTAAACTTAATTGTTATGTAAAACGAGGAGACACATGCTCCCGTCAGTGGATCACGTGCTGGCACAGATCGGAAATGCAAAACACTTCTCAAAGCTTGATGCCAACTCAAGGTTTTGGCAGATTGAACTCTCACCAGAATCGTCGAAGCTAACTATGTTCATCACACCTATTGGACGATACAAATTTAACCGATTACCGTTTGGGATTTCGTCAGCACCAGAGTTCTTCCAAAAGAAGATGGCCGATATATTAACTGGCTGTGAAGGAGTGGTCGGACTGATTGACGATCTCTTAGTTCATGGCCGAACAGAAGATGAACATCATCAACGTCTCATAACAGTGCTCGAGAAACTTCAAAAAGCAGGAGTCACTTTGAATAAAGAGAAGTGTAAGTTTTACACTAATAAAATTTCCTTTTTAGGACATATTGTCAACGATGAAGGGGTATCACCTGACCCAGAGAAAACAAAAGCCATCAAAAATGTTCAACGGCCTACAAATGTATCGGAGTTAGACAATTTTTAGGAATGTTGAATCAATTAAACAAGTTCATTCCTCATTTGGCAGATCACACAAAACCAATACGAGAATTATTATCCTCAAAGACACAATGGTATTGGGGACCAGACCAGGAAAAGTCTTTTATAGCGCTGAAAGAAATGGTATGCTCCGATGAGTGTTTAGCACTGTATGACCCTAATCAAGTAACTGTTATCTCTGCCGATGCTTCAGCATACGGACTAGGAGCTGTGCTGCGCCAAAAGCAAGCAAATGGAAATCTAAAACCAGTAGCATATATATCTCGAGCTTTAACAGAATGTGAGAAAAGATACGCCCAAATAGAAAAAGAAGCTCTGGCCCTAACGTGGGCGTGTGATAGATTGAGTCAATACGTTCTCGGGAGCAAATTTGAATTAGAGACCAACCATAAACCACTAGTCCCGTTACTGTCCACCAAAAGTTTAGAGGAGCTCCCAGTCAGAATTCAAAGATTTCGCCTCCGACTAATGCGATATCAATACACTATTAATCATGTCCCAGGCAAGGAAATTAATACAGCTGATTTTTTGTCTCGTGCACCTCTACAGAACCAAGAGAATGGGGAACTACAAGACGAGATAGAATTATTCATTGATTTTATTACACAAAATTTACCAGTGACAGACAAAAGATTAAAACAGATTAAAGAATCTCAAGATAATGACCCTATTTTGTCGAAATGGAAAGAAGCACTCCAAGGAGGGAAGAGAAGAGATAAGAGTACTAACTATAATGACCTGTCTATTATTAATGGAATATTGATGAGAGGCAACAGAATAGTCATCCCAAAGGGACTTCAAAACGAAATATTAGACCAATTACACTCAGGACATCAGGGGATATTTAAATGTAAAGAAAGAGCCCATTGTTCTGTATGGTGGCCAAATATCACAGTGGATATTGAAAAGTACATTAAAAATTGTAGGATCTGTTGTCAATTTCAAAGACCACAAATCGAACCTCTTTGCCCTTCAGAACTACAGAATACGCCTTGGCAGAAAGTAGGAACTGATTTGTTTGAATGGAAAAGTAACAATTACCTACTTGTTGTAGACTATTATTCAAGATATATCGAAACAGTCAAATTATCTTCAACTACATCACTGGGAGTTATTAATCACCTTAAATCGATTTTCGCAAGACATGGAATACCAGAAATAATAGTATCAGATAATGGTCCTCAATACGCATCAGCACAATTCGATCAATTTACTCAAGAATATGGAATACATCACATCACAAGTAGCCCCAGATACCCCCAAGCTAATGGAGAAGCAGAGAGGGCTGTGAAAGCTGTAAAAGATCTACTTAAGAAATCGAAAGATCCGTATTTAGCTATGTTAGCATATTGTACAACTCCTTTAAAGATTGGATATAGTCCTTCTGAATTAATGGATAGAGTATTAAGAACAACATTACCAGTGAATCCACTCAACCTACAACCGAAACCAATTGATCACCAGCTTGTCAAAAGGAAGGACCAAGTATTGAAAAGGGAACAAAAACAAAACTTTGATCGAAGACACCGAACTACTTACCACTCTCCACTTGAACCGGGAGACGAAGTATGGATACCAGACAGAGAAATATCTGGTCAAATTGTTGACCAACCATATCCTCGGTCTTATAATATAGTTACTACAGGAAATGGAATTCTCAGAAGAAATAGACAAGCTATTCGTGCACTACCTAACAATGTAAGAAGTCTGGTACTTTTGGACCAATCGACCGAAACATCTAATGAAGAAAAACGAGGGGATCGAAATTTCGAATTACGGAGAAGTACTCGTCCCTCAAAACCTCCAGAACGATATGACTCTTGATAAACTGAGTTTATCAGAATTGGGGGGGAGGTGTAGTATCCTCAATTGAATTAATAACTTTATTATATGTAGACTATTATAATAACTATGAATATTAATGATTTGTCTTTCATATTTAAGTTGTGTAAATTTTGGTTTTGAGTTAGTTATCAAGTCGATTGAAATCCAAAAAGAGTTCCCCTTGAGTTTACTAAGATACTTTACATTCAGTCTGGTCTAATTCGAATATCATACTGTGCAAGTAAAGATATGTTAGCTGATGTTTTTACCAAGGCTGTACCGAAACCTCGTTTTAAAGCATTGAGAGATAAACTTGGACTAGTTAATTATCAACTATGAATCAAGGAGGAGTGTAATGAATGTATTATTATTATGATTCTTAGTTGCTTAATTAAATGTATGTTTACTTAGTTTAACCACATCCTGTATACTGTCTATATAATTTGACTTTCCATCTTGTAAACAGAGTTCATTTTAAGAAATCAATAATACTTTGTTAAACAATATTAGTACAGTAAGTACCTCCATAATAGTTTTAGGTGAGGAGCACACATTCTCACAAGTTTGAGTATAATACAGTCATATAATTTATTGAAGATATCAGCCGTTAGTAATTATTTAAATCTAATTATAAGTACAATCTAGTGTCCTTCTCCCGAATGTTATCATCTTTCAATTCTACTGTAATACTGAGAAAAATGAAATTTTTTATCACAATTAGAGATGTGCCTACTTTCACAAATCACCATGTTCAGGAACAGTCCCAGCCCAGACTATAAGACTAAGCAATGCCAATGTTCCTATGATAGTGTGTGTACAGTACTAGTAGTAGTAAGCTGTACATGTACAAGTTAAGAAATCATAAACTATTTATCACATACCAACATAAGATGCTCTACTATATAGATGTGTTTAGCTGACTGATGACTATAATGTCCTTTAGTTATAATAGAAGTTACTAACTGCATGTATCCATTATAGTCTTGTTTACTTCAATAAAATAATATATATTGTAGGTATCATAGTTGGTTGCTTCTTTGAAAGGCAACTAACATATGAGCTTGAGTGTAAGAGCATTATTTTAATAAGATTTAAGCCATAAAATTTGTAACCAATTTCACATTCCTTTTTAGAATATAACTGTAGTAACTCCATCTAGCACGACTACCTTAGGTATTTCACTGAATTGAATATCTTTAATCTCTGAACAACAATGGCAGAATGCAAAATATATATATACAGAAATGTATCATTGACGTCATAATTATTGCAAATAATTACAATGCATACATAACATAATAAGTCTCAATATACTACACTCCTTCCGACTAAGTTCAAACATACTTGACAACCCTAACATACAGACCATACCAATCTGGAGATCGACGATCACTTCTTGGATATCTGGGAATCTCGGGGACAATATCTTGGTTCCTGTTCTGACCAGGGGGTTCAGGTGGAGTAATAATTTCTTCAGGAGGTGTACCCATGGGAGTGGTATCACCTAAAGGAATATCCAGATCTGAAGGGTCTGATTCTGTAGATTGTGGAGTCTCTGTTTGACTGTCCATCTTCAGCTCACGCAAGAGATCAATATGTCTTTTCCATAATAAATGTTCAGCTGTTTCTACTACATATGTTAGAGGTACTAGTCTTTCAATGACAACAGAAGGCACCCAATCAGGACCAGGACGCATATTACGAGCCATGGCTGATTGTCCTACAAAGAATTCTCATTCCTGAGCTCTTCAATCATGCTGAGCTTGTTTAGCTAAGACTCGAGAGGGATAGTCTGGACGGAAAAAATCCAGTCTAGTTCGAATGTGACGATGCAAAAACAGTGATGAAGGAGATACACCAGTAGTAGCATATGGAGTACTATGGTAGTTTAACAGAAAATTTGAGAGATGATGTTGAAGAGATAGTTCACTGTTAACAGTTGATTTGGGTGCCATCTTGAGAGACTGAACAAATCATTCTGCCAGCCCGTTTGAAGCTGGGTGATAGGGAGCACATCGAATGTGTTTAATCCCATTGGATTTCAGAAAATGGGAGAAATCTTCTGATATAAATTGTGGACCATTGTCTGTAACAACTTGCTCCAGTAGTCTGCATCTACAAAAAATGACACGCAAAATTTCAATGGTTTTGGTGGCTGTAGTTTCCTTCATAACAAACACTTCTGGCCACTTAGAATGAGCATCAATAGCAATAAGGAACATTGAACCTTGGAAGGAACCAGCAAAGTCCAAATGTATTCTCTTCCAGGACTGATTTGGCCATGTCCATGGCTGTACTGGAGCAAAACCTTGAAAATGTTTTACAGCTTGACAGGAAGTACAGCTTTTGACCACTTCCTCTATTGCTTTATCAAGACCAGGCCACTAGATGTAACTTCTTGCAACAGATTTCATACGACTAATCCCTGGGTGGTCTTTATGTAGCTCTTCCAACAATTTCTTTTGGAGTTTCTTTGAAACAATGACTTGTACGCTCCATAATAGACATTCTCCCTCTACTGTTAATTCAAACATACGGGACCAATAAGGATGTAAAGTAGGGGTACAATTTTGTGGCCATCCTGAACGAACATAACTTATGACCTTACTTAAAAAAGGTACTAGTAGCTGTTCTAAGTTGTTGTGAAGTGACAGGAAGGCTCTCTAGTTGTGATACATTGAAGACGGCTGGTTCATCAGACGTGATAGGGGCTTCCTGTGATTTCAAAGGTAATCTGGACAAACTGTCTGCGTTAGCATGAGCTTCTGTTGGGCGATACTCTATGTTGTAGCTGTATGCTAACAAGATCAATGACCAATGCTGTAGACGAGTAACAGCTAAGGAAGGAGTTCCTCTCTTTGCTATAAAAATTGTTGTCAGCGACTTGTGGTCAGTCACTAAAGTAAATGTCCTCCGACACAGATACATATGGAACTTCTTTACACCAAAAATGAGTGTCAGAGCTTCTTTCTCTACATGAGGGTAATTCTGTTAACTCTTAGACAACGTATGTGATACAAAGGCAATAGGTTGTTCCTGTCCATCCTCCATCACATGAGTTATTACAGCTCTGAGGCCGTAAGGAGAAACATCAGCTGCTAACCTAAGAGGTAAACTAAGATCATAATTGTAACAAAAGTGGAAGATACCAGAACATCCTTGATGTGTCGGAAGGCTTTTGTACAGTCTGTAGTCCATTTCCAACGAGCATCTCTACACAGTAAACTGTTCAATGGCTGATTCAAACTAGCTCAATTTGGAATAAATTGACCATAGTAGTTAAGGAGTCCTAGAAATGCTCGAAGTTCCTGTGCATTCCTAGGTGGAGGTGCATCAACAATAGCTTTCAACGTGCTATCTGTTGTATGAAGTCCTTTTAAGTCCACTCGGTGACCCAAATACTCAACACTGTCCTCCATAAAGCGACACTTTTCTAACTTGAGACATACTCCATGGCTTTGAAGTCTCTGCAGTACTTCTGACAAATTCATTAGGTGTTCCTCATCCGAATTACCTGTAATCAAAATATCATCTAAAAAACATGTTACCTTCCCCATTCCTTGGAGGATTTGGTCCATGACATGTTGAAATAGGGCAGGAGCAGAAGCTATACCGAATGAAAGTCTGGTATAATGGTAGAGACCACAATGAGTGTTCACAACAACATACTTCCTGGACTCTTCATCCAAGATCAGTTGATTGTAAGCATGAGACAAATCAAGTGTAGTGAACCTCTAGCCACCAGCAGGAGTAGCAAAAATATCCTCTGGTCGAGGTAGTGGGTACTTATCCACATCTAGCACTGGATTAACAGTGACTTTCTAGTCTCTTCACACTCTGATACTACCATCTCTTTTAGGAACAGTCACAATCGGTGCTGCCCAATCACTGTGAATAATCTTTTCCGGAACACCATCTGGTTCTAATTGGTCAAGTGCTTCCTCTATGCAACTCTTCAAGGCAAAAGGAACAGGTCGAGCCCTATGGAACAGAGGTTTGACATCTTTGACAACAAACAATGTTGCTTTAAAGGGGTAAATAGTTCCTAACCCGTCCGTGAAGACATCTTGGAAATTGTCTAGGACAGCCTGTACTGCCCTAGTTGAAGCTCCTTGTGATACAACAGCAATTGATGACCAGTCTAAACGAATGACCTGTAACCAGTCTCTGTCCATGAGGCAAGGACCATCACCAGAAACAACTACCAGTTCCAGGTCAAATGAGCCTTGTGACAGATAACACACCTTAACAGCCAGTGCTCCCAATACCTCCTTGCGTTCTCCCGTATACATTTTCAGTAGCAATGGAGATGGTTTAAGCTTAAATCCTGAGAACAACTGTTGAAAAATCTTCTCTGATAGATAGAGAGATAGAGCTCCCCCAGTGTCTACATCCAAGGTCAGCTTCCTACCAGAGACCTCCAGGTCTAAGTTTAACAGAGGGCTTGCCTATGGTAAGTGCATGCATTGCTAACTCACCATCAGTGTTAGCAACCTTTAAAACTTCATTCACCACATTTGTTTTCCAGCTCTTCTTTCCATTTCTATAATCTGGAGTTATTTTTGTTGAACTTCTTTTACAGACAGGTGAGATGTGACCAATTTTACCAGAAAGCCGACACTTGGCTTGCCGGTACTTATATGTCCGTCTCTCATGGTTGTGGCATCCACATCTATGATAAAAACTGATAGGCCGGTTTTTTGGCCCGACGAGATGACGGCAGTGGCGGCTCCTCCAACATTGAGGACTTTGTCTGAGGAGCATGCAATGCTGCTTGGGTCTTTGAATCCCTTTGTCTCTGATGCAGCAGCCTCAATAATCCAAGCAAGCTCCAGAGCTCGAGCGATATTGAGATCAGGTTCAGTTAACAATCTCTTCTGCATACCCTCAGCTCTCAACCCACACACAAAGCGGTCGCGAAGGGCTTGATCGAGAAAATGTTCAAATTCACAAGTGATAGCTAGAGGTCTTAAGTCTGCTACAAAATTATGTACTGACTCACCAGCTGCTTGATTACGCTGATAGAAATGGAATCGCTCCGCGATCATTAGAGGTTTAGGTCGGAAGTGAGCTAGCAACACAGCGTTGAGATCCTCATAAGACTTTTTCTGTGCCAAGGTAGGTGCTGTGAGACTCTTAATGAGAGCGTAGTTCCTGCTTCCTTCAACAGTTAAGAACATTGAGACTTGCTTGTCAGGTCCTATATCGTTTGCGATGAAGAAAAGATCCACCCGCTCAAGGTAAGCCACGACGTTATCTGACTTTGGGTCAAATGCATCCAACTGCCTGAACACTACAGGTTTGTAGCCATGCTGAGGCTGAGCCATTTTAGTATCCCAGCCTCGTCACCAGTTGTAGTAACTCCATCTAGCACGACTACCTTAGGTATTTCACTGAATTGAATATCTTTAATGTCTGAACAACAATGGCAGAATACAAAATATATAATATATATATATATACACAGAAATGTATCAATGACGTCATAATTATTGCAAATAATTAAAATGCATACATAACACAACATAATAAGTCTCAATCTACTACAATAACCACTGGCACTCTGTCTATATTCGTCATGAACACTGTCACTTAACTTTGTTTAAAATTGTTGGCTCTATTGAAGGCCAGTGGAGCAGTCTGAGATCAGCATATTTTAACACTGATCCTTATCCTCTAAACAATTAAACATTAAGTATTAAGGCACTGTTTCTATGTCCAACTGCATCACTGGCATCCATGCCTAAGAGTTGAAATATATCATTTGGCTGCTTCCATAGAGATGAACACATATAGGCATTGCTTGCATCTATATTATACACTTTGTTAACAATTGCAACCAATTTGAAGAGCAGTTTTCTCAAGATAATTATTTCACTGACTTTGTATTTGCATCTTGCTTAGCTAATATATAGATATATTGAAAGTTGGTTATTAAAGTTAACATGTGCACACATGTATCACTTTGAACAGATGTTGCTTAACTATATCTTTTGTATTTTACACATGCTTCTTAAATTATTAGTTCCCAATTATCATACTTAAATTACTTCAACTAATAGCTATATTAACAACAAATGATATGAATTGGTTTGAGCTCTTAATGTTTGTGTACTGTTACTTAGAGTTAACACTATCTTGTAAACATGCACTCACAATAACAATCATAATCCAAACAACATGAATTTATAACTCAATTTAATATCAATAAGTAACAGAAACAGGAATTAACAATAGATCAATTACAATACAATTATACACAAATACACTACATCTCCAAATATGCTGCATCTCTAGTATCCAAATTTAACTGGTTCTTTGTTACACAGCCAGATCTAGTAGTGTCCAATCTGTCATTTAAATACTATAATATTGTAGTATGATAGAAATTCAGGAGACTCATATCTGTTTTTATCGCCTGACATACTCTGTTCTATGATTGAGAGGTGTAGTTGGTTTCTTGGATTCTGTCCTCCCTCTGTCTGCAAAGAAATGACCTTGGAAATATACACCTCGCCACCTTAAGAGTAAGTCTGAATTGAGATGTTTGCAATATCTTACCTTATGATTTACATCAAGAAACTTTTCTGTTGATTCTTGTCTGCCTACTCTCTTCTCATAAGTTCCTTCAAAAAGTTAGGTACTGTAGGCTTCAGCCTCATTAAAGTTGTTGGAACATTGCAATTGATATGTAGCTTACGTCCCATCAATAGTTCAGCAGGGCTGTAACCATTTGTTAGTATGGTTGAATGGTAAAATAAAAACTCTCTAAGTAAGGTCTGTAGTTTTCTCTAACAAACTTTTTACAATTTTAGCAGCTCTCTTTGCTTTACAGTTACTCTGAGAGTACTTGGACTAGAAGTTGTGGGAACAAATTTATATTCTCAAGAAAACCTCTTAAATGAAATATAACCAGTACGTTTATCTTTAGTAATAGTGCATGTACTAGGATTGGTTGGATTGAGTACATGAACCTTGTAAAAATTATCAATATCTACATGAAGAAAATGACAATGTTTCTAATGAACCATGCATGTTTCTTTATCAATGTCATTTAATCTTGTGTAAGTAAATGGGTCTAAAAAAAGGCTGAAATGTCAGTGTTGAGATAAGAAATCTGAAATATATTAAGACTGAAACCTGTTATATTTTTAAAACTGAAAAAAGCCTTTGTCACTGTGATAATAATGACCATCTTGCTTGTGTTAACTCGCTCATACAGTCAGATGGTAGTTACAGTTCAATACATTATAGATAGTTTAGTTTACCGATAACTTAGATACTGGATAGAACAAGGAATTAGATATCAGCTCCATATAAGTATCACTAATTACTCGATAATAACAATTCAAGTTTATTAATTAGTAATCTCACCCACCAAAGTTGCAGACCGCGCCCTATGAAATTCCAAAAGAAAAATGGAGGAAGAAAAGAAAGCGACGGTCAAGAGAAACTTAGAAAAAGATGACCTGTAAGTTAATGTTACATTATATGTGGCATTTTTCATTGTGTTTCTTTTTGTTGTCCTAGGCATTCTGATAAAGATCAAGAAAAAGAGGAAACACGAGAGGAAGTTCATGGCAATGAGTAAGTATATGTTTAGTCTAGAAACCAGACGTTCTGCATGGAGGAAAAGTCTGGACAAACTTGCATTCAAGGCTGGTGTTCTGTACTGATATTGTACAAACCAATGAAATTGTTTGTGTCATGTGATTGCGCAGGCCACGCCTTGCAAGTTAATTAAAGTATGGCTTTCTTCTTTAATAACTCTTAAACTCTCTGAGACTAAGATGATGTCGGATTTCCCTCTCAGTAAGCTTGAGCAGTATCAAAAATTTTGCTTTACGGTATACCCTTGCATGCAATTTCATGATATTACTAAAAACCTTTATCAATTAATAACTGAAAACATTTTAAAAAATCATGTTACAAAAAAATACATGAAAAATGTAAGTGATAAACTGGTAAATATAGTGATACATGTAATTCATGGTTACTTAGCAAAAGTGTTTTAATATTTCAAGTTCTTAAATGTAACTGATAAACTGGTATGGTTAATCTTGGTGATACATGTAATACAAGGTTACTCCAGGTTCTTAGCTAAGAAAATAAGATGGTTCACCTTTTTGGGCTTTAAAAGAGATCTGTTACTAGTAATGATGTTACCAGCAGTACTGAATGTTCTTTCAGAAGCTACACTGGTAGCACGTTAGCATAGATATTGTTTTGCTAGTTGGGAAAGAAGAGGCATTCAAGTGGATTCGTGTTTCCACCATTTCAATGGATTTTCATCAATATCCATAACAGGTATTTGGAAATACATTGCCATTTCCTGTGTAACGCTCTCTGAGGAAGCTAAACTGCCACTTGTTTCCTTACATGTAAAAGTATCACCAAAAACCTTTAGAAACCTCCCCTTCTTCGACAGTGTTAATGAGCAACTTCTGATTCAATGGTGAAAATGCCTATAAATCCTAGGTCTAGAATGGAGAAAATGTCCAAAAAATAGATATTTCTGGATCTTCATAACGACTCTGTAAATCTTGTCTTATTATAGACTTAATCTAACAAGTAAGATTAATATCGTTTTCCTTACCAATTGGTATATTGCTCATAAGGTGTCGTAATAATAGCTTAATGGCTGAACTGGTCACCCTTTTCTCTCCTGACAGAAGGTCTGTTAGTTCTTCTAGTGGATCTAATGCTGCAATGACTGTGTCAATTAAATCAGAGTCTTGCCAAGTAGGCACAAGACGAGAGGCTTTTCGATCATTACTAAGAACGATACGGATTGCATCAATCTGTTCTCTGGTCCACTAGTGGAGCACCATCTTGTAGACACATCAGTATGCAATTTTTTCATAGGTATTCCTTTCTGTTCTAGTACTTTCTGCAATTCTTTCATATGCTTCCAACTAGAGGAAAATGCTGCTAGCACAATCATAGCACTTGAGTTATATGTTGGTTATCTAAGCCTTTTCAAACTGCCAAATCCAAATTGTGCCCGAAGCAACTTATCCTCTTCCATCCAAGTAAGGTGCATGCCAACCTTATATTGCTGCCAACGTCAGTAGATTTATTTGTCTGGCCTGTTTCTTCCAGCCCCCATTCTTGTAAAGTTGAAGCTAGTGCATGCTGCAAATAGTCACCTGTATGGTTTTCTGGCATGAAGTGGACTTGCAAACAATAACTCTAAAGTTCCCACAAGCTATTAATGTAGTACACAGTAAAGCCAAGATATGGTTGCATTGAACATGAAGACCATAAAGCTGCAGTAGTAGAAAAGAAGACCAAGTTTTTTGTCCATCTGGTCACGTACCTCAGCATCAAGTGCAGGAATTGTGTGACGACTGAAATAGTCTTTGTGGGATAGCTGATATCTAGGATTTAACCATTTTATCATGTCAAGAAAGCCATCCTTGTCAACAATGCGTATTGGTAGCATGTCTCTAGCTAAGCAACAAGTAATACCATTTGTTATCTGTTTGTGTTCTGATGAACTGGTACTAATTAATTTTGTTCGAAATATACAGTCCTCAATGGTAATCTATGATTTATCATTTTAAGTAGAAGAGTCTTTACTAGGTTTAACTTCCAAATATTGCTCTGGATGGTTGTTCTTGAGGTGTGAGAATATTAGTAATATTTCCATGAGTAGTGTGTATGTCATTCAGTCACAACTTACATGTTATAGTGTTGGTGTCTTTCACTCGACCATTTTCGTCCATTGTAAGACCAAAGTATTTCCATAATTTAGATGTTGTTTTTTCTCAGCTAGACAAACAGATGGAACATTTTCATCATCCAAAGAGGCTTGTTGATCCTGTTCCATCTCAACACTAGTACTGTTGCTGCCAGCCATCTTAACAATCCACGTGGTTATTAATGGTTAATTAGGTAATGCGGTATTATAAAAAATTGACTGTATGTCGTTTCCATTTTAACAATTCTACTAATTATTGTAATACCGCTCAACCTTATCTCTCAGATGATTTCTCAAGCACACACTCACAAACCAGACAGAGCAACATCTCAACTGTCAAGGTGGTAAAACAAAGTATTACAAGATGCTATGTGTAACAGAAAGTCATGGGATCTTCAACTATAATGGCATTCAAAGTTACCTAGTTTTGAATACAAGTTTATCCAGATGTTCCATCCTCTTGCAGAATGCCTGTCTTTGAGACAAGTATATGCCAACTACTATGGATACCTGAGGGTGTAATATTACAATGATACAGTAACTGATGTTATAGTTAGAAATAATTTAATAAATCATGTTCAGTATACTTCAATAAATTAATGTAACACCCTAGATTATGAAGACCTCAAGGTGCCTATTTATGACTCCTTTTGTTTGTTAGCCAAAATATTACAATTATGATACATTAAGAAATGCATGATTGATAGTTATTCTGAAATTCAGGGCTTCTATTACACACTGTTAGTATACTATAGCTTTTGTTACTTTTGAGATCTTACTGTTACTGTCTAAATTTAATAGATTTTCTTTAAAACCTTGGCATTATTTTTACGTTATAATGTTTTTATACTTCTTGCAAGCAATGATGCCGACAGAAGTCATTAAGATAGAAAATTTGGCTGTCATTAAACCGAAATGTTATAACAATAATAATAGTTGTCCATTATATTATGAGTTATAAAGTTGTGTAATGTCATATAGCCACAATATGACACATATTACCTCTATGTTATTTAACTGACAGCATGTTGTAAAATAATAATATAGTTACCTTTTAAAAGGAATTCTATTACTTACCAATTATCTCTAATAAAGACATTGTCTCTTATTTATAGTCAAAGTAAATTCAGCAACATCAACCCATCTTTCAAACAATATAAATATAGAACAAATGAAAGTTGTTATTAGGCCACACCCTCACATAGGGGCAAAGAGGCAGAGAATAAAAGAGGTTCAAAACAGTTATAGAATTATTTTTCACTTTTAAAAATAAATTGCAATCAGCATATCTTTTACATTTTTGAGGTGCTGATTGTAATGTGCTTTTCACATTTTAGTTATAATCTAGAAATACACAAACATTATTTATTTATTTACGAAGTCATTAATTTTCTATCTTAGTGAGGTAATTGACAATACAGAAGATTTAAGTCAATTAGATTTTGGAAGGTTAGCACTAATTTTATATAACCTTATGTAAATTTGTGTGATCAATTTATTGTCAGGATGAACGAGGAAATAATGAGGTTAGTGGTTATATGATACAAATTTACATGTAAATGTACATTATTGTTTTGACAGGGAAAATCCAGATTTGGTAAGGTTAGCAATGATTTCATATAAACTTAAGTAAGTGTATATGATCAATCTACGATAAGGATGGGTTGGGAACTTGCAAGGTTAGTGGTTTTTATGATAGAAATGTATAATTACATGTACATTATTGTTTTAATAGGAAGCACCCAGATTTAGCATGGTAAGCAATGATATTATATAAAAATAAGTAAATTATTATGATCAATTTACTATTAGGAAGAATAAACAGTTCATGACGTAAGTGATTCTCTGATAAAAATTACATTTACATGTATATTGTTGTTTTAATAGAGAACACCCAGATTCGGCAAGGTTAGCAGTGATTTAATAAGTCAAGTAAATCTATATGATCAATTTAATTTTAGAATTTATTATGAATGGACAAGGTTAGTGGTTCTATAATACAAATTTACTTGTATGTGTACATTATCATTTTTAATAGGGACCACCCAGATTTGGCAAGGTTAGAAGTGATTTATTTAAATTTACATAAATTTCTGATCAATTATTATTAGAATGGATCTGGAATGGATAAGGTTAGTGGTTCGATGTTACAAATGTACATTTACATATGTATTATTATATTAATAGGGATCACCCAGACTCGGCAAGGTTAACAGTGATTTGTATAAACTTAAGTATATTCATATAGTCAATTTACTAATAGGAGGGATTTTCAGTTGATGAGGTTTGTGGTTCTATGATGCAAATTTACATATACATTATTGCTGTAATAGTGAACACCCAGATTTGGCAAAGTTAGTAATGATTACATAAAAATAATTAAATTCATATGATCAATTTATGTTTAGGATGAGTCGAGAGCGGGCAAGGTTAGTGGTTCTATGGTACGAATTTACATCTACATGTACATTATTGTTTTGATAGAGAACAACCAGAGTTGACAAGGTTAGCAGTGATTTTATATAAACTTAATAACAACATATGATCAACTACTATTAGTATGAATCAGGAATGGGAAAGGTTAGTGGTTACAGTGTACAAATTTATGCATACATGTATACTTTATTGTTGTATAGGGAAAACCCAGATTTGGCAAGGTTAACAATGATTTTTTTTATAATTTTAAAGTAAATTTATATGATCAATTTCCTATTAGGATGAATGCAGAAAGAATAAGGTTAGTGGTTCTATGATATAAATTTACATATATATGTACACTATTTTTAATAGAAAATACCCAGATTTAGCAAAGTTAGCAGTCCTCTTTTATATAAAATTACATAAATTTATATAATCAATTTCCTATTAGGAGAGATGAGAAATGGGCTAGGTTAGTGGTTCTTGAAATAAAATCACATGATCATATATATTATTGTTCATAATAGGGAACATCCAAGTATTGTAAGGTTAGCAAATGATAAATATAACACTATATTCTCAATTAACAATAGACAATTTCACGAGTTTAGAAGGTTAGAATTAATAGTATGTTTGTTTACATATGTAATTTAATACATTTATTTTATATGTAAAGGAAACAACCTCGATCAAAGTTAGTGTATTATTTTTATTGATTGTATTTATGTTATTAATTTAGTGTGGGAATGTTTGAATTTAGCAGGTTAGTGTTGGCATGTATATTATTTGTCATAATGTGCAATAAAAAATCTTTAAATGATATTTAATTTATAACTAGAGGAAGATATTGTGTTGAGAAAGCATTGAAAAGTGAAAAAGTACGAATATGTCTTACCAAATGTCTATGTCAAGGTCCTCCTCGTGTTGGCAAGACACACCTCAAATGTCTTCTACTTAGTATTCTAGTGGAGTCATCAGTTAGTACACGTTGTGCAGAACAATCGATTCGTGCTGTGTGTTCAGACCGATATCGACAGATTGATGGAGAGAAGTGGCAGTTGATGGACGAGACACTACTAATGAACATTATTGCTACAAAAATGAAATACCTTGACAAAGAAGAAGAGTCCAACTTGGATGTAGATGATGCAACAATCTCTGAATTAATTGTTCATGTAGGAGCATCAGAATCCATTTCTCATGGCAAACAAAAATGGATTTATTTCATTGACTCTGGAGGCCAGCCACAATTTCAAGAAGTGTTACAAGCATTTATTCCAGATACATCAGTCATACTCCAAGTCTTCAAATTAACAGAGAAATTATCAGATCACCCTTTTATGGATTATGAGACAAGTGATGGACGACAACTTAGCCTTGGTGTTCATGCTCTTACTAATGAAGAAATTTTGAAGCGACAGGCACGAATACTTCATTGTTCACCAGAAGCTAAAATGCAGATCGCCTTAGTTGGTACTTACTATGATAAGTACCAGGAAGCACTTAAAATATCACAAATTGAAGAAAAAATAGAGGACAAAGAAATAAATTTAGTAGAAGTGTTCTCTGGCTCTAAAAAGCAAGTGATATTTCGAGACTCTTGCTTCAAACAATGTATATATCCTGTTAATGGTTTACAAGCTGTAGAAGGTAAATTTGATGATCCTGTAATTTGCGAGTTAAGGAAGTATATTGCATCATCAGTATCAGAAGAAGTTGATATTCCACTAAGATGGCATGTACTTGAGTTAGCACTTCAAAAGGAAAGTCAAGCACTCAAACGCTGTGTCTTCTCAATAACAGAAGTTAAAGAAATAGCTGAACGATACCAGTTTGAAAATGAAGATGAAGTCAGTTCTGCTCTGACCTTTCTTGCCAAGTACAACCTTATTCTTTACTATCCCAACTTGCTGCCAGATGTAATCTTCACTACACCTCAAGTACTCCTTGACAAAGTGACTGAACTTACAGAACAAATGTATCCACCACATCGAGGGGAGTATGAAGAAATGGTGAAGAAGGGTATCGTGTCACTACATATTTTAAAAGATTTCTCTAAGCATTACATACCTGAATTGTTCACAGAAATAGAGGTTGCCAGCATTTTTGAATCCCTCTATATTTTTTCAAAGTTAGATGACAGCAGATTCTTTATGCCTGCTCTTTTGTGTCCTCTTAATCCTGAGGACTTGAGTAAGCTATCTTCTACTCCATTATTATACCATTTCTCTGAAGGTTGTGTTCCTGCTGGATTATTTTGTGCATTAATTGTTTGCTTATCAAACAAAGGATACAAGGTATTGGTTGATGATCCTGATCTACCTCTTAACACTCCTCATAACAATGCAGTGAGTTTTGAAATACCTGGTCTTCGTATTGCTGTCACTATAGTTGATTCATTTCATCAACTCAAAGTTCATTACCAATCTGCAGCTGAAGTGGAATACCTCAGGAAATATCTTCCTGAAGTACGAGGCACATTTGTAGACAGTTTAAAGGAAGTAATCAAGAATCGGAAATACAAGATAAATATTCCAAATTGTTCATTCTACTGCCGAGCTGATAAATGTTGTCAAGATAGCCATAGTAAACTGCACATTGCTACTATAGGTAGAGAAGGAGAAGTGATATGTTCAATGTATCCTCGTACTGTTTGGTATTTACCTAATGAAATTGAGAGTCTTTGGTTATCTCCTAATCCAGTATCTTCCAGTGAACTAACAACAATACAACTAATGGAAGAATTAACAGATACATCACATAAGTGGTTTGAGATTGGTATTTATCTTGAAGTACCAAATTATCGCCTGCAATCTATTCGAACTTGTAATGATGACATTGTGCAACGATTATATGCTGTTCTTGAATTCTGGAAAAATAACCCAAAGCCTACTAAACAATACACATGGCAGACAATTGTCTCTTGTCTTCGTTCTCGTGTTGTCTCCAATGAACATCTTGCATCAAAGATAGAGCAACATTATCTCTAAAACATGTACACTAAATATTGCTATTAATAAGTAAACATTCCATGCAAATTTAAACTGTTTAGGACATTTTTGAGGTTACCTGGTAAACTTTGAACTTACATGTAGTAATTATATATTCATTATTGTATATTATTACGTCATTGTATCAATATTAGAAACCCATGCTTTTATCTTTAAACTTTTGTCAGTTGTTGTGCGACTTGACAATCTTTCTCAGTCCTTCTACATGCCAACTATTGAGAAGCTTTGTACAACAAAGCATCCCGAAAGAAAAGAGCTATACTGAACTAAGTGTCTCAAGAAACATTTCGATCCTAAGCCATCTTCAATAGTTCTACATTCCTATCTAAATAGTGACATAATGGTACTGAGTTTGCACTGTAGGAGCTGCTGTGCTGCTACAAGTACTCCCTCCCCAGTGAATGAGTTAATGCATGATCAGGGATTGATCTAAAAGGTTACTGGGCCAATGAACTTTTATTTCCGAATGAGTGGTTATAACTGGATTCGAGGTACCTGTATGAGGTAAAGAGTGAGTTGACATAGTGTCCAATAATGAAAACTCAGTGTCTAAGTACACTGGATTGAAACAGTCAAGTGAGACAACTTCATGTCGTCCATTGATATCTATTGTAAATTGTTTCTTCGTACGACTAATGACTCTGTATGGACCATCATATGGGGCTTGTAACGGTTTCTGTGTGGCGTCATGATGAACAAAAACCTGTCATTGAGTGAGGAGATCAGAAGGAATATGTATGGCTGATGTTGATTGGAACAAGGAGGAACTCCTTGCAGGTTATGGATAAGTTTCTTTAGATTTTGTACATAATCAATTGGATCCAGATTCTCAATTGTTTGTGGGTTGAAAAATGCTCCTGGTAGACGAAGAGTAGTACCATAACACATTCCGGCTGCTGAACAGCCTAAGTCCTGCTTAACAGCGGTCTTGATACCGAGGAGAATAACTGGTAAAGCTTCGAATTCAGTCCACTGAGGGTATGCTTTATACGCTCCTTTGAGCTGTCTGTGGAAAAGTTCAACCACACCATTTAAAATGGGATGGTAAGCTATAGTAGGTATTCGGGCAGAACCCAATAGTTCTCTATATGTATTATATTACCTTTGACATGAAATAATGACTATGATAAAAAGTAAATAGAAGAATACTGGACTGGACTGACTTTTAATATTTACATAAGTATAGATTATTCTTTTGATCATTTGAGGTTATTGTAATAAAAGTTTAGTGCATACACAAATAACACAATGGAAAATTATTATTATTTCTTATGTTTTGACAACTTACATCCCCTGCTTATTGCATAAAGTCAATAGAGATCACATAATTCTTACCATACTAACATACACTGTCATTTTTATGTTGGTATGGTCTTATTTATGTATGTACAATTGTATGGCTCCTTGTACAAGTATATTTATATAAACTACTGGTTTGACAGTGGCATTGTGACACATGATATGTCAATAAAGTTTTCTCATGCATCCAAGACTACTGCGCCCATTTCATGGTACCTATAGTAGATATAGCCAAGCCTCATTGCATTACAACATTCAAATATCTTTCATTAGCTTTGTCTTATATGTCTTTAACTAACTGTAGTAGCTTTAGTGTCTTTTATTTATTTATTGCTAATTGATATTGTGATTAAAATGAATACTGAAAGGTTTTATGTACAGTTATACAGCTATAGTTATGATATCTATAGATATGATATATATTGTATGAACATAATACTCTATACCATGTAGCCTTGTATCCAGATATTCAGTACCTACTGTGAATTAGTTACAATTGTTTTGATAAAGATTAATGTTTGGGTTATTAACAATGATAACCATATCATAATTACATTCAAGTTGAAGTATGGCCTTTATTAGGATTCCATAGTCTGCTGCATTCTTAAAACTTTGTCATTTAAAACTGATAACTTTCAATTATATTAATGCATGCAATAGATCTAATTAATTGAAATATATTGAGGGTGTTTTAATATGCAATTATGTAAGATGTTACAATTACAAGCAATTATGATTAAAACATTTGCTAAGTAGTTAGTCTTAAGTTTCATGTTCATGAAATGGTAATGATAGTACTCACATTTTAAAATTATAGCAATGATTAATATAACTCAATGGAGAGTGAGTGAGTGTTGGATTGTGTGCGTGTCGTCAGATGTCATGCAGTACTCATTCTAAAGAGAATTCAAGCACTGAGAGCAGTAGTAGTATAGATGGAGTGACTATTATTAGGAAGATTAAAGATATTACTTTCTCTTTGGGAGTCTTTCTCTCACTTCTCCTTATTTTATCAGGAGATGTTGAACTCAATCCTGGACCTAAAACAGGTAACTCTACTACAAGGAATAACTTATGTCCCTTTTATACACCATACCTACCTGTTAGTCACTAATAATGAATTAATTGTTCATATTACGGATGAAAAGTTTATTCCAGCATTAGAATTTTATAAAACAATAATCTGATAGTACTCATTTCAATAACAGATGACAATTGTAGCTATGAAGAACTTAATTATTGTCAGTTTAGTTGATATTAGTTGATAAAATTACCTCTCCAATTATTTTTAGCACTCATGTAGGTTAGTCACTGTTAATCTTGCTTATAATTATACAAACTACTTTGATTCAATAGATAATGAAATAAAGAAATGACTAAACAAGAAAAAACAATATAATGTAGTCCATTGTATTATATTAATTAACAATACTTACAAAATACTTGAAAATTAACTACATAACTGCTAGCCAGTATATTTATTAATTTCAACATTTATATTATTTTTCAAATGTTTAGATTTTATTACTTTACCTGAAACCCGTGCAGATTTTGATCGGCAAGTGAACATGCAGTACGATTATAAATGAGTCGGTCTTGTGGTCATACTGATATTGATATTGACAGAGTTAAAAAAAACATTTCGAGACCTCAATTTTGCCATATGGGTTATTAAAGACCCAACACCCGATAAAGTCAAAGAAGCTGTGGAGATGTAACTGAATATAATTTTCCTCTCACTTTCAGATGTGTCATAGTCTATTATGCAGGTCACAGAGGAAGTTATAATGTGAAAGGATTCTTTATCTAACCTTGTGGTGATGATAAGCATGACTATTTTCTTGTTGATAATGATCTTATTGCTCTATTTCAACTGAATAATAAAGATTGCCGTCTCTGTGACAACATTAAGTCATATGGAAGTACCAAAATAATTGGCACTATTTTTAACATAACAAGAGAGATGTAATTAAAAAGACAGCTGGTAAAGTTCAGGCTCCTTATTATAAATCAATGGGTGGAGACGTTATGCTTCTTCAACATTAGTCTGTACATATTAAATGAATGACTGTACATTAAATAACTAGACATGTTATATAATGCATAAATGCTTAAGAATTTTATTTGTTGCTATGTCGAACTTTAATGTATTCTAGTTACATCTGTTAACCTGATAATAGCTAATTTACCCACATGATATTTGGTATAATCAATGTATACATATATAGGTACAGTTCCTTCAAGTTATTCACGTCCAATTCTTATACCTACACTTGTAGCTGATCCTGGTCAAAGTGATTATGGTCAAAGTTACTGAAGTATATATACTGTTTGTTACTAACTTGTTTTCAATAGATCTAGATATTATATTAAGAGAATTATGGATGCCATTCTCGACAAGTATGATCTATTAACTGTGTTAGATGGTATTAAAGGTGATGTCAAACAATGACATGAATTCTTTGGGAAGCGTCTTCTCAAAGATACAAAAAAGTGATCCATGGTTTCATAATTTTACTGAGCTTGAGTTTCTGATTGATGAGATAACTGGAGATAATGCTGATGATTACATTTATACTTGGGGCTCTGTCATCAAATCATTAGATAAACCAACTCCCATTAAAATTGGGAGTAATAGAGCTGGTTTCAAGTCTGTTTCTGATATGGTCAGGGATTATTTAAGTAATCATGATATATATGACAAGTATATGGATCAATGGGATACAAGACCAATTTCAGGTAACTTTTAATCCTATGTATCTTAAAATTGTTTAACTGTTTATACATTAAAGTGTAAACAATAGTATAGCTATTATAGGAGACAACATCACTTTATTTATTTCTACAATCTAGCTACTTGCTGTCTTTAATAACTAGTCTAACAGTGTTTTATACCAGTTTACATTAGTTTAGTTAAGACTATTTAGCCAGTATATTTTGGTCATTAACTGGCTTGACACAGAGAACATACCAGACTGTTTTGTAATTGTTTAAAAAAACAGTTTTATTTCACTTTTTCTGATCTTTATTTAAACAGGCACTTTGAGTTTCCTCTGAATAAAAATCATATCATTACTATGCTAACATTCTAGCAATACCATTCTAGCAATAGCTAATTATTACAACTTAACACCAACATACTTCATCGAAAGCTGTAAATATAAGCCAATGACTTCCCACCATCAGGATTTATATCAAATCACAGGCAAAGAATAGTTTCTAACCTCAAAAATGCCAATTTGTATGCCTAGTGGTATAAGGTATAAAAGCCACAATAATGTACTGGTACATAGCTTTAACCAAAGTCATGTTTTACAATCCGTGAAATAGTAGTGTTCTAAACCATGTCCCACCTGGTGTCAAAATTCCACGGACAACTTCCATTCAGGTCCTAAAGTATTGTTTATCATAAGTTCTTGTATTGAGCTATTTTGATTGAAAGTTGTTAATACATGTATGACTTTTGTTTGATGTTTAAAATGTCTCACAAATAATTAATTAGCTTAACATTTTGCATACCATGTCTTTGCTGTGTCATGTGATTTAATGACTAATTGTGATTAGGTTATGATCACGTATCCCTCTGAACAACAATATAAAAGGTTTAAGCATCAATTATTACTTGACCACATTATTTAATTACCAGTCCATTTTGTGGAAATAAATTTCACTCATTATTGAATTTTTTTGTTACTTTCACAGTTATATAGAAATATTTTTTAAGTCTATCTTTGCATCTTGTTTTGTAGTAATTTTAACTTTTCTTTGTAGACAATCTAAAAGATCCAGTTGTAGTTAGTCAAGAAGATCCAGTTGTAGTTAGTCAAGAAGATCCAGTTGTAATTAGTTAAGAAGATGTGGTGGACAAAATAGGTTAGTGCTACTGTAATAAATAATATCCATTATATACTCTTAAGACATTTTTAGTATTATAGTTTAAAGCATGATATATTGACACATGTCAGCTTCTATGCACAGTTCCTTAAATATGAAGTACAGAGTGGAATTTATAAATTGTCTTGTGCATATTGTACTTGTATGAACAATAAAAACATTATAAAACATTTCAACACTTTTTGTGGTTATAGTTCAATAATATAGCAACTTTTTCTTAAATATTTTTCTAACAGTTTTTTTGGCAAATTTATGAATTTACTCATCTGAATAGTAATCAATGTGGACTTTTAATCATTTATTAAAGAACAATGAGTCAATTGATCATTGTAAAAAGTCATCACTATCTCAAGTTTTACTACTGACTGTTAGCTTACTATAGCTCTTTCATCAGTGGTGTAGTATTGCTTTTTTCGTAATACACAAGCAAGCCAAGAAGTCCTAAAAGTTATTTATTGGAAACTAATTTATTGATAACATGCTGAGTTAGCACATAACCATAGACAAATTGCTAGTTTTAATGTTATAACTTGTTAGGATACTTATCTGTAAGCTAGTTATAAGCTAGTAGTTGTAAGCTTCCCGTACAAGTCTTGACATTGATTGAAGGTAAACATGTATCATACAGTATCCATTGGTTTCAGCTGTTTACATATGCTACAAACAATTATGGATATATCTGATATTATTATAAACTTTCATGTCATGCAAACACAAATTAACAAATAAGCACATATCAAAATTCGCATATATAGCAGTCAATAATAGTTATAACTTCATCTTTTTTGTAGACAGTTATTTTCTTCATGAAGCCATTGAAAAGGGTGGTTTTGTTGAAGCTAAAATTTCAAAAGTCATTGTACAAGGTCCTGCTCAGGTTGGCAAAACCTCAGTTAAATGTCTTCCTCTCTCTCAAGTCTATGATAAGGATAAACCTTACAGTACTGGTATTGCTGAGTGTCCATTTCAACATTTTGGAAAAACCAAAGGGAAGTTGGAACTGGTCAGTGATGAAAACAAAATTCAAATGTTTGAAAAGGAAATCAAGTATATAATAGAAAATAATAAACGTGAGATTGTTAGCAGACAACAAGTTCATGAAGATATGTAGGGCAGTATATATGTGCATAATGACAGCTCCAATGAAGGTAGTAGTGAAGACATACAGCATCACCAAAAAGCAGAATTAATACTCAGCTCTCAAGATAAAAGCTTTGAGGATTCCAAAGTTGATTTATCTGCTATCACTAGCATGCCTGAGATATTAGAACAAGATTTAGCAGAGCAGTTGACAGAGCTTCTTAATAAAGCGTCTGGGATGACAGACCAATTGCAGATGTACAAGGAATGGTTCTACTTTATAGATTCTGGTGGACAAATCCAATTTCATCAAATCCTGCAAGCTTTCATACGATGTGTGTCTGTGCTTATGTTAGTTATTAGTCTAAAAGAAGAGCTTTCTAGTCAATCCTGTACTAAATTTCAAGATGAAGATGGTACAATTATAGTGAGTGAACACTCTGTATCAATTTAAACTCTTTTTAGACGTCTAATTAGTATGGTTAGCTTCAATAATCAAGAAGAGGATGTCATTAGCAGTAATAACAATCTTTCTGAAGCAATCAAGCTTCCAAAAATGTTGAAAGTTATTACTGTTGCTACACATGAAGATGAGAAGGAAAAAGAAAGTATTGAAGAGAAGGAGACTCAGCTTACTAAAATTTTTGAATCCACCAAGTCTAATATACTTTATGAAAATGTAGTTAATGAAAGGATTCTTTTTAAAGTTGATGGTCGTAAAGCATCAGAAGAAAATGTTGAAGATGAAGCAATTGCCAGAATTCGTACTAAGTAATCAATCACTTACAGTTAAGATTCCATTGAAATGTATGCATTTGAAATATCCCTACGTTACAAAGCATCATTAAGGAATACAAGTGATAGTTGTTATGATATACTTACATTGGAAGAGTGCATATCTACTGGTAACATTATAGGTTTAGAAAATGGTGAAATTGTGAGTGCTTTGAAGTTTTTCCACCTACTCAACACTATTTTCTATTATCCACTGGAAGTGACAGATCTAATATTTGTTGACCCTTATAGACTGGTCAAAGAACTGGTCTGTAAAGTACGTAGAAAAGACGATGTTGGTAGTGGATCAGATGCACTACAGCAAATGGCTAAGTTTGGTATTATATCTAGTGAAGCTTTATCAAATGATCAGCTTAAGATGTTTAAACAAATATCTAGTAAAATCAAGGGTTTTGCATGAATCTCACCTGTTTAACATCTTTACTCACTTATCACTTGCATCAAAGTTGCCACATAAAAAACAACATAATGCTATTTTTATGCCAGCCTTGTTACCATTAACTGATCCTTTGGAAAAACCTCCGTGTTAGTTCTATAATAAGACACCTTTGGTTTTCTATTTTGAAATTGCTACTCCAGTAGGTTTTTTCTGTGCCATGATTGTCAATCTTCTCTCAACAGAATCCAAGAAGGATGATTGACTGTAATGGTTTTCAGTGGAAACTTCATGACAAATTTACTGATAGAGATAAGTTTTACTCAAACTCTGTTGTTTTACGAGATGACAAATCCAAGTGTACATTAGCTCTAGTGGAGTCTTTTGATTGGTTTGAAATCCACTGTAAGGATTGTAAAGATCCACCAAAAGTAAATAAAGCCGTTGAAAGTGCTATAACAGACACTGTAGATAAGCTAAAGCAAAGGTTACATCTAACAAAGATTTAAAGGGAAGTTAACTTTGAGATTGCTTACTATAGTGCTTGTGGTAAAAAAACAAAGAATGGACATTTCCACATTGCTACTATTGTAAAAGACGATTCTAGGCTTTTCTGTATCCATTGTAATGAGTTTGTAGATGATTCAGTAGGATCTTCACATCATTTATGGATTACTTGCACTCCTGGTAGGTAATATTTTACATGCATATTGAACAGTAATACATACCTCACTATGATAGTATTTGGGATTGTTTTGATATTTTTGGAAAAATTGTATGCTGATTAAATTACTCTATGGATAGCTGTTATAGATTTCTATACCTTATTACAGAGTCTGATGAAGGTATATATCCTAACAATCAAAATTGTCATTGCCTATCATCTGACAATGAGTTATATTAGAGTCATACAATATATCAAGGAGATGTAGTAACTAGTAATGAATCAGCTAGTGGGAGGCTTTACATAAAAAAGATTATACTAAAAATAACACTGTATTACATTGACCATTGTAAAATATGGTAACAATTTTTTAACTCTGTTTCAAGTATAGCATACATGTTGATGTAGATCATGCATCATGACTTGTACTGTTCTTAAATTAGTGTATAAGACACATAGCATACCAGTGGGGGTGGGGTCTTATTGTTTATACTGTTGAAATATTGACTCTAGTCAAGTCTACTTGTGTTCTTTTGTTATGAGTTTGGAAAATTTTTGATAGCCACGTGTCCATAGTAAATATGTCAATTTATATTCAATTGTAATCCCACACATAGTCCTATCCCTTTATTTTATTCTATTATCAAAGAGTTTTGTCCTTGCACTTCTTAAATTGGACAGTAAGAACTGAATATATTGTAGCTAGTACTAAAAGATTGAATTGGAAATTTAAAATATTTGTAATTCATAAACAGTAAATATTATTAACAGTAGAAGAATAGTAGTACATGTAGATGTCCTAGTTAATTGTATAAATATAATTACAATTTATATTCCAACTTTCTGTATTAAATTACATGTACATTTATTGATAACTGAGTTTTCATTTATCAACACTTAATCAATACCACATACATTTAAAATAATAATTTAATTAATTTTTATTTTAATGTGCCAGTTTGTTATAATAATTATTTTGTTGTTTTTCAGGTATTCCCAGTATCTTAATGGAGACTCCTAAAGGATATGATCTATACTATCTATTATCTGATATTAGAGACAGATGGTATGATATCGGATTATCATTGGGAGTACATCGCAAATTTTTGGATAATTTAAAACTTTGTGAAGATAATGACGATGAAAAATTCACTGAAGTAATTAAAGCCTGGAAAGATACTCGACCATCCCCTGTTACCTGGCAAACAGTGATAACTACTTTAGAGAGTCCCATTATTGACAGCAAAGAGATAGCTGATAAAATACGTGCTTTTGTTAAATCTAGTAAGTTATTATTATTAAGTGATGAGATTATTTTATTAGCACTGTCATTGTCAATAAACTGTATAGTACAAACGTTTTGAGTAACAAAATGTAGCCAGAATACTAAGTAGTCCCTAATATTGGACCACTATCAACACTGAGTATCTTAAACTTGATTCTGGTTGTGTTTAGTACATGTATGTTCCTCAATACTAAGTATCACTAGTACATCTTACTGTGACCCCAACTCAAGAGATATACACAATCCTTAGTGCTAATTATTCATATTAGCTATAGTACATCTTGGAATGGTCAATGCATGAGCCAAGTGCAAACATATACCTAAACACTGGTATCAGTGAATATTTTGTAAATCCTAGGATGATGAGTCTCAGGACCCCAGTGCATACCTATTTATCACTAAATACAAGAAATGCTTGATACTTAATACATCCTGGGATGGTCCTTAGTATCCCTGTAGATATGTATGTATCTTTTAATATTAAATGTCACTTGATATGTGATATATCCAGGATGATCTATAAACTTACCAGGGACATTCAAATACCACATATTCCTCAATGCTTAGCATCCCTCGATACTAGATTGGTCCATTAATGTGCTCAGAAGTAAATATACCTTAATACTACAAATATCTTTAGTGTCCTTGAAAAACCTAATACTCATACATTCTGAACTGAAATATTTTTGTACATGTCAAAAATGTTACATTTTAATCAAAGAGACTACTGTATTAAAATTAGCTTTTGAATGCTATCAAGAGACATTATATTGTTATCATAAGGTTACAATCGAGAAAATGTAACTTTTCTGCTGTTATGTAGTATGTAAACACACATCATGAAAAATGATAAAGGGATTTGTTCATTTGTTCAGTCATGTATTTGTAATGTGAGAGCCAAGAGAAAGTGAGTTCTCAAATTTCAGTATATAAAAGATATTTCTTTATATATGTGTGAGGTGTCATTTATATTTACCTTTTTAAGTTCATCAGACTTTTCCCGGACTAAATATCTCCTGGCATTATTTATCTCTTTGCCTAAAAATGCATTTTGTTAATAACAACTTCTCAGTAGCTGCTAATGTAGTGCTGATTGGACCTATGTAACTTTTTACTAAATTGTTAGTAAATTTATACAGGAGACATTCATTACCATAGCATACAAAATCATGAAAGAATGTGAAAATGCAATTAAAATTGCTCTGACTAAATTGGAGTAGTCATAACATCAACGTTGCAATGTAAAAAGTCATGTTTTAGACTTCAACATAAACAGTTTGTCTGCCACAACATAAAAACATATTACCATATGCCTGCTACAATACTTATCAATGAATTTTATTGATTATATCATGTCATAATATACTATTTGTTACTAGTAATCTTGATATGAAATTTTGTTTTAATCATTTCCGTATTCCAAGTGAGATTTTTGTATCGTTAGGATAAGGTAGAAACACATATTAAGTATGTAAATAATATAACGTAGGCAGAACTAACCCTTCATTTGAGTTTACAATGGGTGTCTTGTGATGCTTATATATATTACTGGATTGTCACCAATGTCATTAGAGCAAACATTTAGTGTATGAATAATTCTACAAGAACAATAATTATTGATAACATAATCAACAAATAGCTGTTATTGCTTCATATGTTCCCTTATCAATATTTCTAGGACAGCATGTGAAAGGTTCAAAGTTGTGTCATTGATTTCTGTGCCTAACTGCAAGAACTGATAATAATAAATTCATATCTCTGATGTTACTATTGTAACATAAAACCTGACAGAATATAGTGGTCCTAGTCATACACTAGTTAAGAATTGACCACATCACTCTCATTACGATTGATACTGGAATATTAGTTTTCAGTGTCAATGGATTGTTATGGTATATCAGGATATATATGTATTGTCAATTGATGAGTTCAGGCTGTGCCATGTATAGGATATATATGTATTGTCAATTGATGAGTTCAGGCTGTGCCATGAATTAAGTATTAGGGTATGTGACAAATTGGTTGGTAATGTTATGAATGTGTCAGGACACTAAGTAGTATATACCATATATGGTAGCTTGATGGACAATGATGGGTTGTACTAAGATTCCCAAGATATTAATATCAGGATATATGCTGGATGTTTATATGTATGTATTATGGGAAGTATATTATTGGACAATCTCAAGATCTACCAAGATTTCCGAGGATCTACGTTAAGGTGCCATTACTAAGTATTATAGGACAATCCTAACATGTACACACCTGAGGTTATAAATATACTAGGATCATCTCCATGACATCCTAAACAATATTCCCACCTTGGAATATTGTGGGAATGTATGTGACAGTGCTGGACATGTGCAAGAACTCTTTGCTATACATTACCGGGTTAATATAAATTCCTAAGAATATGCTAGTGGCTTATTATTACAACAAATATACCAAATATTACCATTGTATTCACTGATTTAATAAAAAGTGGTTAATATAAACCAAATATACTTGTCACCATAATGTGAACACAATTGTATAAGCTTTGTTAACTATGAGTCAACATATTGAAACATTACGAAGCTTTCTGCTTTATAATGGCCTCTTTGATGACAATGAAAAGTCCATTCACAATATCAATTTTACTTATACTGTATATTGTATGATATTGTATATGTTTGAAGTTTTGGGGTGTGGTTCATTGTCATAATAAGGTACATGTACTTCAAGTAAACAGTAATCGCTGGTTATATTTAAAGTGTAATTAAACTACTAATAATTGATAAGATAAATAAATAGTACATGTTTATGTTGTATGTTAGAGGAAGTTATATTAGTTGAAGAGCATGCATGTGTTATGACTTATTACTTCATTCTATAAAAGTACATGTACCATATACATGTAGTAGTATGGTGAATTCAGGGCGGCAAGATTTGAACTTTGGGGGGGTGGGGAATTTTGTCAATGCTCCTCTATGTCCGATGTAGTATTGTACTATATATGCATGCTGTATTTCATTGTTGCAATAGAAGGACCTCCATTAAAAGATGTTGACTGTAATGCAATAATAGAACCAAAAAATAGGCAAATTGAACTTTAACTTAAATAATTATGCAAATTAAAAAAATATATATGGAAAATTCTTGAAGGGGAGGAAGCATCCTTGAGGATATCCCAGGGCATCTCCTCCTGATGAACCCCTGGAATTTAATAAGCTAATTGGATTGCTACAAGAAATGAATGATCACTATAGAACTGGATATTAATATTCCTCAATTTGAGTTAATTGAGTACAGTTCAGTTATTATAAAACATGCCAAAGAGATTGAAAACATATGTTTGTGTCAAAGCTATCACGATATCACGATTATTTTACTTGGCATATAAGGCATGCCAGGTTGTCCTATATAGTTGTTTTGGACAGGACAACATGTTAACTATGTATACTGTACAGATATATAATACATACAGGTATGTTTGTTTTCATTGTTTTATCATATTGTTGCACTTAAAATAGCATTTTGTCATTTCAACCATTGTTTTTGTTACCAGATTCTCATCAGTATAATGTAAGCTCAATATTGAGTACCCACAAAGCAAAAACTGGTCCAACTCAGTATGTGTAAAGCCAACTAGAAGCCAAAAAGTACTCTTTGTAGTTTATGTCCAATAACTGAAACTATGAGGGGGATATAGTACTATTTCAACTTAACTAACTGAGTTAGTTCAATTGGAATAGTATCTGCTTATAACTTAAATTGAAGCAATGATCAATGACTATAGCAAAGTGGGTATAAAAGCAATGTGGTTATAGATGCAATTAGTTGGCTTTATACATATAGAATTACACTAGTATTGACTTTGTAGCAACTTAAAATTGGGTTTATATCGTATTGATGTGACTGTGGTAATGAAGACCTTAGTTAAAATGACGAAATGCTTTTTTCAGTGTGTATATAACAATCAGTGACCAATGAAATACACCAGATCCTTTAACCATCAATGCATATTGCACCCAATAAAATTCTGTGGTAATGGGTATGACTTAAATCCTTCACTATCTTACAGTCTGACTATATATTTGTAGCATTTGATAGTGTTACATGATACTGTTGCTACTAATATAATCCTGTGTAGTTTTAATCAGTGTTTCATTGTGAAATTTGTATTATCTATAAGCATTATAGGATGATTTTCCAAAATAATACTTTTATAAAATCCCAGATAGTCTATGTGTTCATAGTAACCATATATAGTTATGTACATAGCTAACCACACCATTTACAATGAAAATAAAATTATGTTGGTATTTTTTTGCTTGCAAGATGGCAATGATGTGTTACTGGACAAAGCTATGAAGAACGGTTTTGTAACTGTTGAATTCTCCAAGTTTTCAATATCTGGTGCACCTGGAACTGGTAAATCATCTTTTCTAAAGCTACTGTATAATGATAAACCGAGTGATAATGACAAAGTACATAACAGTACTAATGTAGTTGTCCCACGTCCAGCACATGCCATAACTGCTATCAAAGGAGACAATCATAATTTGTTATGGAGTGGAGCCAGATGAGGTGAAGGAAATAATTGCTGGAAATATTAAAAACAACTTGGAGCTATCTTCTAAGGTAGAAAGGCATCAAATGGGAAGTTATACAGCTGGCATGTCAATTGAACAACCAGTAACAACTGAATCAGATCAACCAGTACAAGACATAGTCACAAATTAATAAGTCTGAACAAGCCACCACAACAGAAGATGTAACAAAGAAGATGTAACAAAGTCTGATGTATCTCAAGAAATCATTGACCTCTTATCTAATGTAAAGAGCTATATAAAGCTCATTGGATATATGGTATTGATACTAGTGGTCAGGCTGCTTTTCTAGATATTGCTCCGATTTTGTTACGATATCACTCTATCAATATTCTTTCATACAAACTAGATGAAGGACTTCATGACAAAGCCAAGTTCTTCTTTTGTATTAAAGGAGCCACAATTGCAGAGCCAGCTGAAAAGCAGATTACAAATCTAGAACTTCTCCAAGATTCATTTTGTTCACTAACATCACTTAATTGTCCCAAATTCACTCAAATTTTGGAACATTCCATTGAGAAAGAAGATGAGAATGATTGTGGGAATATTAAAGAACCACATTGCATAGTACTAGGGACATTTTATGATAAACTATTACAACCTGGTTTCTCTGGTGAATTACTAGATAGCAAAAATTCTATTCTTTGGTCAACATTGGAAGAATTAACCCTTTACTTCCCGTTGACGAGTATACTCGTCATTAAAAAAGTGGGCGTAATTCCCAATGACGAGTATACTCGTCGTCTACTTTATACCGAGTTTGGCGCTCTGGTTTGCTTTGTGGAAGCGTCTTTTTTAGCTAGTCGTGCTTCAGGTAGCTGGGTTGGAAGGTAGAAATATCAAAGTAGCTGCTGTGTCTTGCTTTCAGACCATCTATGCTTGAAAACTCACCTTTGTATCATTTTGATTGTCAAGCGCGTGACTCGATCAAAGGTAAGTGTGAAGCTACAAAGTAAACATGCAACTATTCATTATTATCATTTAACAACAATCATTAAAATATAGAACAATAGTATATAGTACACTGTTTATAATACGTGGAGCTGAGAGAGTTCATTGTTGTCACTATTGTAGCTGATACTATATTCAACAATAATCATTTATAAAAGATAAAACATTAAAAGTACAGTTTAAGAACAACTCACCATCTTATCATTCACTCTATGAAAGAAACTCGACTTCTAAACACTTCCAACATCAAGATAGTAGGAATAAAACGCAAAACGAAGTAAAAAACGTGCTTATTACTTCAGGGCAAAATAATTTGGTAATTACGGTATACGCCCACGCAAAAACTTGGCATGTAAAGGGTTAAAGCTACATTATCGAGTAATTAAATATCGTACTGCAGGAAATCAAATAATTTTTCCTGTGAATACTGTTGCTAGAGGTCAAAATGAAGTGAGATTAGCTTATGAGATACGTCGTCAAATATGCAGATTTTCCTTGAAAGTTAAAATTCCAATACGATGGTTCTTGTTTCAGCTAGAATTAGACCAGAGGTTTTGTCAATCTAATGTCTTTGTTGTAACAAAATCTATATGCTTAGATATTGGAAAGACCTTATATATGGAACCAGAAGAAATTGAAAAAGCATTAATGTATTACCATGATCTGACTATCTTTCTCTACTTTCCTAAAATCTTGCCTAATATGGTGTTTCTTCATCCACAAATATTATTTGATATGCTTTCTGTTTTGATCAGTATCTCATTTCCTGAAACATTTGATCATTTAAGAGATCATAATATTTTTATCGATGAACAAGATTATGTAGAGTTTAAAGAAGAAGGATCTTTTAGAAAACAGCTCTTAACTTCACCTTTATTTGATAGATTTTCTTCTGACTTGTCAGCAGACAATTTTCTCATTTTAATGACAAATTTGTTTATTATAGCCCCTCTACCTGCGGAAGGAAAATACTTTCTGCCAACAGTTCTTCCTATTATGTCTTCCACTGACTATAAGTCTATACCACCTCCTTTTAAGCAACATGTTGAGCCTCTCATTTTGTCATGGGATATGAAGCCTTTTCCTCGAGGTATTTTTTCTGCATTAGTTACCAATCTTCTGTATTGTAAAAATGAAATGACTTTTGTACTTAAATGTCCTCTGCGTTCCACTCCACGTTATCGTAATGTCATTACTTTACAAGCTAATACTGGAGGTGTTCTTTTAGTTGATGGAAATTTGTGGTTGGCAATCTACTATTTGGGATATGGCAAAGGATGTTATGCTATACGTAATGCTGTCCGTGCAGGGATTATTGAAGTCCTTAGCAATTTTCAATATACAGTCAAAGTATACAGTCTTCAAGATTACTTTTACTGTACAATACCAAATTGTCCTAATAAGTCATCACAACATTGTTGTCGTTTAAGTGAAGATAAATTAACACTCATCTGTCAAGATAGCTCTATAACAACTGATGCTAATAGGTCACGTCAGCTGTCTTGGTTTATAGGTGAGTTTTAATACCAAGATAAATACCAGAAAGCTACTCATATTAACTTAGACTTTACTACAACATTTATCCAATAGTACTTGCGGTTAATGTTGACAATTATATAATCAATATGTTTATTTGTTTGTTGTACAATTCACAAGTAAAGCAGGACCAAAAGAAATATCTTTATTTGTCTAATAAATAAGTATAAGCAATAAAGGATTTACAAGTTTGAAGCATACGAAAAGTCTATTTAGTGTAAAGTAAATAGTTTTTAATGAGTACTTACAGTGAATTTAAATATATGCAAGTTCTTTCTTTATAAGTTTGGATATCATGCTAGAATTTAACTTATCTTTTGTTTTCTTCAGACCCATCAGATACTGCTGTTCCACATGATGGTAAGGTAATCTGTCTGGCACATGTATGTGACAGGCAGTCTTAAATTGTCTTAAATTGTTTTTGTTCATATGTTAACTACACACAATTATCATTCTATAAGCTTTAGTTCTACCTACCAAAATATTTCAATGCAAATGTGATACATGTATAATAGTGCCCAATAAAATTATAATAGTGCCCAATAAAATTATAATTGACAGGCAGTCTAAATGTGAAGTACATTTTTTATAAATGACTGGTAATACCTTGTTCCTTCTTGTGATGCTTTGAGTAGGTGAATGTTCCATTATGTTTTTGTATGGGTTTAGTGTTAAAAACAGTCACTTTAGTAACTGATAATATTACTATGATTGTCTATTTTACTTCTTCAGATGAAATGTACAAAGAGTTTACAGTAAAGATAATGGCAAATGCACAGAGAGATCTTAATCCTAATATTGGTCTTGCTGTCATATTTGGTGTTGTAAATAAGATGGGACCTCAAGGAGCTGATTTAGACATTGAAAACATCGAAACAACTTTCAATAGTCTCAACTTTGCCACCTGGGTTATTAAAAACCCAACACCTACAACAATGAAGAAAGTAGTCAAGATTGTATCTGAATATAATTACTTCTCCATTGCATTGAAATGGCTAGTATTCTATTACGCAGGTCATGGTGGAAGTATAGATAAGAAAGGGTATTTCAGTTTACCATGTGACAGTGACAAACATGAGAATTTTCCCATTGATTCAGAAGTCATTGATAAATTTCAACCTAACAATCCTAATTGTCATCTTGAAGATCGTAAACGTTTGTTTCTCTTTGACTGTTGTTTGAACGAAAATGCAACTGAAACATTACTAACAACAGCTCCACCTCCCTTAAATCCCCTCTTGCCTTGCTACCAACCACCTAATGATTACACTATAGTTGTACATGCTACATATTACAAAGGAGCTGCTCATGGTGATTTTTCAAAAGGTGGTGTGTGGACAATTAAATTGTGTGAAAATATAAAACAACATGCAAGAGATAAGAATGTGAATGATATTCTTATAAAGACAAGAGACGAAGTACTTCATGAGACAAAATATAAAGTCCAAGCTCCTTTTCATACAGTGAATTGTGGATATTGTTATCTTGTTGACACAGTTGAGGTATATATATATATCATATAAATGTATGTATATATGTATGCATATATTTTAGATGTAATTACAACAATAGGTTTGTCTTTAAACTCTGAATTGTATGCGTATGTGAAGTAACACACTTAACTTCCATGGCTTCTTTGTCATAATGTATACACATCTAGTTATATTTTCTCTTTCTGTATAGAGAAAATCATTAAGAAGCTGAAGATGTGTAAATATGTTAACACCAAACTGGTAACTTTCTATCATAAAATTTATTAGTAATATTAGGTATCATTCTCAATTATATACAAAAATGAGGTACTTTGCATAATAACATACTGAACTACTTGTAATTTGTACCTATCTCCTTTTTATATTTTTTGGTTAATGATCATTTAATTTGCTGTCATTATGTTAGTCCAAACAAGAACAGGTATAGTTAAATAATATAGACTGCATAAAAATACATATTACACTTGAGGATATATGTATCATGTGTATGTCATATACAATATAGCTCAGATATGATACATATATGATAGTCGATCATAGATGTCCGTTTATACGCAAAATTCTATTAAACAGTGAAGGCACGTGATAGCAAAATTTATTTCAAGGATTTGACCTTTTTGTTGACCTACGAAGAGCGAGTAAGAACTATATAGGCAGAATTGGTCTAGGGAAGCTTCGCTCTGAAGGAAGATGAGTTGCAGAGGTAGATAATTGAAAATTGGCTCTAGACATTATTATGACTGAAATATAATAATGTGAGTAAACCACTTTTTTCGTAAATTAAGCTGAAGCATGTTGATCGCTCAATCTGAAGCCACTGAAGGCATAGAGAGCGTGCAATTACGTCATCGCCTCATGGCAAGCGTTGCTTATCACCATCTTGTGAGGCAACGAGCACCCACGTGGCAGCTGGTCACTATAACAATTGTTATGATGGAGTAGGTATCAGAGTATCATAGTGGTTAACTGTTGTTTGTCTGCATGCGCAGAATCCAAGCAAAGATACACTGATAAGGTAACTGGAGTTGGCCTCAGGGATCCATAAGCAATTCCAAGTGAGCTTTGGCAGGCAGAGCCTAACCATGTTCCAAATGTGACTGCGTCTTATGACCAACAAAATCATAGGTAATAAACAAATTGATTCACACAATCTAAATTGATGTATATATAGGTAATATTGATGTATATATAGGTAATATAAAGAGATATACTGTTTATGTGTATACCATATTTATTTATTTTTATGGTAATGTATATGTGTTATAGTTACATCATGGATAGGTATGATTTTTATAACTACAAAAGGTAATTATTCATATTTCCTGAGGGAAGAGTCTGAAGTAATAATAATTAATACATTTACATTCATGATAAAAGTGGTTAAATTATATTTATGTAATTTAATATTTGTTGACATGACAGATAACATTATTTGGTTATGATGATGACTTCCACTTACAACAATTGAAGCTTGCATCTCTGGCCTTAAGCCAAATGTAAAGAATTAACTTTACAAAAGTCCTAAGCAATGCTAATTTTTGTACATAGAGGAAATCTGCTCTGAGCATTGACAAGTGAGTGTAAGTTTGCCATCCCAGCTGTGTTACTTGTAATAACACACAAAGCACATTATAATTACATTACATGCTTTTATGCTGCTTTCAATAAAATAATAATATCACATTAACAGTAGTGCAGATATGTGTAGTTATATCATAGTTGTAGCTTTCATGTATGACTTCATGATGAAAATAAATATTATACAATATCTTTTATTTGAATCAATCATTCAAATATATATATGAACCTCTGCAGTTTTGACAGTTTGAGAGTATGTAGAGCACATGTCTATTAAATTGTTTGTTATTAAGATTCAGTTAATTAGCTAATATTAAGTAATATTGCTTTATTTATGGCTTGTTGACAATAATATTCAAATCTACAGTATGTTACAACACATGTTGTTTATGATCACAAAGGAAATATCTCTATGAATTTGCTATGGCTGCTTTAGTATTGGGATTTTGATTTTGTAGATTTTATTTGATCACATTTTACAATAATTAAATCACAAAGTTTCGTGCTTGAATAATGAAATCCACACAGCTCAAAAAGTATCCACAATGACCGTACCAACATTAGTTTTTTCTATACATATATAATAGAGTAAAGGAAGGAAATAGAAAATGTATATAGACATCCAGACATAATTATTTATACATAAATTATATATTGATGTTATGAACCACCATATGATTTCTTATATCTGGGTTGAACAACTTGTTTGTTACATCACAAATTAAAGAGAAAAAGACAGCTTTATTGGGCTATAACTCCAGAACATTAGTTTTGTTTGTTCTCATGTTTTATTGCATTAGAACTGACTAATATTGTTGTAAAGTAATTTGTTCTTTAGCTTACATTGCTATAATTGTCGAATTAAATAAAAATCAGTATATAAATAGATTTGGCTATCCCTTCAATCTATATTTTATCGTATGTCTACTCTTACTTAGACTGTTTTAGCTAGCTTGCTTTTCTCTAGTGATAAATATCTGCTATACAGGTGTTATGTAGTTGCTCAACATCTGTTAGCTTTAAAATTCCACATTATGATCACATAAATATGGGTATGATTATCATAACAATAACCCTTAATTATTGTTATAACAAAATTGCCTTAAAATTGTTTATAATGACCTATTGAAGAATGGAATGCATTTCACAGTCATTATTATAGCACTTAACTATTTTTGGTAACAATGTGTATCAGAAATTAACACAACCAATGTTTATGTCATATTCATGTAGTTTAATACTTGTGTACAGTACAAACATGATAGAAAATGAACTATGTCAATAATAATGTTAACACAATTTCTGCCTAGTAATAATATTAGCACAATATTTTTAATCCACATATAAAAACCACCTATCCACATAGCAACCAATGAATTCATTACTTTTACTATTAGTGCTTAAAATTAGATATGACTGATTGAAGCTTCTGAGGTTTGTTACTTGATAATGTTTTTGAGCAGTTACATAGCTTCACCAATTCCCCAATGTTCAAAGTTAGCATTAATGCAGTCCCTTGTAACAACAGCAGTACAATCAAAATAACCTTAATACATTGTATATAATTATATGCTTAAAATTAGTACAAGGATGTTTGTAACATTAAAACTGCTTGGGAGAACAAAATGTATGCTTAACAAGAAATGAGTACCTAAATGCATGTGCATATACAGTGTATTTTATACATGCAAGTAGAATTTACTTTTTTATAAATTATTAAGAATAACTAAATTTTCTTGGCAATTTATATATAATCACATTTTAAATATCAGTTCTAGAAGAAAGTGTTGGCATTAAAAACAAATATGTTATATTAAGCCTTATCATCAGAGTAATTACCATGTAGCCACCTTAGTACAAAGGTAAACGTTGCTTCAAATTTTAACTTGGTTTCTATATGTATATGTACACTGTATGTATGTGTATATGTGTGTGTATGTGTGTTGTTTGGTCACACTAAGGAATTCAATAACTGCTTTACCACTTGCTATGCTATTATAGTATCACTTTACTAAGTGATGACAGATGAGGATGGCTTTGGTATCATTTGAATAATTGTACCAAATAAGAGAATTTAGAATAGCATGGCATTATTTCTACATACATCCAGCAGCACATGACAACACATATTCTAGCCGTAATATTGTTATTGTTAATAGTACAAGGTGAGTGTATTTTCATTATGTTGTGATTTTGAGAAGGATTGATTGATATAACTTGTTAATATAATATATTTCGTTTATTAGATACATTACTGGACAAAGTTATGAAGGAAGGTTACGTCATTGCTAAGTGGACCAAGTTCTCAGTATCAGGCGCTCCTGGACTGGTAAATCATCGTGTCTAAAGCTATTGTTTAATGAAGATCCACCAGTTCATCATGATAGTACTTCAGTAGTTGCCCCACAAGAAGCAAGACAAGTAGGCATCTCATGTGCCATCATTGACGATAATACTACTTGGACAAAAATAAATTATGAAACTATAAAAGAAATGATTGCTCAAGATGGGGTCAGACCTTCTAAAAGGTTAAAAATTCAAGCAACAAAAGAAGAATTAGATGAGGTAGTACAAAACACAGATGGTGATGATTGTAAACCAATAACCACTCCTGCAAAAATAAGTCAGGAGATTATTAGCCTTTTTCCTCATGTAGAGAAATCTGAGCTGCTTTACAAAAGTCATTGGATATATGGTCTGGTGGTGAGGCTGCTTTTTTAGATATTGCTCCTGCTCTGTTACGATATAATTCAGTCAATATTTTCACGCACAAACTAACTGAGAAGCTTGCTGACAAAGCTAAATTCTTTTTAGCGTTAAAGAAAAGCTAATTGGAGAACCAAAAGAAAAGCAAATCACAAATCTACAACTTCTTGAAGCTTCATTTTGTTCACTATCATCAGTAAACTCTCTTGCATTACCAAACATCCATGTCAAACATGTTTGAAAAACCTCATGTCTAATATTAGGGACATTCTTGGATAAAATGGTCAAGTCTGGTGAGTCTTTAAAAGACAAAGATGACCTAGTGTTGTCACATTTAAGCAACTTTAGTAAAATTATCATCAAACCTCGTCCAGCTGGTAAAGAAGTGATTTTTTCTGTCAACACTACTGCCAGAAGTGATAATGAACTTAATGTGGCCCAAAAGATTCGCAATAAAATATACCAGTATTACATTAAGGCAGAAATTCCTATTCGATGGTTCTTGTTGCAGTTAGAGTTAGACAATGTTCACAAATCATCTAAATCAAGTATAGTAAATAAATCAAAATGTTTTGAGATTGGCCAAAGCTTAAGAATGAATATTAAAGAGATTGATGCAGCATTAATGTACTACCATGATCTGACAATTTTCTTGTTCTTCCCTCAAATCTTACATAATGTAGTATTCCTTCATCCACAGCCACTTTTTGATAAATTGTCTGATTTGATCAGTATCTCCTTTCATGATACTGTGAATCACGTAGATGATAAAGGTATTTCTCTTCCTCCTGGTGCATATGAAGAATTAAAATATGAAGGAACATTTAAAGAAGACTTGTTGACATCACCCAATTCATATTTATCACAAGGATTCTACTCTGAGTTTACATCACAAGATTTTCTCAAGTTAATGACAAGTTTATTCATAATAGCCTCTCTACCTGAGAAAGGAAAGTACTTTCTACCAACTGTTCTTCCTACTACTACTTCCTTTACAGAATATCTATACCAGTGCCATTCAAGCAACATACTGATCCTCTAATTCTGTCATGGGATATGAAACCTTTTCCTCGAGGTGTCTTTCCTGGATTAATTGTCAACCTTCTACATCATAATCATTCACCAAAATTTCAACTTAGACGTCCTTTACATTCCACTCCACGTTATCGTAATGCTATTACTTTACACAATGATTACGGTGACGTTCTTTTAGTTGATGGAATTTCTTGGATGTCAGTATACAGTACTGACCCATTGAAAAGATTCTTTACTTTACGTAAGGTTGTCCATAGTGGCATCCATGAAGTCGTTAACAATTTCCGCTATATGGCTAACTTTAAAAATCTTGAAGAATATTTTTATTGTAAGATATGCTCCAATGAATCTGCAGAGCATTTCTGCTATTTAAATGGTGACCAGCTAACAGTTACCTGTTGTGACAGCCATAAAACTGCCTGTTTTGATGAATCTTATTAACTACCTTGGATCTTTGTGGAAGGTGAGTTTAAAGTAGTCTAATATATAGTATTATGTTGGTTATATTAAAGGTATTGACTTTACATTACTAGACTTATTAAATTAATAATAAGCAGTAAATGTGTCTTAGTCATAACTTTGTTTTGTTTCAAGCTAATAGCATTTTAGAAGCAAGATTGGTAATTCAAAACCAGTCTTCAATAACAATGTTAATTTATTGAAATAGCTATACAAACAATAAACTAGATGTGATTTCACTTGTACATGATGTGGTTGTCAACGTAATGTGATGACTTTTGTCTTAACAAATAATGAAAAGTAGAATAACAATAATTCAATTTATAATATTTACAATGTAAATCCTCTACTTTATATAGGAAATAGTAATATGTCACTGGATCAACTCTTGGATCAACAACCTCCTATTCAGGAAATAACTACACATGCTAGAACTGAAAAGTGGAATGAATTGGGTATACAATTACAACTGGACAGTGTCAATCTAGCTGAATGTCATAGCTTAACTAGTATGTATCAGTTATGGATTCATGTGAAAGCTGATAAAGCAATAAGAAGGAATTTGTTAGATGCATTAAGAACTATTAAGCAGAACAATGTTGCAAAGATTTATGAAGATTATCTAAAGAAAGAATAGTAAGTTACACTGTGTATGCATCAATGTGGACATATAATTAATAGAGTGGGCCCCTAAGCTAAGAAATAGTTCCCTGTTGTTGGTCTATATTTTAGTACACTGATCGTATATTATTTTATATACTTGTGGTTTCATAGCAGCAGAGACTAAATAACCACTTATGACCACAAATTAACTTATTTCCTCATTTTTATAGGTAGGAAACAGTGAGAGTGTTCAATCTATGTAAGTGATGTTATGTATTTTAACAAGTACAATGTAGCAAGTATACTAGTTCCAAGTATGTACATGTTATGTGGATATATACATGTAAATGATAGTTAATTTTAACGATTGAAATAATTGAATGATTTGTGGCCGTTGCTTTGTCTCTTTAAACAAGACAGTTCCACTACATGTATAGGACTAAGTCCATATTTACAAAATGATAAAAGAAAGAGGAATGTGAGGCTCCTTCACATATAACTAAAATGTTTCCCACACTGGTCATTTTAACTGATGAATTTTCATCTATGTTTATATCAGACATATCAGTGCTACAGGCTTAAGTGTATTTTCATTCTGTTGCTGTTCCTATAATAGTCTTGTACTAAAAGCCTTTGTACCATCTTAGACTTTTATTATTCATGTCCGATCTATTGTTATGAGTTATATAAGGTAAAACCAAAGTGAACCTGAACAACAAATTATATAGTGTAGTAAGCCCTCACTCACAGTCAGTCTTCTTGCTCTAGTTTGTGTCTAAAAATAGTAACATGACTGGTATGGGAAAATATGACATTTAGCCATTTACATAGGAGCTATACTGTAATTAACATCATTGTTTTGTATAGTTAGATAATTAATATCCATCAGTATTATCTATTAATTCCACAGATACATACTTCAATATCCTAGAAGAGTGATCCTTGTAACTGTTTCTGACTACACTACTTTAATTAACTATCTCATGCATATGTATATCACTATAGAGTAGTGCTTGTTCTTAAAAATTATTTTATGGTATTATCAATAATAATTAAATAGTGGGTGCTACAGAATTCTGAAATATGCAATTGCATTTTCTAATAGCTTTGTCTCAGTTCTTAGAATCCAGATTGCTATGACAGTACTCCTGTAATTGCATCAAAAGAAGCAAGATCATATCTGCCTCTGTAGGTGATCATTCCATGAGGAAAAAAAACTGAGTCTCTTAAAGTAACAGTTGCTCAACATAGTGTCCGACCTCACAAACCAAAAGAGTTACATGTTATCCAAAACTGTAGACCACCTGACACTCGTATCATTGTATAATGTAATGTGTTTTATACATGTACATGAGTTTGATGGTTATGTAAATGAGAGTGGTCTATTACTTGATATCTAGCTCTCTTTACAACACACACAATGTCCACCTTCCTTTGTTGTGGAGCCAGCCACACATTTAAAGCCTGCTAAACATCATTAAATTAAATCTACAAACTTTTGGATCATTCCTTATATTATTGCTCTGATTTATTTGATTCAATAAACAATGTCTATAAAAGAGTTAGTTTATCTTTAATTTGTAAGCCACGAATGATGATAGATGTTGAAATGTTTATCTCTATATCTTTCTAGTCTTATCAAATGTAAAATATGTACATCACATTTGATATGATGACACACCCATGTTATTAGTTGTATCCTTTGTTCTATCTTGTGATCTATACGTGTATTAATAGCATAATTACACTTATTTTATTGTTTATTACTCATTTGTTATATCAATATTAAATTGTATATTTTTCATTTAATATTAGATAATATAGTTGAAGGGTGTTTGCATGTATTTACTTTACCAGCTCAATTATAGGATCAACAACCTGTAATTCTAGAAGTAGCTACATATGCTAGAACTGCTGAGTGGAATCAGATGGGTTTGGAACTAGTACTTGACAGTGTGGCTATAGCTATTATGATTATACCAGTATGTATATCAATTATGGATTATGGAGAAAGGAGGACGAGCTTATTAGATGCTCTAAGAGCAGTTAGACAGAATAATGTAGCAGATGATTATGAAGATTATTTAAAAACAACAGTAAGTTACATTGTCCATATATCAATGTATACATGTACATAGAGTGGCTATGAATAGCTCCATGTTATTAACCTTATTTGATCTATTTTAATGCTAATCACAACTTGTTTTTTTAGATGTAATATTCCCATTATATTTTTATAAGACTTGCTTTATAATTAAGCAAACAATTTGTAAACGCAATTGCTAAATTCGATTTGCATAATTGTATATGTACCTACATTAGCTTAGTACTTATAGTTGTCAACAAAATGCCAGTAAACTAGCTACTATGAATTATATCTTGCATGCGGTAAGAATAATTATATAGATTGTCAGTAATGGTATATGCAATTAATATAACTCATAATAATTAGTCATAGTCTATAATTTTATTATTTTAGTACTGTCTTAATTTCACAGACGCAACTTATATTCATCCTGCTCCTACTAGCAATCTTAATCATCTTCTAACTAAAGATCTTCAATTTTTTTTAGCTACTAACCTCAACAATTCAGCTATATCAACAAAGGTCCTGTTCTCCTCAGTATGATCCAATTCAGACTACTATATCTAGAGTTACGTAGTGAAAGAGATCCCAGAGATAATGGGAATCAACCTCATAGTAAAAATTGCCAACCAAGAGGCTAACTTAACTTTAAAATGGACCTAATAGAGACAAGAATCAACTAACAGCAGATAAATGGACAAATAAATGTATAAATGAACTAATAAATGTTTTTAAAAATAGACATACGCTAAATAAAACAAACAGATACATAGGTAGATGAATGGATTACACTATCTATCTAAACTCATAGGTGTTTGAAGTGGGAGGCTGTATTAACTGTATATATCTTAAAAGAACTACTTTATTAGTATCAGTATATCAATAGTACCCTGTGACTTACTGTTATATTATAATAGATTGATGATTTAGAGTGTAATATGATATATTGATAGTGTAAACAAACTAGCTGACTTGTTTTGTTAATTAATTTTAATAACATTCATTAGGTGACAATGTAACTAATTGCAATGATTACAGTCAACAATTATCTATATGATACATAATTATTAATAATAATTATCTATCACTAATAATAATATTTTATAATTAAATGTAGATATAAATAAGTTGTTGAACCAGCTCAAGAGGTACCAAGTATGACAAATTTACATTAATGTTCTTGCAAATACAATATCCATATTATAAAGCCACTATGTTAGCAAGGACTACTTTTATGGATACTATATCAAAGAAAATGGAGATTGTAAAATTTTAAAAAAATTAAAGGTAAATCAAAAAAAGGGCTTTTTTATGTATGACTAAACAATCCCATTGCTTTGCTTTCAAACATGTTCTGATAGTTGTAATCTGTAAAGGATACTAATGGCACTTACATACTAAAGGGCAAACATTAAGTATGTGAAATACCACCTTCAATTTTTAAAATGGTCATAATTAGTGTTTTAAAAAAGCTAAAATATATATTTGTCATTAAAGTTATTAAAGTTCTTTATCTAATACAGGTTATTGGCAATTGCTAATATCGATGATAATGCTCCTTGGATTTGGAATGACTTTAACTGCACTATTATTATGTCATGTACTACATCCTTTTGGAGAAAATAGCAAGCATACTCAATTATTGTATTTATCTCCAGGTTGGTGGAAATTATTTCCAATTGTACATGTTATTTTGTACTGATTATTGTTGATGGATACCTAGTGATAACAAAAGTAGTTAGTTTAGGAATTGAAAACAGGTTAATGTTTGAAAGTATTGTACCTGACAGTTTAAATAACCAGACAAGCTTATATATCAGTTCTGTCAATATTGATACCTCAGTATTTAAAGACTATTGCTCAATGTCTACATGATATATTATTGAGCAATTAGGGCTGGTTAGTGTCAATCTTGTAATAAGTTATTATATATCAGATATACAATGGTTCGTTGATCTATGTGTGTTACATAAACCTACGAACTAAAGATGTAAGTTGTTATAATATTATAACAATATTTTGTCATTAGATTTTTGCTTTCATTCAATGGTGCCAATTTTAGTTTAAGAAATCATGAAGTCAAACCAGCAAATATTTCCATAGCTTAAAGCTCTCTAATTAGCCTTTTATTTATGATATACAGCAGTCTAACATATGGTTAGCTGGTGTTATAGATGAGCTACATGTTTGTTATGTCAACATGATTTCATTATCATTATTGATTATGTGTTTCATATTTATTATGTTTAATTTTTTGCCTTCAAATAAACAGAATATTATTCATTTTTCTCTTGTAGATGCAACACTTGGAAATCAAGATCCTAAACCAGTTGGTATGTCAATCGTATACACACTCACATTTCAGTAATTTTGTCATACCTCATATAATTGAGGGATCAAAGGAACATAGTATAGCAAAGTCCATAAAATTACATGTCTATTGTTTGATCCATTAACATATTAGAACTATTGTCAACATCATAAAACATCCCAAATAGTTGGACATAATAGGCAATAGTGACATGTAAGTCATAATCAGCACTATCTCTATTCAAGTAATATATTGAGAGCATATACATGAGAATGATGTTCATAATCTCAAGAATGGAGATTAGTATTTTGGTATATATCCAACAGTCCCCAAAGGTGAACCATACTCCATATCAGTTGATGTATGTTATGTAACACATTTAGTTCTTAAAGTGGTCATGATTATCTTTATGATAGGCTAAAATTAATATTTGTGGTTATGTTAACGTTAACGTGAATGTAATCTAAAGTTTTAAAAACTATAGGTTGTAGGCAATTGCTGATGATAATCACCCTTGGATTCGGAATAACTTTAACTGCATTTTTTCCTGGTATCTAATTTATGCTTTTGGAAAAAATAGTAAGCATTATGTATGTATTTAACTGTAAGAGATGTTTATAATTTCTCAAACAGGTAGGTGGTATTATCTAAAAGAATACCAATTTATAATAGTATGGTTTGCCTTTGCAGTAAGAGTAGTTGCAGTCATTTTTTGGTATATAACACGTGCCTTTGGATATAATAATAAGTGATGGTGTATGGATTTAACTGTAAAAGAGATTGTAAATTACTCTGTAGGTTATATGGTGGCAGTGTCTTAACATTAACACTAGATTATTTGTAAAAATTCTTGTATGTTTGGTTAAATAAATTCCAACATATTGCATTTAAGAGTATGTATGAACTCTTTAGTAGCATTCCTGGCTCAGTATCTTAAATCATTACTAATTGTAACCATGAGCTTTATGAACAATCAATTGTATGTTTACTTTTGCATCAAATAAAATAGTTAAATGCAACTTGTAAATTGTGATATTGATTAAATCACCCAATCAGATTTTACATTGAATTAAAGTAGACATAAACATACTTCGATAATTTTGATTGACCTAGGACTGATTTATTATATCATGCTTTAATTGGAAATAATGGTGAGGATATCTATATGAATTGAATAGTTATAATAAGTTTTAACGTTCATTTATTGTAAATTTGTGGAAATCAATTCATGTAGTTGTCATATATTTTCTTTATTAGTTTTTGTTTTTAGGAGATAACTAGTAATAATAAAACTAATAAATCTGCAAATTGAAAAATGTCATTTCAATAATGTTAAGTAGAGCTTGTCAAAAGACTATCAATTCAATATAAAACTTAAACCTTTGTATTCATATACAGGCTGGTGGCAATTATTTGCAAATCTAATATTCCTCTCTGCACTAGTTGCTGTCGATTATTGGATACCCAGTAACGACAAGACTAGTAAGTGTATCAATTAAAAATTGTCATTTCAATGAATGCGATATAGAGCTTATGAAAAGAATATTCGAGGGCACTTCATTGGCCTTATTAGGCACTTTACTATTAGTTTGTGTCTCGAAGTTGGTAAGGTCCAGGTCTGTATAATCATTCCTTATCTTTCTAATTTGAAAGCCTATAGAATGAAGAAAAGAAAATAAAGAATAAAGATAAAGAAGCAGGTTTACAATGATTACTGTGATACAGTATATCTTGTGTCTATGAACAATATAGTATATAGTGTTAGCTTTACTAACAAATAGTGCATTATAAGTGTAAACTTGTTCATATGTCCGATTAGAATGGATATAGCAAATTAATTGATATGTCAATTACTATTATGTTATATCCTTTGAATATTATTAAAAAAATTAGATTTATTGACAGTTATATAATAGAACCAAACAGTAATCATTGAAACTTTCACTGAGGGCTTTACAAAGCAAAACTTCCTGACTGTAATGTCTCCAACAGGTATAAAGTACAAAAGTGCTGAACCCTTGCCACATTGAGTAGCCACAAGTTGTTGTTTGCCAATTAACCAACCATGGCCTGTAAACTTATCAATAACTTTATATAAAGTAGACCAGTAGGTTTGTCTCAACACTTCTTATTTTATGATCTGTCGTATAAATGTAGCAGTGATACTTAGCAAAGATACTGACAACAGCCTGCATGATGTAAGCAACATGTCATGTCAACAATATGGTACCCAAAATCAAAGAGTAAAACTACCAGTCCCAAAATCAATCACTTTCGAAACAAAAAACAAAAATTGAAAACCACTGCATCCACCCACACACTCACACACAAAAAACCAGTTCACTTTCTTGTCTTAGTATCTTCTGACAGTGTATTCTTCCCATCTTTATCTTCCTATCATACATTCCTATTCTCTATCTCTTTTATCTTTGATTCTTTCCACATTAACTATTTTCAGTTCATAGTCTGCATCTTTCAAGACTTGAAAACCTTTCTACATCATTTCAAAAAGTCTTTAATAATATTTAATAATACGTTTTGCTTCATTTTAATGATTTTGAAAAACAAACTGTTATAGTCTTTAATCAATGAAATGTGATTAACAGAGTCTAGGCAAAGTTTCTTCAAAAAGGGAATGAATTTTGTTTTACCTAATCTGAAAGAAAAACTTTACTATTACCACCATTAACTCACTTTTAATTTAGTCACAATGTTAGAATTAGACTGTAGAATAAACTTTATAAAGTTCTAACTTTTTTACAAAATATTTAGACAAATGTTTAAAAAAAGATCCATGTTCTGCTTAAAATGGATTCTAAAAAATCAGTGTGTATAGAGAGTGAATACTGGTCATTGGTTCAGCTTTAAATGTTTCTTTCGATGTTTTGAGTGGTTTAAAATCCAGTCCAGAAGATAATAAAGATAAAGTCATTTACATAATCAACGCCTGGTTGACTACTAGGCCATCACCAGTTACCTGGGGGACAGTGATCTCTGCTATTGAAGGAAAGATTATTGGCAACTTGGCAAAAGCTAATGAAATACGTGATCATCTAGGTCTCCCCAGATGTCAATAATTAGCTACCTTATATGAACTGTTATTATATTATAGTTTGAAACATTGATACAAATATTATTATGTAACTTCCCTACTTGCTACATTTTTATTGAATATTATTAAAAGTGGGAGGATACCAAGGAGGAATGTATACTGCAATACAAATTGGCCACAAGATAAATTTAATTACAACTGTCTTTGTATATTACAATTTAAATATGTATTAAAATTGTTTATTATCTAAATGATTCTTGTTTCGTTGACTGAACTATTTTCTTGATTTATCAATGAGAGCAAGATCAGTCTAGGGAAAGGAAAAAAGGGAGAAAGAAGGAATATCAAACAAGATGAATATATGCAATAGTTACTGTTTTTATCACTCAGTAGCTTTATGAAGTGAAAACTCACATATAATTATATGTACCTAATAATGAATATTATTATATCTTAGCAGTAGTGACAACACTGTTGACTGCTCCTCTCTTGCTTTGATCACTTCAGGAACATTGATTAAATGATTATTTTGATCTAATGTACCTGTAAAATCATTATGACAACAATAACAGATAATATGTCACTATGGATTAAGGACTTACCAAAGAGGTTCATATAGTGAGACAAGAATATAGCTTCTCTTTTAAAACATCATTAGGAACAGCTACACATAAATAAGTGGTAAAAGAATACTTATCTTTATTACTTACTTTGTTTCTGTTGTTTTCTGATAATAGGGTTATTAATAAAACCAGAGGAGCTGCTGAATCTTACATCATTTTCTATAAAAGGAAAGCCATTTTGTTAACACAACAATTGTATAAACCAGTACATGTACATATACATTCTATGTGTACTTCACTATAAATTATACATTAGCAGATATAATAATAGGAGTTATATTAATAACTACAAATTACCTGAAAGTCTTTTAGTTCCTCTTCCATTTTCTCTAATGTTATTTCCTGAAAACAGATCATGAGCATATCTTCCTTCTAATTTATGCACTTGAATAGAATCCTATAATATAAATGATAAATACTGTACATACTAGTTACAAATCACAATGGATGTCATTCTTTTGTTGGAAATCAAAATCTAATGCTATTAAGATCAGGTTTATTCAATTAAAGGATGGAATCTAATTACTATAAATTTTGATAATTTACATAACTATAGTCTTCACCTTGCCACTGGAAATTAGTAGTGAGTGTAAGTTGTATAGATAACATATACCACACATCATAAATTAAATACTTGTGGTGTTATTCTTATATTTCATAAAGCCCACGTGTCCATGTGTAGAGAGTTGATTTTCTTTTCTGTAAGAACAAATTTATTAGCTACTGTAGTATAGTACTTTTATCTATATCTATATGATTAAAGTTTTACAGTTAGAATGAATTCTGATCATATTAGTTTCTCTCTTCAAACGGCAGCCATTTTATTGATTAACGAAATTCACAAGATCACATTCCTCGTGGTCAATGGCATCTCCTATACTTTGCTTATGGAAAGTACAATAAATCTTGTTCTTGTTCTTATCATATAAAAATGACATAAAGAACCAGATAATCGTCAGGAAACCACTTGACTTTGAAATTTTTAATTTGGTCGAGTTATTAGAAAGTTATGATACCGGCAAGGTGAATGCGAACAGACCTTAGATAAAGCTGCTAGCTTGAGCAGTGAGCACATACTGCATGTCATTATTAATTAACAGTGCTAAATAAAATACCCTTTCTTGAGACGTAAATGTTGACCATTAACCTATTATCAGTCACTTTATAGACTATTAATATATTAACACTTTTGGTGCTGTTGCTCCTAGCTGCTGGTAATGTTGTACTCAGATATCTCACTGAATTGGTCTAATGAATAAAAGAACAAGTCACATATAACTTAATGTACTGTAAATTATAAGAAAGTCATTGATGTACACTTTCATAATGATTGTGTTCAATTATTTATGTTCAAATGAAAGAAATTGCATGACAATCACCAACAAGAAGTCCAGACTAGTCTGATGTTACCATTCCTTCACTAAGAGAAAGGAAGTGTCTGGTGATACCAGCATATATTACTTGTCAGATTGGAATGTAGGTTTGGTTTAGAGAAGTGCTTTGCTCAGTGGGTGTTAAGCACACATGAAAATTACCTCTCTAATCAAGAGAAAATGCTTGTGATTTTTTTATTAATTGTGAAAGAATATGAAGAATGGTGAAGATGTTACTAACAGGGCAAATGACATAAATTGTGCAGTGACTCACCAATTTTAGTTTTTGCAACCTAGAAAGAAATTTTTATCTGCGACAGACATCTATGTTTAAACTCAAGGCCATCGAGGCATGTCGTTTAAGTGTTATTTTGAATTCTTCAATCTGATTAGGCTGCAATATACTTGCAGCGTCCACAAATGATATATACTGGTGTCCTCAGATCACATTCACTCTATGCAATGTGAGCAGTAATGCCAGACTAGTCCAGGCAGCATGTAGTCTCATACTAAGACCTACAAACATAGGGAAACATTGATGGCTTTAGTACGACACTCATAAAGGTAGGAACCAGAGCGGCTAGGTGGGCTTTACCCCCCTAATGTCGATTAAGGGGGGTCTTAGCCCCCCTAAAATTGTTAACAAAATAAAGTTGCATGTATAAGAATCTATTTAAAAAAAAAAAATCAGGCATGCATGCATGCAAAGGCTTATTTGTAGTCAGCTGCTTTTCAGCAAAAGCTAAACCTTTGACCTAATAGTATGTCTTTAGTACCTCTTTTGTTGAAGTCATTTAATCCATCCCACTTGTACTGAAAAGCAGCTGAACATCAAGTAAGGTAGAAAATGGCATCAAAACACTCAACTCTCAAACCTTTTTTTCTCCCAACTAGATCCTTGGAACCACCATCAGAGACACCAAGACTTGAACTTGAACTTGACCAGAATGAGTCTGAAGATGAACTATCCAGTGAGTCAGAAAATGAAATAGAACAAGAGTCAGAGAATGAAATAGAGAAGAAGAAAGTAATTATGAATCATAGTATGATGAAGGTAGTGTTTGTAGAAAGGAATGTTGCCTGGTAACTAGAAATGAACCATATCATTTGGTGAATGTTAGTAGCAGCATAAAAAAGCATGGTAAACAGAATCATAGTATTCAAAGAAGTTGGTTTAATGATTATAAATGGCTGACATACTTTACCACTAGAAATTCAATATACTGCTTCCATTGCTGAAGTAGGATAAAAATGGAGGTTTTGTGTTTGGCACAAAATTCAAGGATACTTTTGTTACAACAGGTTTCAATAACTGGAAAAAAGTGCACGTGTACACTACTGAAAAGTTTGATTCTTTATTGTCAAAGCAATTACAAGTCCATTTGTTATACTGCAATTTAATTGTGTTTCCTAATGGAAACTACCAGAATATTGAAACACATATGCTTTCCTATGGAATTCTCTACAGAAATAAAATGTTTCCTAACCACAAGAAACTTGATGAAATGTTAAGATTTTGAAAATTTCTGGAAATCTCATAGTGGAATAACATTTCATGGCCAAGTTTTTACAAGTATAATAGACATTTTAATTCTTATTTTATTTCCGAGACTGATGAAATTTTGTTTGATTAGATACAATTCTTTATCTACATATCTATCATTACATGCAATGTATACATCATCTAAATTTACTTGTTTAAAAATATTATGTAAAGTATAGTCAAAATATATAAGAACAATATGACAATGAAATGTGACTTCTTTAATACAGCATGTCTGGCTTTGTTGTGATATTGTACCAAATAACACCTAATTCCTAATAAAGGCTATATCTCAATTATGATACTGATTATCATTGTTAATAACCCAAATATTACTCTTTATATAAACAATAGTAACTAATTCACAGTAGTTACTGAATGCCTGGATACAAGACTAGATGATATAGTGTACATTCATACAATATATATTATACCTATAGATATCATAACGAGCTGTATAACTGTACATAATACTTTCAGTACTCATTTTAATAAAATATCAATTAGCAATAAATTAATAAAAGACATTAAAGTGTGGAAGCCCGGTTGCTATAGTTAGTTAAAGACATATATAAGACAAAGCTAATGAAAAATATTTCAATGTTGCTATGGAATGTGGTTTGGCTATATTTACTAGATACACCATGAAGTGAGGTGCAGTAGTCTTGGATAAGGATAGTTTATTGAGGTATCATGTGTCACAATGCCACTATTAAACCAGTAGTTTATGTAAATATACTTGTACAAGGGACCAAACAATCATACATATATGTAAATAATAACATACAAACATACAAATGACAGTGTATGTTTGTATGATAAGAATTACATCCTCGTTATTGACATATTATATCTTCATGCAATAAGCAGGGAGTGTAACCTTAAGTCACAGATTTTAATTATAAGTTTTCAATGCACAAAGAAAGCATTTAATAGGTTATTGCTTTCAAGAAAAACAGAACAAAATATCAATAGCAACTATTACAAAACTGGATCTTTCAGTGAGCAAGCAGCAAGTATAAATTCAGTTATATAGCACTGGTCATGTCTGAGTCCATCAAATACCTATAATTCATAAAATTATAAATTAGTTTATTAAGATCATGACTCGCAGTATAGACTTATTAGTATTGTTTAGACAACAGAAGATTCTTTTCCTATATAGATTATCTCTATTACTGTTAGTTTCATATAGACATTAAGTAGTTATTGGTAGTCTTTCATATTCAGCCTATGTCACCTGCTGATTGTAATTAAAGGACTGGCTATGCAAGACCATTTCTAACTTAAGTGGACATGTCATTATTTCGTTGCCTTTAGAAAGGTCATTTACAACATGAAAAAGAAAATATATAAGTATAATTACGTGTAGTCTGTACTATCATGTTAATATTATGATTGATATATACATATATCATGTGGTTAAAAGAAACTGACAATGTCTTGTCCCAATTCATCAATTATGTCATATTATCAGATATATTAGTTTTGCATAGAGAGTTGACTAAAGCCATTGTAGCAATTAAAGTATTTTTTTCATAAGTTTTCGTTAAATGCTAGGTCAATTATGCATGAAAAATATAATAATATTTATTTATTTATAAAGGTAATATAATTCATCTGGTGATACCTCCCTTGGAAGCCATCATCAGATGTATCATATTATATTACACATCATGTCATAAACAATGAATATCTTTGATTGTAACATCAACAACCCACCCACTTTTACAAAATATAAAATACACACTACATAGATTTAACTAAGAGGATTCAGTCCCAAACAACTATTTACTTAATGTAAGATGTATATCTGCTGACTTTAGTCAATTTTTTTGGCATTTTAATACTCACAAATGGGTAAGATTATGAATACCAATGAAAACGTTTTCTTCAGGTAATGCAAGAAGTTGCTACCTTATGTTAGTGAAAACTTCAAGGATTGTTTTCAGAAAGAAATATTACTTTGTTTTCAGCATAAAGTTTATCAATAACAGTCAAAGAAGCTATTAATGAAAAAGAATTTAAACAATCTGATTGGTTAGTCAAAAAGATGCTTAAAGACAATGAATAGAGCCAAAAAGGAACGGAGCTCTCATGTCCTTAAAATTTTCTATGCATTCATTGTTATAGCCACCATCTTTAGTGCACCAATCTATAGTATTGGCAAACTCATTTAATAAAATATTTCTATAACAATACTTACATTATAACTTCTAAAAGCACACATTATATAGCACTTTGAGATTAACATAATAATTCATTGAATCATTATTTGTTGTCAAGAAAAAAAGCTGAAAACATGTTCTCATTCATTGATATGTCCTCAGATTGTCCATAGTGGTGGCATATTTTGTTGAAAGATCATAATCATAAGAAATGTTAAAGTACACTTTTTTGCATTAGGTGTGTGGGGTGTATTTAAAATGTACTCTCAATACTAAGTTCTTTGCCTTCTATTACTGTGGTTATGGAGGTTATGATCTTCCTGGTGATGGCTGTGATTCCAATGGTCGACATCATGTGTATCTTGAATTTGGTGATCAGAAAGTCAATTTAGACTGGATTGTTTTACTCTATCAACAAAGGTTACTCAACTGTCTCCCTTGTTTGCTTTTTTTTGAGCTATGTCTTCAACAAGATGATCCACCTCCAACTATAAATTACTAAGTTATGACAACATTGTCATTGCTATCTCTGGTCTCAATAAGGCAAATATTGGTCGTGATTCTGATGGTGGCATATGGACTTGGTATCTATGTGATCATATTAACAAATACGATCATCCAATAACAACAATATTGGATTTAACACAAACTGTACTACCTTCAACTATGTCACCTGTTAAATAAACTACCCAGAGTCTTGTGATCACATAATACTTGTTTAGTTGTGTTAAACATTATAATATCTAATGTAAGTCTAACAACAATTTTCTCAAGAAGTATAATTCTCTACATTCATTGTTCCATTAAGTTAACTATTTTCTTAATCTTTGGATAGAGGGAGAAAGAGAGGTCATCATATAGAAGTACATACACATTATATATACTATACCTGAAATCTACATTTAGTTTCTGTCCTTTACTTATAATTTCTTGAAGAACTGTTAGTACATCTTATTGTTTTATCATCAGTGGCTATATGAAGTGAAACTCACACATAATTACTAACAATGAATAATTATATTATTATACCTTAGAAGTAGTAACAACACTGTTGACTGCTCCTCTATAAACACTCATTATTGCTTTGATCACTCAAGAGATTATATGGTTATTTTAATTTAATGTACCTGTAAAATTATTATGACAACAATAACAGATAATTATGTCACTGTGGATTAAGGAATTATTAAAAAAAGTTCATAGAGTTAGATTAGAATACTGGTTCTCTTTTAAAACATCATTAAGAGCAACTACAGGTGAATAAGTGTTAAAAGAATACATTTACTTTGTATCTGTTGTTTTGTAATTGAGATATTACAATGAGAGCTGGTGAATCTTACGTCAATTTCTATAAAAAGAAAGCCATTATTTTAAAACAATAATTGGATAAACCATTACATGTACATATAAACTGACAATGACCCCACAAGAAGTCTAGACTAGAGTGGTATTGCTGACCCTTCAAATAAGAGAAAGGAAGGGTCTAGTGACACCAGCATATATTACTTGTCAGAATGGAATAAAAGTTTGGTTTAGGGAGGAGCTTGCTGAGTGAGTGTCAGGCACATGCAAAAATTAATGAAGAGAAATGCTTATGATTCTTTTCATTAACTGTAATGAGGATATTATTAACAGGACAAATGACAGGAAAAATATTTTATCAAGCCATAGATATCCTGTTTAGACTCTAAGCCACCAAGACATGTCTTTTAAGTGTTATTTTTAATGCTGCAATCTGATTGAGCTACAATATATTTGCAATGTGCACAAATGATATATGCTTGTGTTCCCAGACAACATTCGCTCTATACAATGTGGGTAGCAATACCAGACTTGTACAGACAGAATGTAGTGTTGTACCCAGACCTACAAACAATAGGAAAACATTGTAAGTTTGGGTATGAGACTAGATTTTACATAGCTCTACTAAAACCTATCATTATGTTTGATATAATATATGTAATATAGCCTTATATTAGAGGCATATGTCCAGCATTATACATTTAATTACTGGGTGTTACATTACTATTTTATTATTTATTTTAGTTATATACTTACCAAATGGTGGATTCTAAGTCCTGGGAACCGTAGCAGGTCACGTGTTTGTCAGGTGATTTAGATGGTGGGGCTATTTTAGGTTGTCACGCCTATATATAATGAGTTCCTGCCAAGAGATCGTTCACACATTACCTTGATTTATTATGTGAAATATAAGTAATAATAGCTGTTAAAAGTATAATTGTCTTATTTTTGATCAATACTATTTAGATAATGAAAGCATCTGTATGTTCTAAATCAGAATACATCATACTCTTTGCAGTTATAGGTTTCTGATGATATTATGTTGTGTTATTATGTTAAGGGGTGTGGCCACATATAATACCTACTGGCCAATTCTTGAACTCTCAATTCTACAAAGGTAAATATTTTAGAATATACTATTATAATAGTAAGCAAATGTATGTCTCTTAGACTATGCATTGACAAGTGTTATGTTTAATTCTTAGACTTCTATATTTTTAGTGTACCAAGTGTATATAAGATCATTATACTTAAATCTCAAAATTTATGGAATTATTAGTTAATGTGGCTTTTCTTACTTTATAGATTAAAAATTGGTATTGTTTATAGTACCAGTATCAGTTTGTATTGGAGGTATATGGTGTCTGATATTGTTGTCCCTGATGCTCTGACTTTATTGGAACTACTGATTAATAATTATTTAGTGGTCAACATCTCATTATATTTCTAGATGGTATGGTTTAATAAAAGTCAACATCATACACTTAATATGTGGTGATTGTGGTCATTGACTAATATACATTCTACAAACATGACTAGACATCAGAGTATGTACATCACTGAACACTGATACTGAATTATAAGTTTTCAGTTACTTAGTTATTTATGTCAATATTAATTATTATCTTAGTTTTATTGATGTATTTTGTACTTATACTATTTCAACAAATGTAATACATAGATGTTTAAACTATATTTACTAGTCACTGGAGAGGATATTTAACAAATGATCTGGTCTGCCAGCAATGTGCATAGTCTAAAGACTAGGCAGGTAACTCCGCCCAGTGTAACGAGATAATGATATACTGCCCCTACAATAGCAAAGGTCTACACACATATATGTCAATAAACCTGAATTCAAACAGACAGTGTATATAAAATTAGAAGAAAGTAGGGATTGCAAAATTTATCATGGTGCAATCTCGATGATTAACTGAGCATGCTCAGATGAACTAGCCGAGCTTTAATTTTGTGGCATTAATTTTATACTAGAAAAATAAACTTAGCCGACATAGATTCATTTAGTGAGCTCTGAGGACGTTACTTTAACAGGGCTGTTTGACAAGACAAGAGGTAGGAATCAGAATCTATACAGTAAGTTAGTCTAACAATGTTCTTTGCAGTTAAGACTAAGACAATGCTGTTCCTGATTATGTTACAGTGACAGTATAATCCAGTAGTAACAGTGTGTCCTTACCTATTACAGTTTTGTTTTTAAGTCCACTATGTTCACTGTGTCTAAACGAAGTTTTTATCCACTGTCCCCTAATGCAAACCTTCCCAGTGTCAATATAATCCATGAGTAGCCCTAATTTGATGATGTTCCAAGATTACCCTGTTGTGTTATAATATCAGTAACTTCTCAATTTCATCAAACATGTATACTGAGTCCTAATATATAATGTCCTAATGTTACCTTTTACTGTATCTTAATGCATTTTTCCAATTTTATCTATATAATGTACCAATGTTACATAAAACAGTGTCTTAATCTAACATCCAAATGCTATACTGTGTCTTGATGTACTGTCCTAATTCTACCTATACTGTGTCTTAATATAATGTTATAATGTTTTCCTATGCTGTATCCTGATATAACCATTGTTATCCTGTAGTACGTAGTCACCCAAACTTAACCCTATGTTGTGTCCTAATGTTACCCTACTGTATTGTAATGTAACATTTCTATGTTATACAATACTGACTCCTAATGCAATATCCCAATTTTACTTTACAGTGTCCCATTTTAACATTCCAATTTTACTCTATATTCTGTCCTAATGTGCAGGATCTTTTATAAATAATGTGTTCAGAAGATATAAGTTTCAATAAGTGTTTGTGTCACTGATGTTCTTCTTTTTCATGTAGATGGCGGGATCTGATAGGGAAAAACTTCACTGTGATGTGAGATTTAAATATAATGGCACACAACTGATTACATAATGATTGTGATCTTTTTGGCAATTTAGGATGGTGGGGAACAAGCCAATTTTGACAGGCTGTTTTTGTCTACTCCACCTGCCCCTGTAAGTTGACACTGCAGCCACAGTTCATGCAAGTAAATACTAAACACTAAATCTATTGAATGCCTGGGTATCAAGGCCACTTGATGTAATATGCATTAATTAAGGTATCAGGAATATATCATCTGGCACATTTTACCACCTTTTGATCAATGATTTCTTTAAAACTTGAAAAAATGAAAGTACTTCTTTCCTGTCTAACACACTATCTAGTACTACTCATTGCTTTCATGTCTAATTCACTTTAAAGGAAAGCTAATTTTTTTCAGATATTATGTAAAATACATATAATTTTTCACAAATAATTATTGACATTTTTCAGCTTTAGTTTAGTCAAAGTCATGTTAGTTGTCCTATATTTTCTTTGATTGAATTTCATAGCAAAACTTGCTTGTGTCCAATTGTCGCTAGGACTTATCATAACGTCCTATGGATTTTATAAAAATATAGGAATATAATCAAGGCACACAATATACATATTTATTATATCGGTTATTATAAGGTTATTTTCAATCAGATTGGTTCATATGGAACTTCATCTTACATTGCCGTCAATGCATGTATAAAGTTTGCCCAGTATTAAACTAGTATCTTCCAGAAAATGCAGCCAAGATCATTGACTTGGAACACCATTAGAATAAAGGTCTAAATGACAGTGTGATGACTTGATATAGAGTCACAGAGATATAGAGCAATCTTTAATACAACTTTGATACCACTTTAATACCACTTTTAATAATAATAATAATAATAATATGATAACATATATGACATTTATATAGCATACATAAGATAGTGTTATAGTGAGACAGGACAGATAATTGTATTCATAATACACATAATAAACACATTACTACAGACAGTCTCTTTCTTCAAGCATGCTAACATCACCAATAGCCTTGAACATGAAAATGTTCTTCTAGCTAAAGTAGGCTGAACCACATCAGTTTCATCATAGTATAATGCTTGTTTACTGCTATTAGTCAAAGTCATATCACAGTTTCTCTTAGAGTGCCAGATAGTACCTGCCAAAACCTAAGAGTTTCATTTCAAATTTAAATTTTATATAATTTAATTATGATTGCTATGATTATTGCATCTTTTGTGGTATATGACAGACAGGGAAAATGAGATCTGTCAGTTAATATTATTCATTATCAACATTGTAGATCTGTAGAAAAATATATTTTAGCATTAAACAAAATAACTACACAATTAACTGTCATATAATGAGTATATTAACAATAAAAAGCATTATGATATTTAATATTAATTGTTAGTAACTGATTACATTTTTATGTGCCATAAATGACTTTAATATATCAGCTAAATTAACCAATCTATTTTTATAATGATCAATAACTTACTTTGAAAAATTGATTGCTCACCACTACTACTGTTTTAATTTAGAAAGTTTTATTAATGTATATTTTTATGAATAATAATTATGATTAACTTGTTTCGTTACATGGTTGTTTACAAAAGGTGTATTTACTTAATGCTGTATTATGTAATTAGACACTCCTACCTCTTTAGCAAGACTATGGGCTCCTGTTAATATACATTCAATATACATATATACATAAACAAGCACATCACACTTATCATACATGTAGTCATGTAAATATATTAGTTAGTAGTCTCACAAGCTAGATCCATCCTCTATGTTTGAACAACAGAGAGAGAAGGGTCTGAGGAATTGTAATAAACTTGTTCTGCAATAATAATGGGTTGCCTGAAAATTTGATATTGTAATGTAAAACTTGAAACAACAAGATGGAATGCAAACTACTACTATAGTATTAGAGATGCTGACTTCACACTTTAAGATAAAACCACTTTAAAACTATTTCATAAAATATTATGACAAACTATATGACATTTACATTGGAATGCCTACTTTGTGACATGTTTCAAGTGGATTTGGCACTTTGTATGCAGGAATGAAAGTTAGTCTTTAAATTTCCTACATTTATGATGAGAACATCATATATGCTTAAAGTGAAAACGTTTCATTTAAATTGAAATATCATTCTTCATTTTCTGACCACTACATGCTATCATTGTTTGCTATACATAAACTGATTTGTGAATTTTTATAAAATGTATTATTTTGCAGCCATTTTGTATGTTTTTGTATGTTACTGTTTCCACAAAATACAGATTTAGTGTCAATAGTTAAATTTTGAACATAATTATATATTATTATTCATTAAGAAAAAACATGTTTTGTTGTATGATTATATATATAGCAGTAAGTGTTATCCCCTATATTGTCTTTCATTTACAACAATAAAGAACTTAAATGATATTAAAAAATAAAAGTTGTTCATAACAAAACAAGTTTCTTGTATACATATATAATTGTCTTTGTTTCTCTTATAGATTCATCACATTCCTCTTTCAAAGCCACCCCAGCATCAGACAAAGACCACTCTGAATCAAGGTATGTGCATGTTAAGCATTTTTATTTTCCATTAGTCTCATGACCCAAACCGTTGCTATTGATGAGATAGCGATTAGTTTTATTGTAATGTGAGAAAGCATGTCAGTACTGCCTAGATTTATATCCATACATTTGTGTGCATTCATAATATTATGAATGCACACAAATGTATGCTATAACTATTGCCATTGATACTCACATCTAGGATAGCTATATTGAATATATTGTATTGTATACATTATCAAGTTATAGGAACATGTGTAAGTCAATTAAATCTTAGCCTATTTGTGTCATCCAAACTTGTCGATAATATTTCTGTTGCAGTAAAATTAAATAATAAACAATTAAGTAGTTAATGTACTTCTTAATATACATCACTACATTACTGATAAAACTTTGTATGCTTAAATTTTGATACCTAATAAATGCATGTTTGAAACCACTAGCAAAATGGAAAAAGTTACCAGCCATTTCTTAATTAGGCCATACTTAATTAATTTATTGGTCAGTATACAACTATCTACACTGTAAAAATTAATATGTCATTTTAACAACAAATTTGTACCTGACATGGATAGATTACTATGGAGTGTCAAATTTGGTCAATGTATAATTTGTTGGTATGTTGTACTTTTCAAAGCAACAAATTTTACAATTAATATTTCACATAAATTCTAGATACTATATAACAATCATCCATGAAAAGTAAAATTAGTTGTTAAAATAACATATTAATTTTTACAGTGTACTTTTGTGAGGATCAGCAGATAAGAGAAACCATACCAGAACATTAATCAACATAACATAGTTTCCAGAACAATAGCTTATTAGACTTTTACACCACAGGTGCTTCCATTATAGACCTTGATACATCACATAGTCAATCACATAATGAGGTGTTTTATATATCTTTTCAGATATCTTAGGGGAGCGTCCTGCCCAAACAGAACTACTTGAGCTTTTGGCTCCTATTAGTGCCCAGTGGAGTGAAATTGGTAGGGCTCTTCATGTTCATCACAATTTTTTGACAGAATTAGAAATTGGACCAAATACTAGTACTATTGTAAAACTAGACAAAGTTATCCATCAATGGCTTATAAGTGGTGTTCAACATCTTATTACATGGAGAGAAGTGATTGCTGCATTGGAAGGAGCTATCATTAATGACAAAGAAATAGCTGATAAGATCCGTAAATACCTTGCTGAACATCAATAGTAACTTTTAACTTATAGAAAACAAAACACTTAATAACTAAGTATTATATAGTTTAGTCTGACTATGTTTACAAATGTGTACTATGCTAGTATAATTCACTATTATATTGTATATTGATTATTTGCTACACTATTGAAGACATTTTAATTAATGGTCTATATGTGTTTTTCACATCTTATAGAGGAGTTCTCTCACAATATATTACTAATAATGGAAAATAATAGGACCTATATACTTAAAAACAGATAATATTCTCCTACTAATGTTATAGCTAGAATAAAGTATATTAAACAGAAAATGATTTTAAGTTCATATTTTATTACATGTATTCCACCAAAAATATGGTATTTTATGCTTGTTACTAAAACATTTTAAAGTAGTTATATACCTTAATGGAAGAGAAAAATTGTCCATTAGCTGTTTTGTGTAGGACAGGGTCATCTTATTAAACTGTAAGTGAATGATATCCCAGCCACAGTTTATGTGTCTGCTAAATGCTGTTGTAAGCACATATATAGTATGGCTGTACTTTTCATGCATTACCTATACAGCCTATATAATACTTAACTATTCTCTAAGTCTGTGAATAGTACTTACCCATCATTTGAAATTAGTATTTGTATAATAAATAGTATTTAATAATATGAATAACAAGTAGGAAAAAACACACTATGAATAAATCAGTAAGGAAAAAGGAGTAGACAAACCTGTATCTGTTTGTGTGTCATCATCCTGTCAGAAAATGGGGAAGTTGATCTGTAGTTGCAGTGGATTTATCACAATATTAATTTTTTTTGCCTGGTAGCAAAGAAGTACCTTATTTCCATAAATAAGAGCCTCCCTGAATAAATGCCGTACACAATTATATTGATAATTATTATCAATTGTAGATTATCATTGAAATAGCAAAAAATGATTGAATCTTATGAGACTCTCCCAAAGAAAAATACAATTCTCTCAACAGCTTTAGAGAAATATCGACAAATCACAATTATGTATCGCAGAGCTGAAAATGAAGTAATTTTTCCTGTCAATACTATTGGCAGAGGTGATGATGAGATAAAAATGGCTAATAGGATTCAGAAGAAAATCTGCCAGTATTATATTGAGGCAGAAATCCTATTCGATGGTTTTTATTTCAACTTGAGCTCCAAACATCTTCTAAATCCAACATTGTAAGTCTGTCTAATTGTTTAGAGATTGGTATGAACTTACAAATGAGTGATAGTGAAGTTCAAGCAGCTCTAAACTATTACCATGACCTGACCATCTTTCTGTACTTTTCTAAAATCTTACGTAATGTGGTTTTCCTTCATCCACAACCACTTTTCAACAAACTCTCTGATTTAATCAGTATCTCTTTTGCTAATGTGGTTGATTACTTGGAGGAAGAAGGTATCCCTATACATAGTTATGATGCTCATGAAGAACTAAAAAATTTCTGCCAGGCAATTATGAGAAAAATTCAAGACATTGATCAGCAAATGCAATACAAGAAAAGACGGAGCAACTAAAGTCATTTGTACATAGAACAGCAGCTCTTGGCTTTGTTCACATTCATTATGTTCGTCTTGCATGGCAACGAATAAAAGCAAGTACTCTGAAGTTATTAAGAATTGATCAATTTGTTACATATTTTGTAACCACATGAAAAGCTAGAACATACCACACACCAGAGTGGAACTTATACAAGACTAAAGGACCACTGACAAACAATCACTTGGAGGGTTGGCACAATCATCTATGGCGATTAGTAGGCAAATTCCATCTAAACATCTTTGAATGTGTTGAGGTATTTCAGAGAAAACAAGTCAGCACAGAGGTTTCGATACAGCAACTTGCAACGTACATATCCACTTTGTCAGAAAAAGAAAATTATAGAGAAAGATCAACACATTAATAAACTCAAAGAAAGATTTACCAGTAATGTAATCTCTTTATGTAGCAGGCATGTCTCAACGCATTAACTTATGAATTGTTTAATCTTTACTTTCCTTAACAATAAATTATACATTCTTTAATCATCATTTGCCTTAAACAAATAAGGTATGATCCTATTAATAAGTTGTTTGCGTATTCACAAAGTTTAGTAACAGGTAGAGATTCGGTTAAACTTCTCTACTTATTTCATGAGTAATTCCCGCCAAAATTAACGTACACTGTGTTAAAGTTAGTCTATACATATACCATTATTTATTGATTTAAGTAGAGTGTGAAATATTTGTAAGCTTATATTCATCAGTGTTAACCATGACATAGAGTAATACTATGTGTAGGACTAGTCCAGTAAATGAAAAGTTGAATTATTTTAAGCTTTATATTATGCCCTGATGTCCAAAAGTGACCTTCCTTGTCTCATACTAAGATGTTTGCTTTTTTATGTGTGAGAAATGTTTTCATTGACTCAAGTCCAATATCTTGGCATTTAAACTGCATTTAGCTAACCAATCAGAAAGCTTGAAATCTATTACATCATTAGCCACACATGTTATTAGTAAAAGTGTAAACATTAAAATACATATGACATTAAGAGTGAAAGTGTAGTTCTTTGAGGGAAGTTCTTGAAGCTATCACAAGCATAAGATAGTAACTGCTTGTATAATCTGAAGCAAACATTTTGAATTGGAATCTGTCTAATTGCCTACAAATGATGCATTATGTCATAATGTAATAAAATTTGACTAAAGTCACCAGATGTACTTGCTCAGATTAAGAAAGTTGGTGTCTGGGTAGGAGACTGAATTCTCCGAGCTCAATCCACAATGTAAATTATAGAAGTATTATATTTTATTAAAAAATAGATCATTAATGCATGAACTGCTTACATGGAATGTATTAATATTCATTATCACATTATGTGAAATATAATATATTTGATGATACCACTCAAGAGGATATCATTGAATATACTATATTTTTTATGAATAAGTTTACAATTGATTGGTTGTTACACCCACATACATTTGTTGTCTGATTGAGCTCTAGGAAGCCTCCTTTCTGGATGAAAAAATCTCTTATCTCAAAAATTCCTAGACTTATCTGTATTTGTGTAGAACATATCCTAGTTAGACTGTTAGACAGTATTGCAAGGCACTGATTTGGTAAATATTAATTTCCATGGCCTTAAATCATTGAGTATGTTTATGAATTTTAATCAAAATGTAAACACTTCTTGATAAAATAGCTATATACTTGTAACACCCTTAAATATCCTGTTTGTGTGCTTGGTGTATACCTGTTATAATATAGTTACCACTTGTAACTGGACACTCTACAAATAAAAGGTTTACCGACCATTAGACCAGGCCAACTTGTATGTATATGTCTATTATTAACTGGATATTAATGTTAAAATGGAAATTCTAAAACAACATTTTATTCTAAAATCACTCAGACCACATTAGTGGTTGTGAGCTATTCAAAATTATATAAGAAAAATAACGTTAAACGTGTCAACAATTTTTGGCTTGTTCTTTTAGTCTGAACTCCTAAAATAATTACAGCTAATAATGTTTACTAGATGATTCCCATGGGCATGTTTTTATTCCATAACAAAAGGCTGTCATGCTCTCCACACTTCAAGTTTATTGATTATTCATTGTGTATAAATGAATTTGTAAAAATTAGTACCAAGCAACAGAAACTACCCAATACTATAACATATGGGTGGACAAATAAGGGACTGTTGATATGTTTAACTTCACCTTTTTCAATAATTTAAACCTTTCATATTATTTATTCATTCGATGGTGGTCAAGAAACCACATTTTGATATAGTATATAGGTGTGGCATGTACTGTTTACACAACATGCTCACATTCTATATAATAATGAACAGATTTTAGAGTTGATGTCTATATTGTAGAGTGTTCCAAAAGAATCTTACCTATGTAAAGTACTCATAATTAGAAATGCCCAAGGGTTCATTCATGGATGTAAACAATAGAATAGGTGTAATTTGTGGGTGTGATGAATAAGATACAAATTGATTCCTTATATTATATAGTTATTAGAACTTATGGCACATTTCTAAACATGTAGATGACTCTTTCTCTTATGCAAAAATACAATTGATGATATGTAACATGTTCCGTTTCATTTTAGTTATTATGATAACACTGACTTTTTTAAAATTAAATATTCTTTCATTATAGTAATGATTAATATCTCTCAATGGAGGGCGAGTATTGGATCGTGGGCATGTTGTCATATATCTTACAGTACTCATCCTGAAAAGACTCCAAACACTGAGACCAGTATTAAAATCGATGGAGTGACTATGGCCAGGAATATTAAAGTTCTTACTTTCATTTTAGCAGTCTTTCTCTCACTCCTTCTTATTTTATCAGGAGATATTGAACTCAATCCTGGACCTAAAACAGGTAACCCATTAAAAACAATGTTTATGCTGTTATATATATATATATATATATATATATATATATATATATATATATATATATATATATATATATATATATATATATATATATATATATATATGAATAAATTGGCAATTGCATTATTAATAATAATTCACCAAACTTAAATAAACTTAAATAGTCTCAGTTCATTAGTTGATGAATTCAGATCACTATTTCTAACATATATATAGGATATATTTTTCTACAAACTAGTTTCAATTGAATATGCAAAACCTTAGTTTAAGCATTACAAAAATTGATTGTTTTATCTAACACATGGTTATACTGGTAGCATATATAAAATGTAAACATAATATTATTTTAATAACCGATCTATTATGAAATTGATGATTACGTACATACGTAAGTAACAGTATATTATTAATGAAAACAGTATTATGATTACTTTTTTGATAAAATAATTTTTCAATTCAACCAGTATGACCAAATAATTGTTAAATCAATCAATCCGTTTTGGTATGGGAAACCTATTTAAATGCATATAGCCTCTGTGTTCTATACTTATCTATTAGTTACTAACACTGAGTTAGATTGGTTTTATTATGAATAAATGTTATATCCAAAATCCAAATTTTATAAAAATATAAATTCAGTTCGTTGTTACTTTGAAAGCTGATTCTACGTGTTACATGTCAAATCTTTAATGGATGCCAACTTAGAGGTGTTGACCACAAATATAGTGCTAGCTTGAACAAAAAAAGTTGAATGGAGCAAAGTTGCAAAGAATCAACAGCTTTTAACAGAAAATTATTTTGGCAGAGTATAGAAATATGCTCAAAATAGGTACTTTGAGATTGTTTTCAAAGTGTTGATAGTTCATTTCTGAATCAAATATGATAAAATGTGATAATATAGTAAAGTTAAAGCCATTTGAATTATAAATAATATTACGATTGTTTAAGTGCTATCAAAACTGTAGTATGTTTACAGTATGTACACTAATTGATTAAAAGTCAGTTCTGTAGCACTTAGAGGCTGAATTATTTTGGTTAGGCCACAAATGCTTACTAAAATAGATTTTTCTTATCCTTATTTTTTATATCATTAGCTAAAAAGTAGTAATAGATGTGCTTTTCATATAATGAATGACAAAAGAGTCCCATGATTTACAATCTTTGAAGGTGTTTTAACTTGTTAGTAAATATGTTGGAAACTTACTGAATTAATGCAACAACCAACTAGATAAAGAACAACAATGACAATTAAAACTGAGAAACAGACTTAAATGGTTACTCAAATACACATAGCACTATATGACCTAACACCACAATATACATATTAATTAAATTCCATGTACATTTATTGATAATTAAAGTTCTCATTTGTCAACACTTAATCAATACCACATGTATTAAAATGATAATTTTAAAGACATTAATTAATTTATAATGTGACAGTTTGTTATAATAATTATTTCGTTGTTATTTCAGATATTACCAGTATAGTAAAAGAGATGACTCCTGATGAAGATCAACTATTTGATCTATTAGATGATATTTGCGACAAATGGTATGAGATTGGACTGGCATTACATGTACATCCTAATTTTTTGGATGACCCACATCTCAGACATTGTGATGACACTTTCAGACTATCAAACGTCATTAACAGATGGATCAATCATTCATCTTCTGTTACCTGGGAAATGGTGATAAATGCAATTGAGAGTCCTATTGTTGAAAACAAGGCAAAAGCTGATTATATTCGTTATTATCTTTGTACAGGTAAGAGTAATAAGTTATTAAAGCTGTTAAAAGTTATGATTGACTTTATCATTGATTTTAATTAATTGGTACATTCTCAAGCATTAGTTACCATCCTAAGTAGTCTATTGAGTAATTTTCCCTCACAATATATTTTGGCATATTTGAATACCTGCATATTTAATTTATGATGTGAAATGATAACAATTTTGTTATGATAATAATTTTGATGCTATCTCAGATATTACCAGTATATTAAAAGAGACTCCTGACGAAGATAAACTAGTTTATCAATTACTTGGCATTGAAGATGAGTGGTATAGGCTTGGAAAATTGTTACAAGTGCATCGCAAAGTTTTAGATCATATAAAACAAAGTCAGGGCAATAATATAGACAAACTCAAGAAAGTCTTTAAACTCTCATTACCTGTCACATGGGAGCAAGTGATAACTGCTATTGAGTGTCCAATTATTAAAAACAAGAAGAAAGCTAAAGATATACGCCATCATCTTAAATTAGGTAAACCATCATTATTAATTAATGACTATAATGAGGTGTTTATTAATATTCCCATTGTTAATGAACTATATAGTACAATTTTTTGATTTACAAAACTTTATTATTCTTTTTCATAGAGTTTATATCATTTTATAGTAAAACCTCTTTATCCCAATGTACATATATTATGTAGTACTATTTTACATAATATAACTAAGTCACATGATGTAGCATACACACACATAAAACAAACATATTGACTTGACAGTAATTCTCATTTCTTTATAAGAATAATTAAAATAATTCTAGCACACTTAACAAGTATATTAAGTAATTGGCTTTTTAATAGAATAGAAGATAAATACAGATGTAAGGAATATAGATAATAAAATGTAATTATTAAGAAATGAGGATGCCATTTTTGGTAGTCAACCTGAATGAGACTAGTAAACTACCAATTACAGTTATACCCTCTTTTAAATTACTTAATCTTGTGCCTCTTTTAATAATCCATGTACTGATAATAATTATATGTACATATATTGAGATTAACCATGATGACTTGTACTGTTTATAAATAAGTACATGTATGTAACTCTAGTGTATGAGATATATAGTATACTCAAGCATAGGGTTTCTTTGTTTATACAAATTTGTCTTCACTTGTGTAATACTAATATTTTGGTCATACAGATCTCTCCCTCATACATGTTATGTTACTGATATGCCAAAGTTATGTAATACATAGTTAATAATTGTATTAATTCTAGTTAGTATATCCAAACATCATGTCATTATTAATCAATTCATTATTATTATTATTGATAATATCTATAATTTGTTTGTTTATGTAGAAGTAATTGACAGGCTTCAAATTAATCCTAATCCTGACACTGAAATATCTGATTCAGGTACTTCTATTTCTTTGTAATATATCAATATTTTTATGTTCAATGTACAGTGGACATTTACTGTAGTCTTAATTTAGATATATAGTTTTCTTTTACTTGTTCTGATCTTTAGTTTTAAAAGAGAATGATATCTAGTATTGCTACATCTTGTCCATTATATTAACTAACAAACCTATATATTCCAAGATATTAAGTATATACTCCCTAATATTTGACCAATATAAACACTGAGTATCCTTAATCTTGATACTGGCTGTGTGTAGTAGATGTACAATCCTCAATACAATGTATTACTAACAATGTGTTTGTATCCCTGAGTTTTGTACTGGCTATTTCCATATTGATTGTAGTACATCCTGGAATGGTCAATTCATGAGTCCAGTGTATACATATTTCAAAAATATCACTACCTATACTTAAATTCTGGAATGTTGAGCTTAGGAGTCCACTGCATACATATGTATCATTTAATAATGAATATTCTTTATCATACTTAGTACATTCTGGGTGGTTCATTCAGACGTTCATTTTAGAGCCCCATGCATTGTTTGTCTCTATAAGAATATTTTCTTGATACTCAGTACATCCTGTGATAGTCTTTAATAACCCAATGCATGGATATATGTCCCTTAATACCAAGTATTCTCTTGATACTTATTGCACCCTAAGTTAGTTCATTTAGGGATTCATTTTTGAGCACAGTGCATATATATTCCTTAATGCAAGTATTCCTGGATTTGGATTCTCACCATTGTCACCAGAGAAAAGTTTAGTGTAAAAGTAACTCCATTAGGGTCATTACTGATGACAACCTCAACATATTCTTACATAACTCAGATATGTACGCATATATTGGTGATAAGTATGTATACCGACTATAGTACAACTATAAGAATTGAGAAGTTATTCCATTGGAGGTGTGCAGAAGTGTATAGAAGTTTGGAAACAGTTTCTACTGCTTACATAACATATATATTACGTAACATATATAGTTGCTTGATGAACATGCTGGGATGTACTAAAACTCCCAAGATATTAAGTGATACAGTATATATGGTGGCAAGTATGTGATAGGTAATGCTGGAGTTTATGTGTTATGTTTCAAGTATGGTATCTTGATGGATGGATAGTCATGTGATATACCAGCATTCCAAGATGTAAGTATCATAATATATGCAGGATGTGGGTACATGTATGATGCTAAGTATAGTGATTGGACAATCCTAGGATATAGCAGGATACCTATCTTTAGGTCTTATAATTAAAAATTACAGGACAATCCCAACATTTATATACCAAAACTTGTAAGGATATTTGGATCATCCCCATTATTTTTACCTAATTTATCCCATAATTGAGATGCTCTAGCAATAGACGAGGCAGGAATGTAATATAAAATATTTAAAATGAGTGATATTGACCATCAAAATATTTGTTAATTCCTTTATTTAGATGTTACTATAGTGCCTAATTTTGAACCCAATCAAGATCCAGCAACATTTCAAAGAAGTAAGTTATCTAAGTATAACCTATTGAGAATGACTACGGTTCATTGGAATTTTATTAATGACTAACTCATCAACCTAACATTAGCATGGTATTATATTTACAATTTTTTGGGCAAATGATAGAGTTTTCATGAATTTTTGTCACTGTCTCTTTTTTTCACAATGGATATTTTTTAAAGTTTTAAGCTGTTTTACTAAAGCTGGACAATGCTTGTGGAAATGTTTCATTAATAATATTGAAAATATGCTTAATGTCAGACATGGTGGAATTTGAAGAATGCCATTTATTTTATGTTGTATTTCTGGTTTACAACTTTTCTATGTAGCTAATGTTCTTGTTTTGATAGTTCGTGGACTTGCTATGTGTTTTGAGTCATTTAAATCATTTCTCTCACTTGAGTTAGAACATTCAATTAGTGGTCATTCTCAACATGAACAGAACATGTATGGTATGCATGTATTACATTACATAATTTTTTAGTTTTGGCACAATTTTTCCCAAGTACTATATATTTATTATGTTTTTGGTTCAGTAGAACCTCTTTACAATAGATTTTGTTAACAATTTTGGTGTAACAATGTGATCTAACCTAATCTAACATTAATTTTATTATGTATTTTACTCTTCTTAAATGTGATCACAATTTTTAAAAAATGACAAGTTTAATAGTATATATGCTTCGAACCACACTTAAGAAGCAACCTGCTTAAACCAGAAATCAAATTAAGGTGCAAATATATTTTTTTGTTTGCTAGATGGCAATGATCTGTTAATGGACAAAGCTATGAAGAACGGTTTTGTAACTGTTGAATTCTCCAAGTTTTTAATATCTGGTGCACCTGGAACTGGTAAATCATCTTTTCTAAATCTACTTTATAATAATGAACCAAACTGTGATGATGACAATTTACATGACAGTACTAATGTACTTGCCCCACGTCCAACACATGTTATTACTGCTATCAATCACAATTTGTTATGGATAAAGGTGGAGCCTGACAAAGTGAAGGAAATAATTGCTGGAAATATTAAAAACAACATTGAAATATTCCCTGAAGAATGTCAAGAAGTGGGAAGTGATTTTGTTTATAGATCAATTGAACAACCAGTAGCAACTGAGTCATTTCAGTCTGTAGTCATGAGTAAATTTGAAGAAACCATCTCAACTGAAGATATAAAAAAGTCTGATATAATACAGCAAATCATTAAATGGTTAGATAATGTACAGGAGTCTAAAGAGCTTTATAAAGCTCATTGGATATATGGCATTGATACTGGTGGTCAGGCTGCTTTTCTAGATATTGCTCCTGCTCTGTTACGATATAATTCAGTCAATATGTTTACACACAAGCTAGATGAGCGACTTGATGATAAAGCTAAGTTCTTCTTCTGTGTTCAAGGAAATGTATTCAGTGAGCCATGTGAAAGGCAGATTACAAATTTACAGTTTCTTGAAACTTCATTTCGTTCATTGAAATCAGTTAATCCTCCAATTTCCTCTAAAAAGGAGAACGAAAAAGAGAATATTACAGAGCCACAATGTATAGTACTGGGTACTTATTATGATAAACTGCTGCAGCCTGGTTACTCTGGTGAATCATTGGAAGTGAAAAATTCTATTCTTTGGTCAAAATTGGAAGAATTAAATCTAAAAGATCAAGCCATTCTTCATCGTGAAAAAGGAAATATAGTAATATTTCCTGTCAATGCTATTGCCAGAGATGACCACGCGAGACAAATAGCTGATGAGATACGTTCTCAAATATGTGCATTTCCTCTAAGGGCTCTCATTCCTATTAGATGGTTTTTGTTCCAGCTAGAATTAGACCAGAAGTTTTGTCAATCCAATATATTTGTTGTGAGTAAATCTAAATGCCAAGAGATTGGTGAAAGCTTAAAAATGAATGCTGATGATGTTGAAGCAGCTCTAATACACTACCATAATCTGACTGTCTTCCTTTTCTTTCCTGATATCTTACCTAATGTAGTGTTCCTTCATCCACAGCCATTATTTACTATACTTTCTAATTTGATTAGTATCTCTTTCCCTGAAACGGTTGATCATTTTAAACTTCATGGTATAAAAGACAATCGTATCATTATTAAACAAAGTGCTTATAGGGAGCTCAAAGATGAAGGATCTTTTACAAGAGACTTATTGTCATCACCTCTATTTAATGGATTCTGTCATGACTTTACAGCAGATGATTTTCTCCATTTAATGACAAACTTACTCATTATAGCCTATCTACCCAAGGAAGAAAGATTCTTTATTCCAACTGTTCTTCCTACTACACCTTCCTTCAACTATGACTCCATACTACCTGCTTTTAAGCAACATGTTGATCCTCTAATTTTGTCATGGGATATGAAACCATTTCCTCGAGGTATCTTCCCTGCATTAGTTGTCAATCTTCTACATCCTGAAAATGAGCTTGGTTTTCAACTTAAACGTACTCTACGTAACACACAACGTTATCGTAATATGATAACTTTACACACTAATTATGGCTGTGTTCTTTTAGTTGATGGTATTTGTTGGATCGCAATATACTATTTAGATCCTTACAAAAGATGTAGTACTATACGCAATGTTGTCCATACAGGAATTCATGAGGTGATCCATAACTTCCAATATATGTCTAACATAGGAAATCTTGAGGAATATTTTTACTGTACCATATGTTCCAATAAAACTACAGAACATTTTTGTCATTTAAAAGAAGACAAGAAAACACTCATGTGCTATGAAAGTTTTACTGCTAACATTATTGATAATACTCGTCAACAACCTTGGTTTTCCATGAATGGTGAGTTTTGATTTACTGTAACAATACACGTATAGTAGAATATTAATATTGATTACATTTAAAAGTCAAAGTAAGTATTGTCTTCCATCTTCCTCTCGTTTGTGTGAAAACATCTACTTAATTGAATAGGTAAAGCATTACATTATCTAGCTATTTTTTAAAATTAGTTGGTATAGCATTTAGTTATGAAAACTTAATAAATGACATAAGATCATATGATGATTTTTCGATATTTTATTGTTGTGTGTAATAATTAGAGAGATAGTTTGAATCAATTTACAACTTGAATATCTGATGTATATGATAACAAGCTAACACTGTAAGCAGAACAATAATTTGTGTGACTAATTAAATCTTTTGTCTTATTTTTTTTATTCTATAGCTACACTATCTTCACCTCCTTATCCTGTTAGTGAAGATCCTAAACCAGTTGGTATGTCAATAAGCAATCATTCAAATTTCTCTTATATTGTCCTGTAGTATAATGCATTCTATGTAAAGCATACTTGTATTATTCCCTACACTATCATAATATGGTAGTACACTAATGTTTAATATGATTAACATCTTGACGAGTCAGCAATGACACAACAATGTTGATATTATTATATATTCAAGTTGATATTCAAGTTGTAAATTAATTCAAACTATCCCTTTAATCGTTACACACAACAATAAATTATACAACAAAAGCTATTGTTGTATAATTTGTTGCTTTTCTAGTATGATTGCTTTTAAATTAAACAAAAGTGACTATTTTTGTTTAGTTATTAGGAGACATGATATGACAGCTTATGCTATATTTATATCTATATACAATCTCTACCTTTGTTGTTTTGTTGCCAATCATTTTAGAACTTTGTATAAAATTATCATCAATTCAAATATACAAACTCTCGGTGTCATTCATGACACTAGTTTATCTGATTTAATGAACTATGTCTATCAAATGACTGGTTTAGTCTTAGTTTATGTATACCATTGATAATAGTATGATAGTTAAAATTTTAGGTTAATTTATCTATAATGTTTGTAATTACAGTAACCAAATCCAACCTAACTGTTTATATGTCTATAATAGTAATATGATCAAATTATATAATTGAAGTTCACGTTCATTCTCCATTTATGTTTTTTTATGTTTTTGTAATAATATATTTTTAGGTTATACGCTAAAATATGCTAATTATGTCAAATTAAGCAAGTGATATCATAGATACTAAATGTGTTGATAAAGCACTTACTCATTGAAACGATATTACAATGCAAATTTTTTTTATACTAGGAATAGTACAAACATTATATTTTGATATAACCACGAAGTCCAAACAATAATATTTGTTTAATTTATTATAGGAAAGAAAAAGAAGAGACTGAGATCAGAAGACTTAGATTCTGTTCAATCTGAGTATGATGTACATATATCTCCTAGGAAAAAAATACCTCATAATGCATCATATGATAGTGACTTAGAATCAGATGACATATCAAGTAGACGTGGTGAGGAATCAGATAGTTGAATGACTCTCAAAAATGATAATTCCATAGCCTAAAGAATAGCACAGGAACATAAATAAATGATTAACTACAAGTAATGAAGACACTTCATTATTTCATTTATTTACTTATAACATTATGTAGACAAGAAAGAAAATTAATAGGGGAATATAATAGTTTTGATCTATTTCTATCCACATTGTATTAACTTAATCATTGTATAACATGTTAACAAAGTTTTAACTATGTTACAAGTGCAAAGCAGTTAACATAAATCATAGTATTAGTAGTTTATATTAACTAGTGATCCATTTGGAATTTAGTTTGTCATGTTAGTTTTTTTATTTAGGTCATAAACGACCCAATCAGATGGAGGAAATGCCAACATCAAAAAGAGAATGTACTACAACTTCAAGTCAGTAGTTGAATTTAATTGCATGCACATATTTTGGAATGGGTCAGATCTCTTTGATTTTAAAGCCAACTATACAAAGTAGTCCATATGATATTTACATGTATTTGATTAATGATGTGCTTCTCAATGACATTGTGCTTTGACATAATTATGTTAAAAGTGAAAAAATTGCTATGACTATATTACAATACTACACAATGTTAAAATGATTACTTCATCGAATTCATAGGTAGTATGTCACTGAATCAATACTTGGATCAACAACCTACTATTAAAGAATTAGTTTTATATGCTAGAACTGCAAAATGGAATGATCTGGGTGTCATATTAGAACTGGACAGTGTCAATCTAGCTGAATGCAATAGCTATACCAAAATGTATCAGTTATGGATTCAAGAGAAAGCTGATAAAGTAACAAGAAGGAGTTTGTTAGATGCTTTAAGAGCTATTAAACAAAACAATGTAGCAAATTCTTATGAAGATCATATAAAGATGATGGTAAGTTACATTGTCATGATATCAATGTATACATTTACATAGAGTGGACCCCTTAGTTAAGAATAGTCCTGTATCATTACTTCCTGACTTTGTCAAAAAGTTTTGTTTTTAAACCTTGTCATTAATCATATTTTGGTTGTTTTAGATGTAATATTCCCATCTATTTATATGAAAGTGGTTTTATATCTATATAAACAATTTGACCACAAATTATTATTACTGACTTATTTCTTATTGTAGCAACAAATAACTAGAGTGGAGTCTCTTTAAAAATATGTTTAAAGCAAAATTCTAGTTGAAAGTAACAATTACTTGTGGTCCCTGCAGTGCTTCCATAGAAACTGTGTAAATTTTCACTACTTAACATGAGCATAATTAAAACAAAATTCTGCTTTAAAAGAACAAAGTTTTAGTTCCCTCATTGTAGCCTCTATGCTATTAATCTCATTAACACAAGTACCAGACTATATAGTAAGCATGACTAGCATTGAACCATACAATTAACCACTAAGATCTCTGTATTTGAATTCCATTGAGGTTGGAGGTAAAAGTAAATCAGATATAGCAACTGTAATTGTGAATAATAAGTTGTTCTCACCCTTTAAATAGAAAATATTGCAGATTTTGATCACTGTTAAAGCAAATGGTTTTCAGTATATGAACTTGAGTATGTGCATACAGTGTTGTGTATACTGTGAATATGTTTGTTTGAATCCATAATTTTAAGGGTTTCCACTGTATTACTAGCTATTTTTTTCATTTTGTAGGTGGGAAATAATGAGTGTTCAATCTATATAAGTGATGTTATGGCAACTACAATATAGTAAGTATACTAGTTACTTTTTTACTAGTTAGTATTAAGACATATTTAAGATAAGAGTAGAATGTACACTGTAGCTGTGTCTTCTTGGTCTAGTTTGTGTCAGAAATAGTAGTTAGTATAGTGGCTAGTGTAGAAAATTATACATTTAACCATTTCATTAGCATCATTATATTGGTAGTTCGATATATTCTATAGCTACTGTATATAGTTATTATCTATTAATTCCACAGATATATACCTCAATATATTAGAAGAAGGATCTTTTTAATTGCTCTAGATATATTGAAGAAGCAAATTACACTACTTTAATTAACTATCTCCTTGTTAACTAATTATATATGTACATGAATGTATTAGTACATGTTCATTATTGTTTAAAGACTATGCACATCACTATATCACCTTATTAATTACTTCTATAGTATATTGTTTGTTGATTAAAATACTTGTGGTATTTAGTAATAATATAATCAGTGGCCATGGGCGTTACAGCATGTAATGCTCCGTTCACTTCGTGGAGGACCTTTATTACTGCAGTTAATTTATTCGTGGGTTTGTCTAATAGTTGCACTTTGAACTGCTCTAACTCGGCAATGACAGTGTTCTACAGCTACAAAACTACATAGAGAAACGACAAAAGTTATGTACTAGCTAGTCGTTCTAGTTAAAGGATGCCAAAAGGAGACAAATCTTGAAAAAGACAGATAGACCTTAAGAAAAGTACAGGCAAGACGGAACAAATGTTTACTCTGATAAAAAAACCGTGGTTACAAAATACAAAATATATCTACAATTTCACTGCGGGAATTATCACTATAGGATGTTGTTTTGAGGTTATGACAAATTTTATTTGTCTTGACAGCCTTCTTTAATTATAAAAATCGTAGCAGTAAATACACATATCTACTGTTGGTCTCGTGAGACTACCATTATAGTAAGTGTTACAGAAGCTACACTAAGTCTACAAATACGTAATTAGCAAAGGAACAGTCTTACAAAAGCTACCATTTTCTATTACTACCATGCCTATATATAGTTTTAACAAACTGCATTGATTGCATAAAAAAGAAGTCTTAATACAATCCAGTTGCCTTTTTATGTGTATATCAGATTTTCAGCAATTGCAATCGTCAAATGTTTTTAATAAAGGCACTAAATCTAAATGTGATCTTGTTTTTCACCAGTTTTAATATATAGCAATGTTGTAGCAGTACAGGACATTCATTATGAAGTATGAATTTAGTGTAGAGGATGTAAGTTCAAGTAGATGGACAGCTAACGGACCACGTTAATAACAATAAGATGGTGAGTTTTCAAATATTAAATTCTCTTTTTAATCTAGAGGACTGGTACCACGCCTTTTTAATTTAGTTAAGAACCAAAAGATTCACGTGAGAGCAAGTAGAAAATGAGAGTATATTGAGGAAGAACACATGCATATATACGCTTGAATTTCACTACTTATTTGGTAAGCATATCACTGAAAATGTCGACTCGCCTGACGTTTAGATTTAGTAGAATCAACACTACTTTGAGAAATAGAGATGGTAAAGCCATTCAACAACATTCCTTAACAAGTAAAAACGCATTTAAAAAACTCGAAAAAAGGCTTTTATGAATGTCCTCTGATTCAAAAGTCTCCTTTAAATCACACTTGTGCACGGGCGTCGATGACATGTTCCACAACGTGCCCAGTAGGTTACTGTAAATCAACAAAAGTTAGCGTCTAAAATATTTAGTCTTTTAGGAAAATGATCACACTGGCGAACATTTAATTAAACAAAAAATCAAGTTATTGTAACTGTCAGTGAGGACCATTGTCTTTTGGGGGGTTATGTAGTCTAGAATTCCAAATCCAGTACGTACAATGTCACTATTTGCCCTGAGCCTTTGTCTTTTCTTTGTAGATCACTTGAGAAGGTAACACCATCCCAGAAGCACTGAAACTTCCCCGTTTATCATCTTTACCAACCACAGGGACTTGTTTACTTCCCTGTGTCTCCATAGTCCAGTCACTTCCAGGAATAAGTTTGCAACAAGTTTGATCCCAATTTATGATCAATTCTAATGGAATCATGCTTCCAACAACTTATTCCTTTATCCTTTCTAAAAATGCCAGTTTCAGATCAAGGTAGTCAGCAGACAACTTTCTAGCAGTATTAGTATCTTTATGTTTTACATATCCATGTCGACAGAGGAAAGACTAGGGCGATGTTTTCCCTGACCATCCATGCTCACGTAATAAACTGTGCTTGAAATGTTGTATGATTCCCTTGGCTCCTGTTATCACAATAGAAGCATTCACAATACCCCCAGCCAGACAGATACTCCTTATATATATATATATATTATAACTATTTCAAAGTCAACCATCAGTGGATGTCCTCGGCTAGCATGTGGTAAGTTTACAATCTTGATGGATCTGGATCTGTATACAGTTTTTCAAGAAAAACCTTCTTCATGTTCCGTACTGAACTCTCTGATATAGGACGACCAAGCTCTTGAGGGAATTTGTCAACGGCAGCTTTGTTTCTATTGGTACTGGCATACTTGGCCAGTTTTGCACGTGTTTGGTCATCATAAGTGATGAAGCAGTGTCCCCTCTTTCTTCGATCATTTTTCCTCCAGGTAACTGAGAGCGTGCACGTGATCTGTATCCTGAATGTTCAATTAAGTTAGCAACTTTTAAATGAAAACCAACGCTAATATTTCTCAATTTACCAGTAATGTTCATTAAATATTGTTTTACATTTGCAAGTTGTTCCCATGTATGATTTCATATTTCCGTTTTCGTTTCGTTGACTATCTACTTCCACGGCAACGTAATTGTACATATAAAAATATTGATACCAGAAAATTCAAACGGGGTATCAAAGTATTCAATATTTTTGTACCACCCATCGCTAGTTATGGAGGTAACCCAGTGTCGAATATGTTTCATTGACTAAAATGCAATCTTGTTTTGGTGATGGAAGAATGGCAAAACCTCCAGTAGATCGATCACACAAGAGGTCCTCATCTGTGACTCTATCCAGAGCCGCTGGCGCTTTGTCTCAGCAAATTATCCCTATTTCTAGTCTTAAACCAAACCAAAAGAAGTAAGTTTGTTGTACCATAATGATATAGGATAGTCTTTCGTTTTAGCTATCCAATAACATATCTAGTAGGCCGAACTGATGTGTACTAGTCTATAGTGTCGTTAATAGTATCTATTCCAGGTCTATTAGAAGAGTGAGTTCTACATTGTTGAGACTTAATTTTTTACTTTTAGGTGGACAATCAAGGTTCAGGTAGTGTCAAAACATAACCTTAGAACTTCCAGTAATGGAAAAGACTGTGTCGTGTCTGTTGAATTAAAAGACCAATCTGTTAGCAGATAATTACATAATTGTTCTCTGATTAATGTTTTGATAGGGTGAAATAAATGGTACTGGTTTTAATGATGATACAGACAGAGTTAATTCTATTCTTGAAACTAACAAGGTTTGAAGGAATTTATAGAATGATAAATAAATTGAATTCATGGATGGCTACTTAATTGAGTAAAATCTTATATTATGCTGTTTATCATTGTGTCATAGGTTTACCTTATATCTGATGGTTGGATCAAACCAGCAAAACAACAATTTACAACATGCAAGAATGAATATGAAATAATATTTCAATCTAACACACAGATTAGATTAGAAGGTGTGTTATATTAATGTTGGAGTAAAATACATGCATTATTAATTACTTTACTGTTTAACATGTAGCAAGGCATGGACATTGTACATTAAGATTCAAATCCAACCTATAACAACTTTATAGGATTTTATAAATACCTAGCTCTTATGTTTATGTGTCTTTAATTTAGCCAGAAAGCATATGCATGATTAAAGTAAAAAATTGTGAATAGCCCAACAGCTAAATTGTACCTATGGCTATTCTGATCTGATTATGACTTCTGAAGGGCTAGCTCAACATACTTAAAAATGTTTTGAAGTTTTGACCCCAAAATACATTGTATAGCATTTTATCTCTATCTAAGGTAGTGCATATGTAGTATTAATTTGTCCATAAACCAAGAACACAAACTTTCTATATAGCTTGTCTCTTTATGTATACCATTTTCTCAATACTAATGTTTTGGGAAATAATTATTAATACAACATATTATTATTACCTACGTACCAATGACATGTTAAAAGTTATAAACTCTAGATTATTGAATTTGGTTCCTTGGTGGTGACTGAGACTGGTTTTATTTTAATCTATAGCTTCTATAACCATCAGCATGACAGGTGATAAACAAATTGATTCACACTATATAAATTGATAGATATATAGCTTATATAAAGAGATGTACTACTCATACCTATTAACTCTCACAAAATGACACCTTTATTTCCCAAAATAATACCATTGAACATAAATATATAATCTGATTTACCTACTTATATACATTATATTAACTTGATCATTGTGTAACATGTTAATAATGTTTTTTACTCCATTATAAGAAAAACTAATATTTAACCGTTTTACAAATAACACTGGTATTACTATGTTTTAATTAAATAGTGATTAATAGTATGTGTCAACTCATATTTAACTAAATGCAGGAGCCCTTACCTTCACTATGAAAGAAGAGTGTGAAAATCCCATTCTAAATGATAAGAAGAAACTAGCTCATGAACATCTTTGGAAGCTACCAATTATGAATTTGATTCACATAGAGCTTGTATTTTAAATGGATGTTATATTTATCCATCTTACACATTAAACACACTTGTCAAGTATTGAAGGATGTGTCAGAATTAGAATACTTAAGGATATTAATTTTAATGGTGAATTATAGAGATAAAATCAGAACAAAATTTCAAGATAATTATTTATTTCGAAAGTAATGTATTCAATTCAATGTTTGTATGACATACTTGGACCATGTTGACAAATAAGATTACTTCATTTCAATTAATATATGAAGTACTCAGCATTTATTACTGATACGTGTGTGTCAAATGTGCTTGTTAGCTTTTATTAACAAAGAAACACTTACTATTTTACTTGTGATAGAAATAATATAACTTATCATTTATATTTTATTCACAGTATATGACAAAGGTATTCTGCTTGAGTGTTAAACCTTTACTAGCCCCACCCCTTACTTTAATGTTCAGTCATATGTCATACTGATTAGCTAGAGATTCCAACTTGGCTTGATAGGAATAGTTGTTATGTCTAAACAGATGATTATACAATGATGTTTATCCTCATGGAAAGTTTTTTTAGCATTAGACTTCATCAATGGCAACATTGAACCAATGAATTAGCCTAGTTATAACAGTTTTAGAGGAAGGCCTCGCAAAACTACCACTTTAATTACTATCAGTCCACTCAGCATTCATCAAGTTCATTCTTTAAATCAAAGTCATTGTTTAATGCTTTCAGGACCATTGTTTTTTACTTTCAAAATAGTCTTGAGATATGTAAATTTTGATATTACTGACTTATTTGTTACTACCATTCAAAATTTTCAAAATGTTTATTATAAGAAGTCACTAGTTTTTATTTCGTTATATATATCAATGATAGTTCAAACATTACATACTTTACTACTACAAACATGTTGTTTGTACTTGTTACTGAAATTGTGACTCCAGTCAACTGTACATGTGTCCATTTTTTATTGCAACCATATAAATTTATGTCCTATTGTAAGCACACCCACAACTCTTATTCCTTTCTTTTACTCTATTATTTATTGTACATGTACACAAAGAATTATGACTTGTACTTGTTAAACTGGACAATAGGAACTGACTATATTCTAGCTATTATTATAGGATTGAATTTAAAATTTAAAAGTCACCTTTGCAAAGATTGTCATGCATACAAGCAAATCTATATTATACAAGAAAGAAGAAAAATTAGTGATGTTATAATCACTTCTAACAACTGTAAATAGTACGTTTTCTTCAATTTATTACAGGAAAAAAACAGAAGAGACTGAGATCATATATATCAGAGTCTGATAAAGATATACATCCTAGGAAGCCAAAATCTCATACTTTATCATCTGACATGACTCAGAGTCATATGATGCTTCAAGTAATTGTGGTAAAGAACCAGCTATTGGGAGACCTTACAAGAAAAAAGGAATGCCTCACAAAAAGAAAAGAATACCACATAAATATAAAGGTATAGTCTGATATAGTAACTTGTAATGAAGATACTTTATTGATTCATTCTCATGTATTATTATAATTTATTGTCATATGTGTTGAATTGTTATTTTTAATTAACAAAGGAAAACTTACTATTTTACTTGTAATAGAAATAATATGACTTTGTCATTTATACTTTTGTCTATAGTACATGACAAAGGTATTCTGCTTGAGTGTTTGTATAAAATACAAATATAAAGCAGAAATTTTAATTAAATTGATTGTTATAACTTTGAAAATGATAGCCTGAAAAAAGATTGTATAAGAACTTGTATACCTCTTTATTTATTGACCTAAATAGAGCATTCTGATTGGTTAATTAAGTCATAGCATGGTATAAGTTGCTGATACATCAGAGTTATCTAATACATACAGAACATGTGGTCCAAAATATGTAATGTTAGATTTGAGTGAAAGAACTGACAGTTCAGTTAATTATAGTTTATTAATTTTACCTAATTTTAACAACAACATAACTAATAACTGTATTAACTTGTAGTTAGTATATTTAAACATTAGGTCATTATTAATTAATTAATCATTATTATTGATATTATGTATAAATTGTTTGTTCATGTAGAAGCATCAAATCTTGTTCCTGGAGCTGAAACTATTGATTTAGGTAATTTAATTTCAATATAATATGTCAATACATTATGTTACCTGTTACACTGGACATTTACTATAGTTATAGCTTCTTCCCAGGACTAACTGATAGTTTTATATTATCATAGTAAACAATGTGAGTAATAACAAAGGTCCTATAAGACTATTAGTATTAGATTAGAAACAAATGTTCAAGTGAGTGAATGTATATTACTTTATTTACTTGACATATCAGACTGTCTTATAATTGTTTTAAACAAACAATTTTTTAATTGTTCTGATCTTTAGATTGATAAAAGAGTTATGTCCAGTGCAACCACATCATGTCTATTGTATTAACTAGCAATCCTATATATCCCAGGATAGTAAATAGTCCCTAAGACTGGAGCAATGTCAACACTGAGTATCTTTAAACTTGATACTAGATATGTTTAGTACATCTATGTTCCTTAATACCAAGTATCACTAGTACATCTTGATATGACCCCAATTCAAGAGATATACACATTCCTTACTACTAAGTATTCATAGTACATCTTATAATGGTCAATTTATGAATCCAATGCATACATATCATTAAACACTGATATCACTTGATATTTAGTACATCCTGTGGTGATGACACTCAAGTGGTCCCAATGTATACCTATTGCTCAACCCTTTATATACAATAGACATGAAAACATCATGCACTGAAGTGCATGTTAATACGATAGATGTATTTTTATGTCCAACAATTTGCTCTCTATGTAGAAGTCTTAAAGGTATTGGACTCATATTTTATATAAAATAACCATAGGGCATAATAATATATAATATATATCCAATAGTTATTTCTTTCTGGTAGTAAACCTTAAGTGTCTTTAGCAATTATTAATTTAGTATTAAGGGACACACTCACAATAACTAATTCATTATAAACGGTTAATACTGAGTATTCCTTTGTATTTAATACATCCTAGAACCCCTCATTTAGGGGTTCATTTTGGTACTGAGTGCATAAGTATCCCTTAATACTGTGCTCCTGATAATTAGTACATCCTGAGATGTCCTCTGTAGCCCAACCCATTATATATCACTTAATATCAAGTGTCCCTTGATACTTATTACATCCTGGATGGTTCATTTAGGGTCCTTTTGGAGTTCATGTCATATTTATTCCTTAATATAAAAATATCACTGATAATGGATTGTTACCATTGTCACTGGAGAAACATTTAATGTATGAATAACATCCTCAAGAAATATTTGTTTTGACTTCTGTTCTCACTTGTCAATATTTCTAGGCCAGCATGTGAAGGTTTCTAAGTTGTTACAGTGATTTCTCTCTTCCTAAGCACAAGACCTTATTACCTTAATGTGCTAATATAAATTATTAATCAATATACTAGTGGTTTATTATCACAACAATTATCACAACATTACCCACTGGTGTAAAAAAACAGTAATTACTATAAACCAAGTACACTTGTCACATTAATGAACACTATATATTGCATAAGCTTATGTGAACTATATAATTATTATTATAACAATGAAAATTCAAACATTACATACCTTACTATTGTAAACATGTTGTTTGTATTTGTTACTGAAATTATGATTCCAATCAACTGTACATTTGTCCATTTTATATTGTAGTCATATAAATTTATGTTCTATTGTAACCACACCCACAACTCTTATCCCTTTCCTTTACTCTATTATCTATTGTACATGTACACAAAGAGTTATATACTTGTACTTCTTAAACTGGACAATAAGAACCAACTATATTCTAACTAGTACTAAGGAAATGAATTTTAAATTTAAAATATTTATAACCTTGAAAATTATAGCCTTAAAAATTATATAAGAACTTGTATTCCTCTTTATTTATTGACCTAAATGGAGCAATCTGATTGGTTAATTAAGTCATAGCATGATAAAAATTACTGATACATCAGAGTTATATAATACATACAGAACATGTGGTCTAAAATATCTAATGTTAGGTTTGAGTGAAAGAACTGACAGTTCAGTTAATTATAGTTTATTAATTTTATATAATTTTGACAACAACATAACTAATAACTGTATTAACTTGTAGTTAGTATATTTAAACATTAGGTCATTATTAATTAATTCATCATTATTATTAGTACTATCTATAATTTGTTTGTTCATGTAGATGATCTTGAGAGGCTTCTATTTCATCATAATCATGACACTGAAATATCTGATCCAGGTAATTTAATTTCTCTATAATATGTTAATACATTATGTTAACTGTTACACTGGACATTTACTGTAGTATTATAATTATAGCTTCTTCCCAGGACTAACTGATAGTTTTATATTATCATAGTAAACAATGTGAGTAATAACAAAGGCCCTATAAGATTATTAGTATTAGATTATGTTCTTGTGAGATGATGTATATTACTTAATTTATTTGGCATACCAGACAGTTCTATAAGTGTTTTACACAAACAGTTTTCACGTACTTGTACTGATGTTTAGTTTTTAAAAAAGAGTGATGTCCAGTACCACCACATCTTGACCATTGTATTAACTAGTAATTCTACATATCCGAGTAACTAAGTAATCCCCAAGACTGAACCAATGTCAACACTTAGTATCCTTAAACTTGATACTAACACATGTATGTTCCTCAATACCAAGTATCACTGGTACATCTTGATATCTCCCCAACTCAAGAGATAGACACATTCCTTAGTGCTAAGTATTCATACTAACTGTAGTATATCCTAGAATGGTAAATTCATTAGCCTAGTGCATACAAATTTCTAAACACTACTATCACTAGATACTTACTTCATCCTGGGATGGTGGTCTCACGAGCCTAGTGCATGCCTATATATCATTTAATATAAAGTTGTACTTAGTACATCATGAGTTGGTTCATTCAAGGGTCCATTTTGGAGCCCAGTGCATATGTGGCCCCTAATACTATAATACTATGTTCTTAGTACTTAGTATATTCTGGGATGGTTCTTAGTAGCCCAGTGCATGTGTATTTGTCCTTTAATACCAAATATCCCTCAATAATTATTTTATCCTGGGATGGTTTATTCAGGAGTTCATTTTGTAAGCCCATGTCACATATATCCCTTAATATTTAGTATTTCTGGGTATGGATTCACACCGTTGTCATTGTGAAATGTTTAGTGTATAACTCTACTAGGACCATTACTAATAACATACACAACAAGTAGTTGTTTTTCTTCTCATACTTACTTGTCAATATTTCAAGGACAGCATGTGATTGTTTCCAAGTTGTTTCAGTGATTTCTAACCTCAAGACCTTATAACTTTACTTTGTCAATATAAATTATTAATCAATATACTAGTGACTTATTCTCACTGATTTAATAAAACACGATTAATACAAACCAAGTACACTGTCACCTTAATGTGAAGAGTATTGTATAAGCTTTTGTGAACTTTATGTATAGCAATGGAAACTCAAACATTACATACCTTACTACTACAAACATATTATTTGTTATTGTACATGTGTCCATTTTTATGGTAGCCATATAAATTTATGTGCAATTTCAACCACATTCCAACTCCTATCTTTACCCTATTATTTATTGTACATGTACACAAAGAATTGTGTATTGTAAAAGACATTTTCAACTGTTTCTAAGCATTTTTATTCCAGCTAATGAATGCTTGTGTGTTCATTCGTTAATAATCTGCAAGTATATATGACATCATATCATGGTAGTATGTGAAAGACACTATTCCTGTGATATAGTATTTCTAGTTTACTACTTTCCTAAACATCTGGCACTCCACTTTCTTTTCATGTTTTAAGCAGATTTGCATGATGTATTGCAAACTATTTCTCTGTAGCTTATCCTTAGCTTGAGATAATATTATTGAGTCGGTAGTCAACTATACAGAGATTATGGGTTCATATTAGTATTATATTACATGCATGTCATAGAGCACAGGAAAGGGAATAGAAACCAATACTAATGTGAAAGGTGGCTTTTTGGGACCATTTTGATTAATTTACATGTCACACATAGCATGTCAGACAGTCTTACAATTGTTTGTAAAAAAGATTCATTTTACTTGTCCCAATCTTTAGGTCTGAACAGACAGTTTGTGTTTTCGAAAAGTAACAATTTATGTTATAACCTAATATTCATAGTAATGTGTTTGTTAAATTGATAATTAAATAAATTTTAAAAAATCATAAAGTTATTTTATTACTAGATGCCAATGATGTGTTACTGGACAAAGCTATGAAGAACGGTTTTGTAACTGTTGAATTCTCCAAGTTTTCAATATCTGGTGCACCTGGAACTGGTAAATCATCTTTTCTAAGGCTATTGTATAATGATGAACCAAGTGATAGTGACAATGTACATAACAGTACTAATGTAGTTGCCCCACGTCCAGCACATGTCATAACTGCTATCAAAGGTGATGATCAGAAATCATCATGGAAAATAGTGAAGCCTGATGATATAATGGAAATTATTGCTGGAAATATTAAGAACAACATGGAAATATCACCAGAAATCAAAGCTCATCAAGTGGGAAGTGATGTAGTTGGCAGATCAATTGAAGAACCAGTAGCAGCTAAGTCATATCAGCCATTACCAGACACAGACATAAATAAACCTAACCAAATAACGATAATAGAAGACAGACCAAAGTCTGATGTATCTCAGCATATCATAAAATTGTTAGATCATGTACAGGAATCTAAAGAGCTTTATAAAGCTCATTGGATATATGGTATTGATACTGGTGGTCAGGCTGCATTTATAGATATTGCTCCAGCATTGTTACGATATAACTCAGTCAATATTTTTACACACAAGCTGGATGAGCGACTTGATGATAAAGCTAAATTCTTCTTCTGTGTTCAAGGAAATCTAATTGGTTATCCAGTAGAAAGGCAGATTACAAATCTACAGCTTTTTGAAGCTTTGTTTCGTTCATTAACATCAGTTAATCCTCTAAGAATACCTGAAAATAAGAATGAAGAAGAGAATGTTCAAAAGCCACACTGCATAGTATTGGGGACATACTATGATGAACTAGTGAAGCCTGGTTATTCTGGTGAGTCAATAGAAACCAAAAATTTTATTCTTTGGTCAAAATTGAAAGAATTAAATCTAAAAGATCAAGCCATTCTTTATCGTGAAAAAGGAGATGCAGTAATCTTTCCTGTCAATGCTATTGCCAGAGACAAGTATGAGAAAGAACTAGCTGATGAAATCCGTTGTCAAATATGTGAATATTCCCTAAAAGCTCCAATCCCTATTCGATGGTTTTTGTTTAAGCTAGAACTAGACCAGAAGTTTTGTCAATCCAACATATTTGTTGTGAGTAAATCTAAATGCCAAGATATTGGCGAAGGCTTACAAATGAAAGTTGATGATGTTGAAGCAGCTTTAATGTATTATCATAATCTGACTGTCTTCCTTTACTTTCCTGATATCTTACCTAATGTAGTGTTTCTTCATCCTCAACCATTATTTACATTATTTTCTGATTTGATTAATATCTCTTTTGCTGAAACGATTGATCATTTGAAAGTTCATGGTATAGAAGGTAATCGTATCATTATTAAACCAAGTGATTATAGAGACCTCAAAGATGAGGGTTGTTTTACAAGAGATTTATTGTCACTGCCCCTATTTAATGGATTCTCTGATGACTTTACAGCAGACAATTTTCTCCATTTAATGACCAGTTTACTCATCATGGCCTATCTACCCAAGGAGGAAAAATATTTTATTCCAACTGTCCTTCCTACTACACCTTCTACCAATTACGATTCTTTACCATTTGCTTTCAAGGAACATGTTGACCTTTTAATTGTGTCACGGGATATGAAGCCATTTCCTCGATGTATCTTCCCTTCATTAGTTGTCAATCTTCTATGTTCTAAAAATCAGCTTGCTTTTCAACTTAAACGTCCACTACGTTCCACACCACGTTATCGTAATGTCATCACTTTACAAACTAATTATGGTGATGTTCTTTTAGTTGATGGAATTTATTGGATTGCAGTATATTATTCAGATCCCTACAAAAGATGTAGTACTATACGTGATGTTGTCCATACAGGAATTGGTGAGGTGATCCAAAACTTTCAATATATGTCTAACATAAGAAAATCTTGAGGAATATTTTTACTGTACCATATGTTCCAATAAAACTACAGAACATTTTTGTCAGTTGAAGGAAGACAAGGAAATACTTGTATGCCGTGCAAACTGTACTACTAATGTTATAGATAAATCTCGTCAGCAACCTTGGTTTTCCATGGATGGTGAGTTTTAATTTATTGTGAAAATACACATATAACAGAATATTAATTGTATTTAAAAGTAAAAAGTAAATTTCAACTTCTATTCCCCTTCCACTTGTGTGAAAAAAATCCACACAATTCAATAATAATTTAATAATGAGTATCAAATTATCTGGATGTTTTTAAATTACTTATTGGAGCATTTACTTGTGAAATTTAAAAATGGCATGATCAAATGACAATTTTTTTCATTTTATCATGTTATTGTGTGGATCAATTTATTAAAGAGGAAGATAGAGTCAATTCATAACTTGAATAGTTGAGTATATGGCAACCAGCTGTAGGTAGTACAATAATTTATGCAAGTTAATTGTTAACTTTCATCAACATCCAAAGGAGTCAGACATGACTTGGTAGTGACTTCAAAATACACAAACTCCACCTTTCTTCTTTTTAGAACCAGCCATGCCTTAAGAACTTGCTAAGATCATGTGTAATACATAATGTCATTATGCATATCATGTCCTTGATTTTGTTATTCAGTAAACAATCTCTATAAAATAGCTGCTTTAGTCTTACTCTGTATATCTGTGCTGATAATTGCCAAAATGTTTGATTTAATTATCTATTTGTCAAGTATTATAGTAAATGTTCTAAAATGATTTCCCAGTTTTTCATCTGTTGCAATTAGTAATGTGATGACACCCACAATTATTGGCAGTGTCATTTGACTAGTTTTGTCATCATGTTAACATTGATAATATAATTACACTTGTTTTATTGCTTAACAAAGAAAAGGTTTTCTTATTAAATTAATACTAAAATAATTGTATATTTTCTATTTCATATTATGTTGTATAGTTAAAGGAGGTGTACATGTATCTACTTTACCAGATCATCTCTTGGATCAACAACCTACAATTCAAGAAATAACTGCACATGCCAGAACTGCAGAGTATAATCAGTTAGGTGTAACACTACAAATGGATAGTGTCAATCTAGCTAAATGTCATGATTGTACCAGTATGTATCAGTTATGGATTATGGAGAAAGGAAGAGGAGCAACAAGAAGGAGTTTATTAGATGCTTTAAGATCTATAAGACAGAATAATATAGCAGATGTTTATGAAGATTATTTACAAACAACAGTAAGTTACATTGTCCATATATCAATGTATACATGTATATAAAGTGGACATATTAGCTATGAATACCTTCAGATTATTAACTGAATTTAATATAATTATATTAAACTTTGACACTGATCATAACTTTCGATGTAATATTAGTAGGAGGCTTTGGATTTTAATAATGTATGTATAAACTTTGCTTTATATATGCTATTTATATGTAACAACTTGTGACAATAATAAGTTAACTTATAACAACTTGTAACCACAATTATTATTATTATTACTAACATTTTTCCTCATTTTTGTAGGTGGGAAATAACGAGAGTGTTCAACCTATATAAGTGATCTTATATATATGAACAAGTACAATATAGTAAGTATACTAGTTGTCTTAATACCATGTTTATATCGGAGATATTATGTGCTACAGGCTTAAGTGTATTTTCTCTCTAGATCTGTTGCTGTTTCTATAATAATCTTGTAAAAAAAGCATTCATACCATCTTGTCATTCTGTTACTTATAGCTTACCCATTGTTATTAAGAGTTATGTAAAGGAAGATAAAGTAAACATAAACAACAAACTATAGTTTAGTAAGCTCTTACTCACTGTCAGTCTTCTTGTTCTAGCTTATGTCTAAAAATAATCTTGACATGTTAACCATTTACATAGGAGCTATTTCCAATTTACAACATGATATTGATAGTTAGATGTATATTTTGTAGTTAGTGTATATAATTATCATCTACTAATTTCACAGATTCATACTTCAGAAGAGAGATCCTTGTAACTGCTCTAGACATATTGTTTAAACCAAGAAATGATGTTGATTACACTACTTTAATTAACCACTATGACTATGCATATGACTATACAACTGTGCTTGTTTTTTAAAATTCTTCTGTGTGATAATTATAAAATAGTGGGCGTTACAGAATAGAGAAATATGCAATTGTGTTTCTAATAACTTGGCTCACAGTCACGTCGCCATTTGAACCGGAAGTTATTGATAATAATTACAATTTTTATTTGCAAGGTAGAGCTAACCTTATAATTCATAACTTTTTATTTTTTAGTATAATGTCATTATTGTTTCGGCATTCATAATAAATACTTTATAACGAACTTACCAACCAATAAACTATACTCCTACTAAACATGAAAACCATGACGCAATTACCTCTTAAGATAATTATTTTAAACAACTTTTTAAGTTTTACCCTAAATACTAATACTGCGTTGTTGACAGTTGTAGAGCACAGTTATAATTAATAGCAGCCCTGGTGCACATCTTACCGTTATAGATAGGTCTTATTCTCCAAACCATTTGAAGCTTTTCCCGTACATAATTTTGAACTTATGGACGTTTCTTATATTACATGCTTTATTGCATAGCTTGGTTGTTCTATTGAATTCTATGGTAAGGAAAATTCTACTTTTAATAAAGTATTTATTATGTAAAATATTGTTGATCATGACAAATGAAACAATAAACATTGCTAAGAGGCAACTATCATATAATTTCCATAGAGCAAATGTGCAATGTCCACAATCCATGTCTCTCCAGTACATCTCATTGGACAGATGAAAGAGCTTATGATCTTGCAGTATCAATGAAAAGAACTTTAGATCAATGTAAGTCAAATAATTTCTTATCAACCAACACAAACCAATTACACTATATGCAGCATGTTTCTAAAGCATACTCAATCAAGACTTGTCCTAAACCTGAAAAGACTGAAAAACTATTAATAGAGAAAACAGATTTTGATAATACAGAGCCAAACAATATTATACGATGCGCCATTTGTGTCAAAATTGGAAAACCTAGCCTCTATATAACTTTTAACAAAGGTTTTGACTATTCCAAAGACTTTAGTCAACTTATTATACCGAGCTAAACATCTTTTATGATGACAAGATTGATAAATTGGGTCAAGACACTGTCGGTTTCTTGTACACAACATGCATAATGGCATATATCTATCTTGACATTAACATGATAGTACATGTAAGTATACTATTACATTAACTTTTACATGTTGTAAATGACCTTTATCAAGGCAACATAATAACATGATCACATTGATTGTACAATCTAAGAAAGTCATGATGTAGCCAGTCCCTTATAATAATTGCAATTAGCAGTGTGAGAGGCTATGCAAGACTACTTACAGCTATTAAATTGTATCACAAATGTCTTTTCATTGAACATTTAGGACTGTGAAACTAACATTCACTCAGAAATATGTATATAGAGGAGAGAATGCTCTCTTATCAAACAATAGCAAACAAGTCCATACCAGTGAACTACTTTCTAATTTTAAGGATTGAAGTTATTTCCGGTATTTCAGATCAACCCGCGCTACGACTGTACTTACTTCTCTGTGGCCTAAGATAGTTTCTATTGATATATGTCGTGTTGTTGTTCCTTAGAAGCAACAAGGTAATAACTTATTAAATAGTTTCCTTGTATATTCACAACTTATAATTTAAATCTGAGATTTTGGCGTTACACCCCCTTTTAAGGGTCTTAAGGTGGTACAGGTTCAGAATTTTGTACTATGTTATTATAAAGAGTTCTTTCTATCTGGTTCTTTTTATATTTTTTCAGATTTTTTACTTCCTTACTTTAGCTGGAAAGTGATAGTACTTTAAATAAATTAAAATATTTAATTTTAATAATATCTTATATAGAAGACCCATTTAAAAAAAAAAAAAAAATTAGAAAAAATCAAATTCAAGACTATACCACTTTAAATGGGTCCATAAGGAGGACATGATTCTTACCAAACTAACACACATTGACCTTATATATGTTCCTTTCTATATATGAATAAATAGATGCTCTTTGTACAATTATATACTTTAAATAAACTGCTAGTTTGATAGTGGCATTGTGAATTATCATGCCTCAAGACCTAGCCTTATTCTCAGACTGCCACATCCTACTGTAATACTTAACAGATATTGTCAAGCCTCATTGTATATCCATATTCAAAATAGCTTCTATTAGCTTTTGTCTTATATGTCTTTAGTAGCTATAGTAGCCAGCGTTCTGCGTTATGCGTTTCAGCGTTATCAATTTATATTGTGATTAAAAACTTGAGTACTGAAACATTTTATGTACAGTTGTAGAACTGGTTATGATATTTATCAGTATGATATATAGCATATGAATGTAATAGTCTATACCATCTAGCTTTGTGTTCAAGCATTCAGGAACTATTGTGAATTAGTTGTTATTGTTACAGATAAGGAGTAATGTTTGGGTTAATAGTAATGATAATTATGAACATAATTATAGTGAAAGTTGAAATATGGCCTTTATAAAGAATCCATAGTTTCCTGTCATTATATTGTTAGAACTTTGTCTTTTAAAACTGATAATAATTAGTGTTTAATACACTTGTATGTAATATAGTTTGATTAAATGAATTACATACAGTTTGATTAAATGAATTGACTCATGTGTCCTAGGTATGTAATATATAGAGGGTGTTACAACCAAATATGATTGAAAAATTGTTTACTACATAATTTATCAAAACTCTTTGTTCATGAATTGGTAATGACAATACTCACCTATTGACATATTATTCTCTCATTATAGTAATGATTGATATATCTCAATGGAGAGCGAGTATTGGATTATGGACATGTTGTCAGATATCATATAGTACTCATTCTAAAGAGACTCCAAACACTGAGAGCAGTAATAAGATCCATAGAGTGACTATAATCAAAAAGGCTAAAGATCTTTCTTTCTCTTTAGGAATCTTTGTCTTACTTCTCCTCATTTTATCAGGAGATGTTGAACTCAATCCTGGACCTAAAACAGGTAACACTACTATTAAAAAACACATCCTCTGTGCTTGATTACATTTATTATAATAAAACTTTTCTCCAGAATTATGATTTATAATACATAATCTGATACTACTCTTGTCAATAATAGTTGGCAATTACATTGACAATAATATCCCACTAACCTAAGATGAACTTAGTTAGTGTCAGCTCAGATGACAATAGTTGATGAAATTAGCTCACCAACTGTTTCTAACACTCATGTAGGATATCCTTATTCTTGCTTGTAATTATACAAACTATAAGTTTGAATTAAGTATACAAGAGGTTAGTTCAGGGAACCCATGATATAGCCTTTATGTTGTATACATATCTATTAGTCACTAATGATGAGTTAGATTGTCCTCATTACCTTAAGAAATGTAAGCCTAGCCTTATTCCAGTCCCTGCTCCATTGATTGTAATCATGATAAGTCGATATTCTTCATTAGTGTAGGTCAATAGGAAAATAAGTTAGTTCGTAGTACATGTATACATTTATTGATAATTGAAGTTTTCATTTGTGAATACTTAATCAATACCACATACATTTAAAATGACAATGTTAAAGACATTGATTAATTTGTAATGGTACAGTTTATTATAATGTTTGTTTTGTTATTATCTCAGATATTACCAGTATATTAAAGGAGACTCCTACACAATATGAACTATTTGAGCTGTTATCTGATATTAGACACAAATGGCATGATATTGGAATATCATTACAAGTAGACCGTAATATTTTGGACAATTTAAAAAACATTGATTTCGCAAAACTTTTTGCTGTTATTGACAACTTTCTGACTACTCAACCATCCTTTGTTACCTGGGCGACAGTGATATCTGCTATTAAGAGTCCTATTGTTAATGACAAGAATATAGCTGATCTAATACGTGAATATCTTCGTATAGGTAAGAAAAATAAGTTATTATTATTAAGTAATGAGGTTATTAATCGTGATGTTCAGACTATTACTGTAAAGTGTATTTAATTCAGTTTGAATCAACATGTTCACACATAATGTACATCAGATGAATGTAACATGTAGATGTTCTAGTTAATCGTATAAATATAATTACAATTTTTTGTTCCAACTTTTGTATTAAATTAATTTATAATATGACAGTTTTATAATAATTATTTTGTTATCATCTCAGATATTACCAGTATATTAAAGGAGATTCCTGCCCATGAGAATTATTTCCGTAACTTACCTGAGATTAGTGATAAGTGGTATGAATTTGGATTGGCATTACAAGTACATTGCAATGTTTTGAATGATTTAAAGGACAGTCAGAAGAGCAATATTGAAAAAGTTGATGAAGTAATTAAAATCTGGAAAGATACTAAACCATCTCCAGTTACCTGGGAAACATTTATTACTGCTTTGGAGAATCCTATTATTATCAACAAGGAACTAGCTATTACGCTACGTCATTACCTTAAATTAGTAAGTTATTAAGTAACAAGGTTGTTTTATTAATATTGTCACTGTCAATGGACAGTATAATACAAACTTTAGAATTACAAACTTTTATCATTCATTTGTCAAAGAATTTGATAAGTTTTATTTATTACTTGTCTAGATCAGCATTACAGAAACTGTACACAGTGCAAATGTCCTTGAATCTAGATTTATGGTGATCATAGTAGGACTTCCCATAATACTCTAGACACACCCATCATTAATTAAAAATTATTGTGTTAAATATACTAACATAATGACCCCTCCTTAAGAGCATGGTATATATTACTGATACATCAGAGTTATGTAATATATATGGAACATTTGGTTCAAAATATGTAATGTTAGGTTTGAGTGAAAGAACAGACAGTTCTCTTAATTATAGTTTATTAATTTTATATAATTTTGACAACAACATAGCTAAAACTGTATTAACTTGTAGTTAGTATATCCAAACATTAGGTCATTATTAATTAATTCATCATTATTATTGATATTATCTATAATTTGTTTGTTCATATAGGTGTGTTTTATAGAGTTCCATCTATTTGTAATCGTGTTACTAAAATTATTGATCCAGGTAATATAATTTCTATATAATATGTTAATACATTATGTTAACTGTTACACTGGACATTTATTGTAGTATTATAATTATAGCTTCTTCCCAGGACTAACTGATAGTTTTATATTATCATAGTAAACAATATGAGTAATATACAAAGGTCCTATAAGACTATTACTATTAGATTAGAAACAAATGCTCATGTAAGAGGATGTATATTACTTAATTTACTTGGCATACCAGACAGACTTATAAATGTTTTTAAACAAACAATTTACCTTAATTTGTTCTGATCTTCAGCTTCCAAAAAGAGTGATTCCCAGTACTACCATGTCTTGTCCTTTGTATTAAATAGCAATCCTATATATCCCAGGATAGTAACTAGTCACTAATACCAGACCAATGTCAAGACTGAGTATCTATAAATGGATACTGATTGTGTTTAGTACATGTATGTTCTTTAATACCAAGTATCACATATATACATGACATGACTCCAACTCATACACATTTCTTAGTGTGAAAAAGTCATACTAATTGTTGTATATCCTAAAATGGTCAATTCACTAGTACTAGTAAAGTGCATACGTATCCATTATCAGTGGAATTACTTGATACTTATTGCATTCTGGGATTGTGAGTATCAATTAAGAGCCCAGTGCATATCAAGGTATCACTTAATGGTTAGTACTGTATATGTGGTCCTTAATATATCCTTGGATGGTCTTTACTAGCCCTGGACATGTGTATGGATCCTTTAATATCATGTATCCTTCATTCCTTTAATACCTATTGTACCCTGGGATGGATCATTCTGGAGTTTATCTAGGAGTCAGTGCATATACAAACCTTAATCCTGAGTATTCCTAGATATGGATTCTGACCTTTGTTACTAAATAAAAGTTTTGTGTATGAGTAACTGTACCAGGATCATTACTGATATCACACTCCATAAATACTTCTCTTTACTTCTCATAATTCCTTATCAAATTTCTAGGAGATTAGAATGTTTCCAAGTCGTTTCAGTGATTTCTCTTCCTAACCACAAGACCTTATAAGTTTACTGTACTAATATAAATTATCAATATACTAGTGGGTTATTATCACCACTGACTGATTTAATAAAAAGTGATTGGTATAAAGAAATTATACTGGTCACCTTAATATAAACACTATTGTATAAGCTTTTCTGAACTCTATATATAACAATGAAAGTTCAAACATTACATACATTACTATTGTAAACATGTTGTTTGTAATTGTTACTGAAATGACTCTAGTCAACTGTACATGTGTTCATTTTTATTGTAGCCATATAAATTTATGTTGTATTGTAATCACACCTTTCCTTTGCTCTATTTATCTATTGTACATGTATACAAAGAATTATATATTCTAGTTAGTACTAAAAGATTCAATTGGAAATTTAAAATATCTATATTTTATACTTAGTAAATTTAATAAAAAATTCATCAATATAATGTGTTATATAATCCTTCTTAACATTGATTACTTAGAGTTTGAAATTTTATTTCTATTATACATTAGTTGCTAACAAGATGTTACTTGCTAAAGCAATGAATGAAGGTTATGTCACTGTTAAGTGGACCAAGTTTTCTGTCTCAGGCGCTCCTGGAACTGGCAAGTCATCCTTTTTAAACCTACTTTACAATGAAGATCCTCCAGATTGTCATAACAGTACTCCAGTAATTGCAACAAAAGAAGCAAGGATTATATCTGCTATTGGGGATGATTGCATGTGGAGAAAAATAGACAATGACATTTTACTATTAGTAATTGCTCAAGGAGTGAAACATAGTATCCACCCTCACAAACCAGAAGTAGTTAAGAAACCTGATATTTCATCAGAAATCAAAGTAATAAACCAGCCATTAGATGAATCATTTGATCACCCAACGAACAATCCAAAAGAAATGTCTGGCAGTAATAGCTCTGATCCATCAACCACAGCTGGACATGAACAAATAGTTGATGAAAGCTCTTTACCAAAACCTTCTGTAACTCAGGAAATCATAGACATCTTAGGCTTTGTAGGAAAGTCTGAAGAGCTTTATAAATGTCATTGGATATATGGTGTTGATACTGGTGGTCAGGCTGCATTTATAGATATTGCTCCGGCTTTGTTACAATATCACTCTGTCAATATTCTCACGCACAAGCTAACTGAGAGGCTTGAGGACAAAGCTAAATTCTTCTATAGTGTTGAGGGAAAGTTAATTGATGAGCCAGTAGAAAAACAGATCACAAATTTGCAACTTATTGAATCTATGTTTCGCTCAGTATTGTCAATAAATTATTCTGTATTACCAAATAATCCTATCGAACATGTTCAAGAGCCTCTCCACATAGTATTAGGGACATTCTTGGATAAAATGGTTGAATCTTATGAGTCTCTCCAAAAGAAAAATACGATTCTCTCAGCAGCTTTAGAGAAATTTCAGGAAATCACAGTTATGCATCACAGAGCTGGAAATGAAATAATTTTTCCAATCAATACTATTGGCAGATGTAATGATGAGATGAAAATGGCTACTAGGATTCGTAAGAAAATTTGCCAATATTACATCAAGGAGGGAATCCCTATTCGATGGTTTTTGTTTCAACTTGAGCTCCAAAGATCTTCTCAATCCAACATTGTAAGTCTGTCTAATTGTTTAAAGATTGGTAAGACCTTACAAATGAGTGCTAGTGATGTTATAGCAGCTCTAAACTTCAATCATGACCTGACCATCTTTCTGTACTTTCCTAAAATCTTACCTAATGTAGCTTTCCTTCATCCACAGCCACTTTTTAACAAACTCTCTGTTTTAATCAGTATATCTTTTGCTAATGCTGTTGATTTCTTGGAGGAAGAAGGTATCCCTATACATAGTTATTCTGCTCATGGAACATTTAAAGAAGACTTGTTGACATCACCCAATTCACATTTATCACAAGGATTCTATCCTGAGTTTACACCACAAGATTTTCTTAAGTTAATGACAAGTTTATTTATAATGGCCTCTTTACCTGAGAAAGGAAAATACTTCCTTCCCACAGTTCTTGCTACAACCTCTTCAACTGATTACAAGTCCATACCACTTCCTTTTAAGGAATACGTAAACCTCTTATTTTATCTTGGGATATGAAGCCTCTTCCTCGAGGTGTATTCCCTGCATTAATTGTAAACCTTCTACATCGTACAGAGCTACCGAGATTTCAACTTAAACTCCCTACTGATTTAACACCACGTTATCATAATGTCATCACTTTACAAATTGATTCTGGTGATGTTCTTTTAGTTGATGGAATTTATTGGATTGCAGTATATTATTCTGGCTTTTCTACAGAATGCTTCACTTTACAACATATCATCTACACAGGAATCAATGAAGTGATAAGTAAATTCCAATATATGGCTAATGTGAATAGTGTCAATGAATATTTTTATTGTACAAGATCCAATTGCCCTAAAAAAGATTCAGAACATTTTTGTCGTTTAAGTGAAGACAAACTAAAGTGTATTTGTCAAGATAGCTCTCAAACAACTAATACTGATAAGTCACGTCAGCTACCTTGGTTTACAGGTTAGTTTTATTTTGACTAAAAAAGTGAAGCAATTAAAAATGCATGTATATTCAAGTTCATTAGCTAGTTATATATGAGGTGTAACTGTTGTCATATAATTTCTAATATGATCATATTAGCGCTGACACAAGATAATTTAAATTTTCAGCAGACAATATATGACATCCAATATATATATATAAATTAATTTTAGCATTTAACAAGTATTTAACCAGCTACGTAACATGTTATTAAAAGCTATAGACTACCTGACACTCATGTCATATATAATATAATGTTGTATGTGTGTACATGACTTTGACTATTTTGTAATAGAGAAAAGTCCTTTACCTGATAAAATACATAAAGTCCACCTTCCTTTTTTGAAGACATCCTCATATTTAGAGCCTCAAGTTTTTTGAATATATAAACTATCTAGATTTCCTTATATCATGATTTATTGAATTTAATAAGCTGTATCCATAAAATAGCCTGTTTAATTATTTATATTATAATATATTACAGTAAAGATTATACATGTATTAAAATAATTTGCCAATTTCAATATATTTTTGTCTAGTACTATAATGAATGTTGTAAATGGCTTCCAGGCTTTTCATCTATTGACATTTCAAATGTAAATTTTGAATGTTGCATGTAATTTGATGACACACCCACAATTATTAACTATTCTTGACTAGTCAAAAATAATTGGTTAGTCATTTCTTTCATCTTAGACTCTGATCTAGTTTTAATAGACTCATACCATTGATTTTTCTATTATATTCCTAATTTATGTGACAATCATGTCTTACTGCCTTTACAATAGTTGTTTTCCTTCAAAATATATTATAGTCAAAGGAGTAGATACAGTTTTTTGATATTTCATACACACTTGTTATTCTAATTCTGAGATTTCATGAAAAAATGCAAAACTTGTCATGTTGGCTTGAAGTGTGTATGAGGGCTATCTGTTAAATGAGTTCAGAGAAATGATCCTTTTTGTGAAGCCTACTTTATTGTTACATACATGCTACAGGCATTCTGTAGCTGGCAATAGGCTTGCTCATGCAAGAGAGCTTTAGGAATGTCAGACTATATGAGGTTGACCACTATTGCCTAATCACTGCTCACTAGCAGACTTTTAGCCACTGGAGGATCCAGAGTGTAAAAATAGGGGGTGCACAGATTTCGTGCATAGCTCATGGCAAAATTTTTAACCCTAATAAATATTCACAATATTTATTATTCATAGGACACTCCTTTAATTGTAAGATCTGGCTGCAAAAATTTGCTATGAATGTTCTTAAAGTAATAATTATGTACCACAGGGTGTGACTGAATGATTGACTATGAATATTATTATAGAATAAAAAGCGGGTGCCTGTGCACCCCAGGCACCCCCCCCCTAGATCTGCCAGTGCTTTTAGCAATGGTGATACTCACAATTCTTTCTTAGATATCAGTAAATAAATGATATTAAAATAATAAAAAAGGCTTTATTAAAAAGTTCATTTTTCAGGACTTCTTTGAAATTCTATAATACATTTAGATGTATGTGTTTTGTTAATGTTCATCAATCACATTGTACATACCTAGATCAGTGTCACAGGCAGCAAACAAATATAAATTAGTTTGGGAACTTTATTATTGTCTTCCACCTGTCATATAAGAACATATGATGTCATGCTAACATCATAATACAATAAGAAATCAAGTCAAGTACTCTCTACAACCTGGTTTTTAAAAATATTTTGTGTTGTTACTAGTCACTACTTTTGTTAAAAAGTATTGTCAGCTACTTAACATGTCATCTGAATGTTATAACTACATGCCTCTCAATGCATTATTCTGTTTTATATTACTTAAAGGAGAAAACAGACCCTTGCCTGATATCTAGCCCTCTGTAAAGACACAAGCTACACTTTTCTTTGATTCGAACCAGCCATATTTTAGAGTCTGCTGAAAATAAATCCAACCCTTAAAACTTCCTGTGTCATTCATTACATCATGACCATGATTTATTTGATGAGTTTAACTGCCTGTAAAGTTTTAGTCTGTAATTATGTTAAATATTTTATTGGCTTCTTTTTTCATCTGTTGACATTTTAAAATGTAAATAAGAAAGTAGTGGTTGTTTGTAAGGCACTGGAAGTGTATTCTTCAATGCAAAATTAATGCTGTTAGGTTATTATATTTAGAAGTTAGGGTCAAAGATATAGTATTAATTTATCATTAATGTATGCATGCATGGTTTTTCGTACACTGTGACTTGTTAAGTCATCTGTACATGTATTAATACCAATAACTTGATCACACTTGTTATATTGTTTAACAAACAAAGATCATTTTGTTAGATCAATATGAAACTGTATATTTTTCCAATTCATATCAGGTAATGTAGTTGAAGGAGGTGTACATGTATCTACTTTACCAGATCATCTCTTGGGTCAACAACCTACACATGAAGAATTAATTTCACATGCTAAACAGCGGAATGGAATCAGTTAGGTGTGAAACTAGGACTGGACAGTGTGGATCTCGCTGGATGTCATGACTATACTAGAATGTATCAGTTATGGATTATGAAGAAAGGAAGAGAAGCAACACGGAGGATTTTTTTAGATGCTTTAAGAGCTATTAGACAGAATGATGCAGCAGATGGTTATGAAGATTATTTAAAAACAATGGTATGTGACACTGTGTGTGCATCATTGTATGTATAATTATTGATTAATAGAGTGGGTCCCTTATCTAGGAAATGGTTCTCTGTCATTGGCCTATACATTAGTATACTAATATATGTATTATTTATATACTTGTGGTTTTACAATAGCATAGACTATATAAATGACTTGTGGTATTACCCAAGGAATGTAATCCCTCCATAAAATATTGTGTAGCTTCTAAACAACATTTTAAAATCATGATTTGATAGACTTATTGGGTCATCAACAATGATATAACCCTTAATACTTGTGATGAGATCTGTATTGACTTGACATTTTATTTGTTAAGACGAACTAGCTGTTCAAGCTCTAAGGTTTTTGTATTTTGAACTGTGAGTTTATATTATATGGAATGATATAGGACCAAAGAAAGAAACAAGGTAGCAACAATGAATATACAATATATACAAAATCCCATCATAAGTGACTAATATGTATCACTTTTTTAAACCTTTTGTCAATCCAGTGAATAAAACTCACTATTAATATGCTACTGAAAGACAGTATGTACTGGCAGTAGTGAATAGTCAATTTGTAGTTACTGATCAGTCCTGCCCTTGTATGTAGTTAAAGATTTTACTGCATATATAAATATAATATATATAATTATATATATATATATAATATATATATATATATATATATATATGTATTGGGCTTTTGTATAGATTTCATCCCTACATTTCTTCTCGCATTTTAATATGTTTCTTTATTATTTGCTTTAGGGCTATACCAATCCTTCATCACTTGGAATGAAACTTAGTTATTATTAATTTATAGTAATTATGTAGTTCATGGTAAATGAGAAAGTGGCATCCATTGACATAAAAAGCTAGTAGTGTAATAATGGATAAGTTCATGTTATTTTAGTGCATTGCTGCCAATGTACTATCCCAATGAAGCATTTTGATGATAAATTGGGACATTGTCGTCAGGCATTAGTGTGGTATATATTCCTACTAAAACTACAATCAGAAAAACATTGATTGTCAGACTACTTGCTATTGTTCCTGCAAAACATTGATTGTCAGGCTACTTTGCTATTGTTTCTGCAATATGTTATGCCTTAAGTTGATGGCTTTGGAAACACACAAAAAGAGAGGTGTCAGTTTATAAAAGTCTGCAAGAATGTTAAAAATGAAATTTGAGGCCATAAAGTACACTAAATAATAGGTGATACCTTTTCTTGGGCCAATCTCACAAATTAAGCCTTATAATTTATAATAATGATACATTTTGTCAATTAGAGTGCAAAGTATCCAGTAGACACACTAAAAGTCAAAGCTTTTTTCCTTTTGATTGAAGAAAAATGCTGAGTCATCAATAATCATCTTGCGCATCACATGGATTACGTCACTTGAGCAGGCTAAAAAGAATAAAGAAAATCTCTGGATAAGACGCAGCGAGGTTAAGCACTTTAGTGCATTTCATTAATGCTGCAATCTGATTGGGCTACAATATGTTTGCAATGTGCATGAATGATATATGCTTGTGTTCCCAGACCACATTCGCTCTAGGTAATGCGAACAGCAATGCCAGACTAGTCCAGACAGAATGTAGCCTTGAACCCAGACAATAGGAAAACATTGTAGATCTGGCTATGAGACTAGACAGTACAGAAGGAAGTACTATCATTTTTTTTCAAGTTTTAAAGAAATCATTGATCAATATATGGTAAAATGTTCCAGATGCTACATACCTGATACAATAATTAATGCATATTTCAGAACCTGGCTTCGATACCCAGGCATTCAATAGATTTAGTGTTTAGTATTTACTTCCATGAACTATGGCTGCAGTATCAACTTACAGGGGCAGTCTGTCAAATTGGCTGTGTTCCTGTTCCATATCACCATCACAATCATTGTGTAATCAGTTGTGTGCCATTATATTGAAATGTCACTTACATCACAGTGAAGTTTTTCCTTATCAGATCTCACCAGCTGGATGAAAAACAAGAACATCAATGACACAAACACTTATTGAAACTTATATCTTCTAAACAAATTATTTTTAAAAAGCATCTGCACATTAGGACGGAATATAGAGTAAAATTGGAATGTTAAAATGGGACACTGCAAAGTAAAATTGGGATATTGCATTAGGAGACAGTATTGTATAACATAGAAATGTTACATTACAATACAGTAGGGTAACATTAGGACACAATATAGGGTTATGTTTGGGTGACTACATACTACAGGATAACAATGGTTATATCAGGACATAGTATAGGAAAACATTATACCATTACATTAGGACACAGTATAGGTAGAATTAGGACAGTACATTAAGACACAGTATAACATTTGGATGTTAGATTAAGACACCATTTTGTGCAGCATTGGGGCATTATATTAGTAGGATAAAATTGGAAAATGTATTAAGACACAATAAAAAGTAACATTAGGACATTATATATTAGGACTCAGTATACATGTTTGAGAAATTGTTGGTATTATAACACAACAGGGTAACATTGGAAGATTATCAAAGTAGTGTTACTCATAGATTATATTGACATCACTGGGAAGTAATTAAGGTTTGCATTAGGGACAGTGGATATAACCTTTGTTTAGACAAAGTGAACATATTGGACTTGGCAACAATACTTTAATAGGTAAGGACACAGTGTTACTACTGGATTACACTGTCACTGTAACATAATCAGGAACAGTATTGTCTTAGTTTTAACTGCAGAGAACATTGTTAGACTAACAGACTGTATAGATTCTGGTTCCTACTTCTTGACTTACCAAACATTATGAGAACAATCTCTCTCCTTACAGACCTAATATTGATGAACGTCAAAAGCACTGGTTTTCAGCAGATGGTAAGTTTAACATATTGAAATATGCATATAGATTGATTTATTAAAGATGTTGTTATTGTATGGATGGTGTAAATGTACATAATATCAATTCTTAGTTTACTAGAAAGAACATGCACATCCACATGTGAAATATATAATTGTCCAGCAGGTTTTTATTTAGTACAATACACAATGTTCATTTATTTTATACCATTTTATATTATGAACTTATTAATTTTAGAGAGTAAAACTAAGAAAAGCACATCTACTTCAATGGATGAGCTCTTAGCTCAGCAACCTCCAATTCCAGAAATAGCTGCACATGCTAGAACAGCAGAATCAAATCATTTGGGTGTGATACTATAGAACTGGATGATGTGGGTCTAGCTGGATGTCATGTCTATATCAGGATGTATCAATTATGGATACAGGAGAAAGCTGAAAAACAACAAGGAGCATTTTATTAGAAGCTTTAAAAGCTATTAGACAGAATAATGTAGCATATAAATACAAAGAATATGTGAAGTCATTAACAGTAAGTTGATAGTAATTATTGCAATATACATGTAGAGGAGTGACATTGATACATAATTATAGATTATTATAACATGTAGAGTTATTCTTATTATCTATACATGTATATTTTAATACACTGTATAGTATTGTCAATTGTTGCATGTAAACACAATAGAGGAGAATCTATAGTCCATAGAAAAAAACCTTGATTGTTCATCGAATTAAAGGAACTATATTCTTCTCTTCAAACATGTACATCTGTATCATGACTTTAAGTTTATGGTTGATGATATTAATAATTTGTCTATCATAGCAGCATATACATGCAGATGTAATTGAGTATTCTTTTCTTTCACTTGCTTTATAAATAATATAATAATGTTATTACATGTCAACATTATGGATAATACATTAACAGAAACTGTAGAGCATCTAAAACATTAGTTGCAAGCAATTTTTGGAATTTTATTATCCAAAGTATATACAAAATTAACTTGTTTGATATTTAAAATGACATGTTTTGCAATAAATAAGCACAATATTACAATACTATAATAGTTAATGTCTATTACGATAGCTGTCTCTGGTTATTAGGTGGTACTTTTGTAATGTAGGGTGAACAAACTGAGTATACCAATCAGTTAGGAGGCGCTCTTATAATGCAAGAGGATATGCATATAGGAGATAGTAGTAAGTATATTACATGCAATTTTTATTACATTTTTTTAAAATTCTGTTTTTTAAAGCATAGTTATATTAAGCATGAGTGTTATAGCAAGAAGTGTATTTAAAAGATTGCTAAAGTCCAGAATGAAAGGTCAATTCTTGATCCGAAGAATTATAAATCAGATATACCAAGACTATCTTTGACTATAACATCAGGAAACTTGAATATCATGCAATCCAAATGTATTTTATTGTTCATTGTTAGTTTTTAAAGCTATTTGATCACCTAAAGTCTACCTTTCATTCACTTGACAGTAGAATGTTTAATCAACACATTTCTTTGAGCATTATAGCCATTTATGTAATAACATTTAATTCAAAAAAATTATTTAGTAGCTATTGCTCTAATTTAATATTCACTTTTAATGTTTAGAGAGCAAAATTATATATTACATTAATAAAAATGAAAGTCATAGGTAGTACTGTTCAAAATCAGAAGGTGAAGAAGTAATTAAAACCATTTGAAAATAAAGAATGTGGGGATGATCATGCAAACAAGACTATAATTAAGAGAACATAATATTATAGTTGACATGTAGTCCAAAATGTTATAGGACCATCTGACATGCACACATTGTACTAGGTGGAAAGGCCTTACTTTCTCACCATCAATATAGCAGTATGTATCATCATAACACTATGCATTTATTTAATTACACTCGTTAAGTATGCTTATATATTTTCTAAGCCAAAAATGTTTAAAATTTATTTGACGCATGCTTAACTGATGCCATCTGAAAAACTGGTAAACATTATAATACAAAGGCTTCATAGTTATATATTATACTTGATTAAAGTATATCAGTATGTTCATATACGATTTGCATTTGACTTTCAGTATAGACCCCTTAAATACGAGGGAAGTATTTTTTGAGATGAATATTATATTTACATAACTTCCTTGAAGGTCAATGTAGTGGTGAAATATGGGATAGTATGTCTTTGTTGTCTAAAACCAGCAACTTCTATTTTTGAAAATTGGCAAAAGGTAGCCTCTTCTAATTTAAATGTACCAACAACTACATTATTTTAGCTTTATCATATGAGCTTCCAACTTGATACATGTATATGTATCACAGCTGTCTTTAAAACAAAAAGGGTAAATATAGGTCATTAAGAACATGCTGACTACCTTTGTTTGAATACAAAACATTTTAGCTTCTGTGTATACAGTACTCAGGAGTATATTTTGAAGTCCATGTCATATACATCCTTTAATATTAAGTATTCCTGAATATGGTTTCTCACTAGAGAAGACTTTCGTGTATGAGTAACTCTACCAGGATCATTACTGATAACCTCCTTAAGAAATACTTGTTTGTGTTTATAAGACTCCCTTGTTAATAATTCCAGGACAGCATGTGAAAGTTTCCAAGTTGTTTTAGTGATTTTTCTTCTAATCACAAGACCTTATAACTTTTTTGTGCTAATATTAATTATCAATCAATATACTAGTGGCTTATTATCATTACAATTATCACAACATTTTACCCAATTATATAATAAAAAGTGATTAATATAAACCAAGTAAACTTGTTACATTAATGTGAATACTATTGTATAAGCTTTTGTGAACTTTATATATAACAATAAAAGTTCAAACATTACATACTTACTACTGTAAAAATTTTGTTTATAATTATTACTGAAATTATGACACCAGTCAACGGCACATGTCCTATTCTAACCACACCCACAAGTCTTATCTCTTTTACTTTATTATCTATTGTACATGTGCTCAAAGAGTTATGTACTTGTATTTGTTAAACTGAACAATAGGAACTGACTATTGTAGTTAGTACTAAAGGATTGAATTTAGAAATTCAAAATATTTATAATTTATAGCCACCATATTTTGAAGTCTAATTAGTATTTTCCTCAATACCAAGTATCACTGGTACATCTTGATATGTACCAGTGACACTTCAAGTAATTGTGGTAAAGAACCAGCTAGTGGGAGACCTTTCAAGAAAAAAGGGAATGACTTACAAAAAGTTACCTTTATTGCCTAAAGAAATTACATGAAAATAGAGGTATAGTCTGATTTAGTGACATGTAATAAAGATACTTTACTGAATTATTGTCATGTTAGGCAGGGAAGAGAGAAATAATGGTAAACAATAGTTATAATCAATTTCTATGTAGATTGTATTAACTTGATTATTGCATAAGATGTTAACAACGTTTTTAACTTTTTTACAAGTACATTTGCATTTAACTTTTAACGCATGCGCAAATCATAGTATTGATAATTTTAACTAGTTTAAAATGTTACCTAGGAGGTATATAGTTTATGATGCTGTTCTTTTTATACAGGTCATAAACGACCCAACCAGATGGAGGAAATGCCAGTATCAAAAAAGAATACTACTATTACTATTACTACTACTACTACTACTACTACTACTACTACTACTACTACAAGTTAACAATTAATAAAGCTAATTTAAGATAGTAATAAATGTAACTGTTCATATATTGCTTCAAATTAAGTGTTATCATGGCCAATAACATAACTTTAGGACTGCCTAGCGCATGATAGCATGTTTCAACTGACAAGTAACAACAGTAGCTTTTAGCCTCACTAAAGAAGAAAAGTGTACAAATCCCATGTAAAGTTTTTAAAAATTCAGCTCATCATGATGGAAGCTTACCAATTATGAGTATGATTAACTATGTTGTGAATATAATTAAACATTTGTTTTATGTAGTCATTCACAAAGATTGCCTGAAAAGAAATCTTGTGTGAATTGGGTTAATATAGGGCCAGTTGGCACTTACAATATACAGGCATAGATATAGACAGCTAGTAGGCACAGGTAGTCTACTATTGTTTTTCAGCAACATGGCTTATAATAACAAGTTCATTGTTGTATATTTGCTTTCTTATAAGTAGTAATTGTCTCACACACTATGAAAATTATTTAGTAAATGCGATATAAATAATCACAAAACATAACATTACTTTTAAGTTTTTTTTTTTGCATGTGACGTGATCCTGAATATGCACAAATTCTCACAATAATCAAGCACACTCAAAACGTAAACAATAGTCATTGCAGAAAGCCTTAAAAACTTAAACTTAAATTTTAGGCTAAGGCTTAGAGATAGGGCTATATAATAGAAATGGTAATGAATAAATCAACTTATTATTGGCTTTTCTTCTATATGAATTATTTTTTATGACATAGTACTTGTATATACTTTGTATGCTTATGAGTGTAGACTCTTTTATGTTATAAAGTTGACAGCTCCCTTCAAATAGATTGATAATAAAATATAGCAATCACTTTACACTTCAGACTATATATATTGACTTAATCTAATTAGTTTGATAACTAATTTATCAGTTGCCCATTTTATTTTAAAGTTACTTATTGGCTTTGCTCCAATCAAGCATGTTGTAGCTATGTTGCTTAATTGATTGAACTTCATAAAAAACTAGTCAACTGTTGAGTAGATTTAAAGTCAGTTATCATAACGAACCTTTGACTATTTATGCTTCCCATCATAGTGAATACTGTTGAGACCATAATTTGTTTATAATTTCTTTGGTCTTAGCCTCCGATATAATTTATTGCTGTTATATTTAATGAGTCATGTGAACAAGCAAGACTAATAGTAACTTAATCTTGTTGTACCTCTATATTCTTTATTTTATCCATTTAATTTGATATATTATTAGGAGAAGCAGGAATGCTTGAACAAAGTAAAGCTAAAGATGATCAACTAGAAAAGTCACAACTAGTAAAGGAACAATGAGCTCAACAAAAAGAAGGTATTATTAGTAATCTTATCCAGATATATGATATTCCACAGTAAACTATGATTATTACTACATGTTATAATTATTATCACACAGATGTATTTAATGGAATGGTCATGGTAGGAAAGAACTACTCCAAGTTGAATGCTGCTAAAGATCAGCAATTATCAGTTGAAGAATGTGGGTTAAAAATTTTAATACCTGCACAAGATATCGTGCCTGTAAATGTTTCGTACAAAATTACTGCTAATGGATTATGGGGTGGCAAATTTGAATTTCCTGAAAATACTCAACTTATCAGTGGAGTGTGCTATATATCTAGCTCATTTTAGTTTAAAAAAGAAGTGACAATTGAACTGGAACATTGTGCTAATGTAGTTGATAAAAAGCAAGCAGAATATCTCAGTTTTGTTGTTTGTAAATTTGATCCACCTTTCAAGTTTAAACACCTACGAGGAGGAACACTTTGTCCTGGTTCACAATATGGCAGTATACGTCTCAAAAAATTTTCATTGCTGGCTATAGTATTTTGTGCTGCATTAGGTTGTACCACATTGGGTCTAGGAGGAGTAGTTCTAGGTGGTGCAGTTGGCAGTGCTATTGGATATCATTATGCAACTAGTAAGTATATACTGATCACTTATACATGCATGGAATAAAAAGTTTAGAGCAATGCTGTTGAGTCAACAATTGCATGCTTTGTGTATAAAATAAACTTTGATTTCAAATCCAACATATTAGTTATGGATAATACCTACTTTATACAGGTACTAATGTTCTTAACTGCAACTACAGAGCTTATATCTTCTACAAAGTAGTTAATGTGGGAATGTGGATGATGAGATTCACTGTCGTTCAAGATACCACATATTCTAATGTAATAAATGTTTGTCACTTTAAATGATTATTTAATCATTAACTTTTCTTATATAGGTAATTCTAAACTTGACATCTAAACATGGTAATGAAGAAGATAACTTTCCATTTCGTTTTGCTACTGAGGTATCTTTACCAAGAGAACGGGTTGACACAGAAGAGAGTTTAAAATTATTAGGATTGTCTGATGAAGCAGTTCATGGTTGGGAAATAACACCACTACGTATACCACCAGTAGTAAGTTATGTTACATGTCAATGTGTGTGGGGGGTGAGGGGGGTGGTGAAGTATTGATGAAAAACTATGTGTCAACCACATGTACTATAATTTATCTGTTTTATATTTCAATTACTCTGATATAGATTAACAGGAAAGACGCTGATGACTTTAGTCAGTCATGGAGTCTTAATCCTCCAAGTATTCCTGTACAAATATCTGCTAATCATAGAATGAGTGACTTCAGAAATAATCTCAAATATCCTATAACAATTGAAGTTACTGACAGTCAAGCATTAGCTAAAGATAGATCTAACTAACATTGTGATTACTAGATCACTGACCAGTAATGTACTAAGTGAGTGTTTGTCTAATATTAACTTATCTTTGTAGTATCCTAATTATCACCTTACTTTGAGCATTTCTAATATTGTTATTAATATCTATTTTTAAGCTAAGTGCCAAAGCACAAGGCAATTATAATTGTGGTAGTTAGAACTCTCAATTCTAAGCCAAAATACATGTATTATGTACATTATCTTCTGTAAATGCAGTATTGTTTGTGTTATATAAGTTTTGTGGTTCATTATAATAACAAAAACATATATAATAGACCATACTAATAAAATACACAAACCAACAAAAAACAATTAAAGGTTTAGAAATGAATTTAAAGCTGATGAGTTTGTTCCATTTTATGGTATGTATGTTTGTACTCAGTAATGCAATTATCAATATTCAGGAATTCAATAATAGATTTATAATGAACAATGCCAGTGAGTGTAAGACGAAGGGTGATGGACAGAGAAAGACTCAAGCATGCTAGATACGAGATGCTTCTAGTGTCCACTCACAATGAGATATGATAGCGGGGAAGGAAATGTAAGCACAAGTACAATTTGATTCAGCAAAGTAGATTTCACCATTAAAATAAAGGCAAATTCAACTTTTTGAGATAAGAGAGAGTTCCCTAATGATACCTTACATCTATGCATTTGACCAATGCTCCCTTATATTGCTCAACAGGACACTTCTGTTTAAGCCATAACTAGTTATTCTAGTATGGACTTCCAGTTCATAGACACAACCAACTATGAATATTGTGTTTATACTTGTATTTTGGCTATTTTTTTAAACAGCTTGATTAATAAAGTCATGTGTTAATACCAATAACATGACTAAACTAATTATTTCGTTTAACAAAGCAAAGATCATTTCGTTAGATCATTACTAAATTGTATATTTTTCCATTTCATGTTAGGTAATATAGTTGAAGGAGGTGTACATGTATCTATTACAAATATAACTTAGTTTGGGCATATTCTTACTTTCTTTATCTGGTATGTAACATTATGATATTGTAATGACATCACGACACATAAATAATTGAGACAAAGACACTCAACCAGCTAGTTTTAGAGAGTAGGTTGTATTATTTTACCAGTTAATTCTTTTGTTATAGAGCATTGTTATCTAAATAACATGTTATCTGAATCTTATAGTTATCTGTCACTTGTATCACAGTGTAATACTTTGTTTTATAGTTCATTAAGTGGACCTTTGCCAGATGTATAGTTCTCTATAAAGCACATAAGTTCCACCTATCTTTGCTTTGGAACCAACCTTACCTTATAGTGTACTAAAAATAAATCCAAACCTACAAACCCTCTGTTTTATTGAATACATCATGGGGCTGAATTATCTTATGAAATTGTATTTTAATGGCTTATTTTATGCACTATTGATATTAAAAGTGTAATTAGAAATGTTGTGTTTGAATTATTGACAGATTTTTTAACAATCTCACTTGTTTATTCATGTATGCATGATTACACTTATATTCATATATTGTTTAATAAAGAAAAATTCATTTCGTTCATCAATATTAAATTATATATTTTACATTTCATATTAGGTAATATAGTTGAAGGAGGTGTACACGTATCTAACTTACAGATGAACTCTTGGATCAACAAACTACAATTCAAGAGTTACTAAACATGCCTGAACTTCAGAGTAGAATCAGTTAGGTGTAACACTACAGCTGGATAGTGTCAATCTAGCTAAATGTCATGATTATACCAGTATGTATCAATTATGGATCATGGAGAAAGGAAGAGAAGCAACAAGGAGGAGTTTATTAGATGCTTTAACAGCTATTAGACAGACTGATGTAGCAGATATTTATGAAGATTATTTAAAAACTATGGTAAGTTACATTGTCCATATATCGATGTATACATGTACATAGAGTGGAACCCTTAGCTAGGAATAACCTCGTATTATTAACTGTCTTGACCTATTTTTTTGTTGCTAATCACAACTTGGTTGATTTTAGATGTAATATTTCCATTATATTTATTATAAGACTGGCTTTATAATTATGCAAACTATTTGTAAACTCAATTTGCTGTATTAGAGTAAACAAATTTCTGGTGAAAACAAGCACTTATTTGTGGTCCCTTCAGAGCCTCCTAGAAATTATGTACGTTTTCACTACCTAGTAATAACACAATTAAAACAAAGGTCAATTTTAAAAGAATGAAATTGTAGTCTCCTAACATTTTCTTATGCGCTATTACTCTTATTAACATGTGTACCAGACTAAGTAGCAAGCATGGCTAAATATTGAGCCATAGATTTAGCCACTAAGATTTCTGAAATTGAAGCTGTTGAAGTTGGAAGTAAAAGTAAATTGTCTATAGCAACTGCATCAGTGAAAGATAAGCTGTTCTTTGCCCTTACATGGTTCTTTGAACAGCAAGGTTCTATAGAATTAAATACTTGTTAGAGGACATGTCTTCAGGATATGAAGGCACTTTTGATTACTGACTATTTTTGAACTTGAGTATGTGTATAATGTATTGTATTCTATGCAAGGCAAGATCAAATAGAAGGTTTACTGACCACTAGACCACCTTTTATGAATATCTCTATCAATAACTGGATATTAAAGTTTTGAAGAATTAGGCCTATCATTGTTTTTTTAGTAGTTTCTAGCTCTGTTGATAATGTTGACATACATGTACTGTCCAATATAGTGCTGTGTATATCAAGTATCATCACTGCACATTTACTGAGATGACTAATAATTACAAGAGGACTTTCAGAAAATGATGATCTGAGATTAATACACCATCTACTTCCTTTGGTTTGTTGTTCTTTTATTAATCTGCTAACAACCTCTTCACATTGTTCAATAGTTGGTGAAAAAAGCCAAACCGTCTTTATATCATCTCTCCACTCAACTCTTCCAGTATGTCCTGTTATAAACAGAGTTAGTATGTAGATATAGTATACACATATAATATATAGAGTTATCAATTGTACTATACAAAGCATTATAAATTAAGCTCTAATGAACAAATTACAGGTATTACCTCCTAATTTGAAATCATCATGAGATAATTCAGATTTAGCTAGTCGTAATTCTGTAAAATTCAAAGGGAATGACCCATAGATTCCATTCAGAGTCCCCTCACACCATCCTTCTTCAATCTATAAAAATATATAATATGAATAGAAATGATCTTTAAATAACATGTTGACATAATGAACGGATAGACAAAAACAATGTGTCCATACCTTATTAACATCTTTGATTACATCTCCAACATTTATAGTTAAATTGGTAGGAAGTATTTTGTTGAAAGATTGTTTGACAACAGCTTCTGTATAGACCACCAATACATTATTATAATGTAACTTTATGAAACATCATAACACAACATACTATAACCTGACTCTTTATCATCAGTTGAACCTTTTGTCTGATCTTTTGTATAATATATGCAGTCAGGAGTGTATGAAGAAGAGAAGGAGTGTTAAATATTCATACACTAACATGTACTATCTGTTATGACATGTCCTTATCTTAGAATACCATATAAGATATATGCTTTCATAGACAAAGTGGTTGCTAACTTTTGTGGTTGTGCAGTTTCATCATGTGGTATTAAATACTACAAGAGATCAAGGTTGACAAAGAAAAGGTGAGTGAGACTAAGTAAAAAGAAAATATGTGAAGTTGTTTAGAAGTCATTGACTTGTTTGTATCTGTCATCAAAATAGTTTATTTGTAAACAACAACATGTGATTACATGGTTTAAGATCAAGTACATACTAAAATAACATTTCCATATATGGGCAATGGACACATCCTAAGACATAGATATGGTACTATGACACTTACCATTAATAGATAGTGTGGACTTTTCTTGACTAGACTTATGAAGTCCTTCATTAGTTAATGGTTTCTGAGGCTTTTGGATAAATGCTAAATTTAGTAACAATATCATATAATGAAAAGTAACAATTATCTACTAATATCAGTTACCTTTCAAACTTTGCTTTAACTCCTCAATCTGTTTGTCTCTCTCTCTTAATTATAATGTCAATGTTGTTATTATTTCTTGTAGTGTCTCTATTTCTCTTTTTCTCTCAACAGACAGTGACAATAACTCCTTCTCAGTAGCTATATGCAAAGAACATAAAACATATGATCATTATATCTTACATCTACCTTCCTTTGTTTTCATCAAATTTTGTATTTCCTTCTCTTTTATTTGTTTATTATCTATAAATACACAACTAGTCACTATACATTATCTATTAAATATAATAGTTATAACAGTGACCATATAGTATAACATCAATGATATGTCTCTATTATAATACATGGACATGTACAATATATTAACGTTACCTTCATGTTCTCTGGTAATAGATTCTTTTTCCATTATCATTTTTCTACTGATGGTTTGTTGTAGTTCCAGTTGATTTCTTAACTCCTTCGTGTTCTTATCTACAACAGTTTTAATCTCTTATATACAATAGATGTAGTAACTGATGTCTAATACTACTCATCTCTTACCTCATCTCTTTGACGTTTATCATGAATGGTGTGATAGCCAAATGTTAATTTTATCACTCAATTCTCTTTCAGTAGGTTAAGATTCCTCTCTGCTGTTGTTAGTAAGAAGTCTATCAAATTTAGAGTAGCATAGCAGGTAACAATGATGGAGTTGCCATCACTAACTGCTCTAACTTATACAGACTTAGCCATGTCTCCAAATGCTTTTGATAGCAAATCTTTGATATCTCTAAGTATGTATTTGTCAGTCTCCCACTCCAGCACAAACTCAATAGTCTCACAAGTGAGATGATGAGAAAATGAAGTTATCTTGAAGTTCTGTTTAAAGCATATATCAGTTTTGATATTCTTACAAAATGTATTAACAGCTGTTTTGAATTCTTCAATGTGTGGTTTAGCCACTGTGATCTTGACAATAGCCTCCAAACAACAGACATTAATAATAGTACATTTATTTTGTACAAGATCCATCACATCATCAAATGATTCAGCTGTAGCCAGTTGGGGTCTTAGGTCACGAAAACATCTTTGAAGATATATTTTGAGATCTTCTAGTGAAGGAATACCAGTCTTAATGAGAGGTGACATTGTCATTATAAGATTTCCAAAGGTAACTTTCATCTGATCAAAATTATATTGATAAGTACGCTGAAGGTTGACTCGGGAAGGAAACTTTTTTCTATGAAGGTTATAATGGAAGATTAATATTATATAATTTATTTACCATATACCTTGAGTATATCTTTAGTAACCTGTACTGTTCCTTCAGATTTCAACAAGACACTCGTGAACACTTTTAAAATATTAGGGTCTTTAGACACTATAGTACACAGTGCTCTCAATGAACCTTCTCCTAGTACACTTCCTAATCTATTCACTTCATCTGATGTCTCTTTAGAGACTACTTTCTCTGCATGTAGGTAACATCTGAACAATCTCCACACGAAGAATAAGTGATGAGAGTCTATCATAATATTCCTGTAGAATTTAACAAGCTGAGACACCTAAATAAGAGCTACAAAATGACTATCTCATACCACATGCTATCAATATTAGCTAATAACTTGATTAGTTCATGTTTAGTGGGAGTCTTCTTTAAGACGTCAGAAATATCTAAAACAAAAATCTAAATAATTTATATAATTTTTTTGTTGTACAACATTACAATGACAATCTAACAAACTATTGTAATCTATGAAGTATGTGTAGCATCTTTGTTGTTTTATTAGATTTTTGACTAGTAGCATTTTTGTCTGTGACATCATTATAAGTATATATCATAGATGTACCTGGGCTTTCTGACATGACTGAAATGCCTGATTGGAGTTCTTTAGTTGATATATGTTCAATAGACTCTACACCATTAAATTAAAACATAATAATAGTAACAATATTATTATTATCATCAACTTATAATTTCTCAATGATACATATATATACTAAATATTCTGAAATACATAAGTTTTGTCGATAGGCAGAGCTAAGAAATCATATTTTAGTTATTATTTCCAGAACACAAGAATTTACAAGTTATTTTTATAATACTCTAGATTAGTTTCTCACCTTATGTTGTTGTTAATAGTGATATCAAATCATTATTCTCTCTTTGTTTCTGTTCAGACATTTGTTTTTCTGACTTCATATTAATTACTATGAAATGAAAAAAAAAAACACATTACTGTGTAATAGACAATATTTTTAATATTTTGTGCTTAGTGGTATTGAATTTAATTTAATTTAATTGTCATTGGTAAGTTGAAGTTAATGGATTCAATATATAATTTTTGTTATTAAGTGGAGATAAAGATATGATAGAGTTATTCAATGATACACTTTATGATAATAATAATTAACCCTGTACAATCAATAACCATTTTAATAGGATATTCATAACTGTCCTTACCTTGATGTATAGTTTTCATTTCTGTTGTCAACTCTCTAACAACAGTGTCCAGTGACTCCAATTTGTGTCTCAGATCCTCTTCAGTCTCCTACTCAATATATAAAACTCTACTATCTATTTACCTTATATAAATGATTCTTGTGTTACCTCATCTCTTTTATATTTATCATAAATGAATTAATAGTGACCAATAATGAGTTTTTCCTGCTTCAATAATTCTAGCATTTCATGAGCTTTGGCAATAAGTGAACCAAGTAGATCAAGTCGAAAGAAACAAGTGATAACAATTGAGTTACTCCTTTGTATGTAACGAATCTCCACATTTCTTCCAAGTGATTGTGAAATTATCTCCTCAATATCTTCCAATGTGCAGTCTCTGGGATCTGGATGTGCAGTCTACAAATACAATTGTCTCACATTTAAGAAGAGAAGGAGTTGTTGTCACTTTGAAACTTTCACCAAGACAAAGGGAAGCCTATATTACTATATTAATACAACTAATTTACTGATGCCTGAGAAAAATCTGTGGGTGTGACCAATGCTAAAAGTCTGCTAGTTGATCTCCATTAGGCAATAGACATCAACCTCATGTAGTCTGAAATTACTCTTGAGCAAGTTTATGGTCAGCTGCACCATGGCAGTATATAGTATGTATGCAATAGTAAAGTATAGATAAATGCAGGAAAGGATCAAACATTGTATTTCTTTGTCATCTTTTGGATTCGAATCTCTCTTAGAGTTCCGTCATTACATTTCTGCAAAGTACTATAGGATTTAAAAATTTTAAAAAGCACGATCAATTATTAGAACAAGTATCTTCACATGATTGCATCAAAAAAAAGTTGCAAAAAATTTCAGATATTTCTACCTTAAACAACTAGTTTCTTCTTCATAAAAATCAAAGTGGCAAGTTTATATGGACCTTATGACAAGTTTAAAAGACTGTTCAAAACACTACTTTCTTGATGGCTACATTTTATATTATGGAGCAATAGTGGTTGATTGGTAATCTTATAATAATTTATATCAATATATAACAGTTCAATAATCTATATGCATTACATAAACTTACCAAGTCAGTATTTTGTAAAAGATATCACCATCAGGTGATATCTGTTACAAATTTCTTCATTGATATACAGGTTTATATAACACATATAGAACTCTGAACTATTTTCTATAATAGACATAATATCTGAGAGACTGTTGTAATCACTGGCTTTACTTTATGATGTATATAGTCTAATTTCTTTTCTGGTAAATTTTCCTAAGTTCATGTATTAACATTACACCTGATGCTAATCCGAAACCAATTGATGATAGTTTGTTACTGAGATATACTATTTATAACTAACCTTTATTTAATAGATCTTGATATTGATGAAATCATGGATGCCATTCCTGACAAGTTTGATTTATTGAATGTAGCAGATGATGTAAAAAAATGGCATGAGTTGTTTGGGAAGCGTCTTCTCAAAGATTGAGAGAAAGGTGATTTATGATTTCATAATTTTACTGATCTTTTGTTTCTGATTGATGATTTTATTTGCACTTGGGACTCCAACATTAATGCATTAAATAAACCAATTACAATTAAAATTAAGAGTAATAGAGCTTGTTTTAAGTTTCTGATGTAGTTAGAGATCATTTAAGTAATCAAGATGTATATGAAAAGTATATGTATCAATTCAGGAAATAAAGTAAAATTCAATATTTCTTTGTACTACATTTATATGTTTACAATCTTTTGAGTACTCCCCTGGTAATTATTGTAGTTTTATGATTATCAGTATTATAATGTAGCTATTTTTATGCAAAATATTTGGCAATTTTGCTTATTATTATTCATTTGATGCAATTTGCTTTTAAAAATTTCATGCCTTTTGCTTGAGGAATTGAAGTATAAAATAATAGTTACTGTGAAATTAGCTTAGCTTTGGCAAACTCTTCATAATAATTTGAGTAGTTTAAAATGCAATTATGAAAGTATTCTGAGCTCTTTGAAGTCACTCATAACAGCTTAAAAACAATTCAATCATCAATGGTTACCTGGAAGATGGTGATCAAGGCTCTGTTGCTCGTAAGCTTACAGATACATTTACATGACCATCTATACCATATCTATCATGTCAGACATTTTTACATAACACTGCTTCAAGGTCTCTATTTGCATCAAATAAACTACTCACCTAGAGTCTTGTGAGTATAATGTATTATTTAGTTGAATATTTTTGAACATAATTTCTAATATTAGTTTATGAACTATTATCTCAACAAATATATTTCTCTACAATCATGACTGAACTATTTTCTTAATCATTGTTACTGTTAACATGTCAATGTATTTTTCACCATTAATAATCATCATAACACCAATGGGCAGTCTAGTGAATGAATAAGGAAGAAAGAAAGGGAGAAGTTTCATATACAAGTACACACACAGTGCATGCATATATTATACCTGAAATATACATTTAATTTCTGTTCTTTACTTATAAATTCTTGGAGAGCAGTTTGTATTATTTTATTGTTATTATCACTCAGTGGCTTTATGAAGTGAAAACTCACATATAATTATATGTACCTAATAATGATTATTATTATACTTTAGCAGTTGTGACAACACTGTTGACTACTCCTCTGTAAACACACATTATTGCTTTGATCACTCCAGGGACATTGGTTAAGTGATTATTTTGACTTAATGCACTTGTAAATCAACATGATAACAATAACAGATAATATGTCACTGTGGATTAAGGACTTACAAAAGAGGTTCATAATTATAGTGAGATCAGAATACTGCTTTTCATTTAAAATGTCATTAAGAGCAGCTACTTTGCCAATTAATTATTTAATTACTTTTTTTACATATGCATATCATTGTGCCTCAGTGGACTATTGCAATATAAAAAGAGATAACAATAATAATGGAACGGTTTTAATAGGTTTAAGGAGTGTTGTTTGTAGTGAAAGGATTTTATACTAAATTAAAAGACAAAATATTGTGATGCTGTGCAATGTAATGGATGAATACCTTAATAATATTAACTTATTTTTATTGTCATGCCTGTAGTTAATGTGCATGATTACTATATTATGATGTCATAGGTAAAAAGAAGTCTTTACATTATTTGCTATGCATCCAATCACTCGATCATACCTGCAGTAAAGGAAATGGATTATATGATAAACACATGAAATGCATCAGTTGTCTTATATATTGTATACACATGTGAAATCTATGTGATTATTGCATGCAGGTGTATCATGTATTGTATGCTTATATATATATATATATATATATATATATATATATATATATATATATATATTATATATAAATATATACAAATACATACATACATACATACATACATGCATACATACATACATAATTATATTTATATGTATGTGATTAATACATACAAATGTCTTGTCTTATATATTAAATTGATATGTAATACTACTAAAACCATATCATATATTAGAGCTGACATATGAGAAAAATGTGGTTAAAATCACACATAAAGTGTATGCATTATTTCATACAGTGATACATATTTAAACTTTCCAGTACTACAGGTGACGTGGCACAAATGTTATAGTATCATATGTATTAACTTAACTATAGATGTCATATTTGTCCATATATTGATCAGTCATGATCAGTACCTAAATAATACAAGTCCAAAGTTTGTCTAGTAGCAGAATAGTTAATTCTTAATTCTTTTTTACTTTAATGTTAAAAAAAACTAGATTATCATACAATCATACGAATGTACACTTTTGTAGTGTTATTGAATGTGTTGAATTGTGAAGAGCAGAACTTACTGAAAATTATTAATTTATAAATGTACGCTGTAGATATCTAACATATAGTTCTCTAAAATCTTTGTTCCACTGACTAAACTGTTCTCTTGATCTTTGTATCTGTGAACATGTCAATGTATTTGTTATCAATAATAACTATCATATTACCAATGAAATTAGAATAGCTTCAGTGAGAGAGAGAGGGAGAGAAAGGGGTTAGTTGTATACAAGTACACATACAGTGTATATACCTAACAATTTAAATCCAGTTCTTTATTAGCAATTTTATGGAAAACAACTGTTGTTCATATGAGGTTATTTGTTGAAAGACATTAGTGAATACACAATAAATTAATGAATATTACCAAATTTTGCATGCACAATTGACTTAACCACTTATATCAAAGGCTTTAATTACTCCAAGGACTTTAGCAAACTGTTATACTGAGGCCTAGGTAATGCATGTATTAATATTAAAGATTGATGAATTGGGTCAAAACACTGCCAGTTTCTTTTAAACCACATAATATATGTATACATCAATCATAATATTAACATGATAGTACAGACTACATGGAAGTATACTATTACATTAACTTTTACTTATTGCAAATGACCTTTTTAAAGTAAACATTATAACGACATGTCAACTTAGATTGTAAATAATCTTGAGTAGCTAAGCCAGTCTCTTAGTTGCAATCATCAGGGGGATGGGATGGCTATGCAAAACTACTTGTAGGTACTTAATGTATCAAAAAGTTTTTTCGATCGTAATATTTAGGACGGTGAAAGTTATCTATTGGGAGGAGAGAATGTGTTCTTGTCTAAAAATAGCAACAAATCCATACGAGTGTACCACTTTCTAATTTTACGGATAGTAGTTATTTCCGGTATTTCAGACCAGACCCGCGCTACAACCAAGACTACTTGCTAAAGCACTAGCTTTCTTATAGCTTGTGTTGATACTTGTCGTGTTGTTGTCCTTGGAAGCAACAAGGTACTAACCTATTAAATGACTCCTCTGTATATTCATAACTTATTGATTAAGTTTGCAACCTTGGGGTCACACCTTTTATTGGGTGAAGGTTCATAAATCGGCCAATAAGGAGGGCTTACTTCTTACCAAACTAACACATATTGACCTTTATATGTTTATATGTACCTTTTATATATGTATGAATGGCTCTTCCTATAATTATATACTTTAAATAAACTGCTGGTTTGATTGATACTGACATTGTGACTCAAGATACGTTAAGAAACTATCCTCATTCCCAGACTACCATAGCCCACAATATGGTACCTAGTATATATCGTCAAGCCTCATTGCATAATATATTCAAAGTAGTTTTTATTAGCATTTGTTTTATATGTCTTTAGTAGCTGTAGCAGCCTTACCCCTATATTTTAATTTAGTGCTTTTATTCACTTATTGTCAATATATGACGTAATTAGAAAATGGATAATAAAATATTTTATGTACAGGTATATAGCTATTTATGATATCTATAAGTATGATATTTATTGTATGAATGTAGTACTCTTTAAAATTTAGCCTTGTATTGAGGCATTTAAGAACTATGGTGTGTTATTTTCTATTGTTACATATAAAGAGTAATGTCTGTGTCATTAGCAATGATAATCATGATCATAATTACAGTAAAAGTTGAGTATGGTTTTTATAAGGAATACATACTTTCCTGTCATTATATTATTACAATTTTGTCTTTTAAAACTGATAACATTAATTTTAATGCTAAACATACACATGTGCAATAAATGATTAAATAAATTGGAACAGGTGTCCTAGCTATGAAATGTATAGAGGGTGTCTTAATGTGTAATTGTATAACATAGTTAAAGCAAATATGATTAAAACATTTTCTAAATTGTTTGGCTAATTTTTTCTTCAATATTCTTTAATTATAGTAATGATTGATATATCTCAATGGAGGGCGAGTATTGGATTGTGGACATGTCGTCAGATGTCATACAGTACTCATTGTAAAGAGACTTTACTTACTGAGAGCAGTAGTAGGATAGATGGAGTGACTATTATCAGGAAGATTAAAGATCTTACTTTATCCATAGGTGTCTTTCTCTCGCTTCTTCTTATTTTATCAGGAGATGTTGAACTCAATCCTGGACCTGAAACAGGTAACCCTACTATTAAAATGAATAGCCTATGTCCCTTTTTACACATTTGTTAATCACTTATAATGAGTTAAATTAATTGTTCTTATTATGGACAAAACATTTATTCCAGAATTGGAATTTTATACATAATAATCTGATACTACTCTGGTCAATAATAATTGACTATCACATAAACAATAATAACTCACCGAACTATAATGATCTTAAGTAGAATTAACTCAATTGATAATAGTTGATGAAATTAGGTCAGAAATTATTTCCAGTACGCATGTAGTCTTTTTGCTTTAAATTATGTAGTTTGGAATCAATATTTACCACATTAGTCTAAGGAATGTATTATAATACATATAGCCTTTGTGTTACATACTTTCTTATTAGTCATTAATGATGAATTAGATTACCCTTATTACTCCTGCAAATGTCAGACCTAACCTGACATTTGTTAATAAGTCAGGTGACTCCTGACTACATTGTGAAGTAGTACTGAGAGGGTATAATGGCAGCAGGTAAATGAGAATCATAATTGTAGACAGTAATTGTCCATGATTTACTAGTTAATAATTAGCTCCACCCTAATATCTTGAATGTTCTTGGTATTTGTTTGACACAGAAGTTATGGCACATATTCTATTTATAGCCCAATGACAGACCATTGTATTTTAAGTAGTAAATTTGTTATATCAGTGTCAGTGAAGTCAATGAATAATAAACAGTAAATGTTATTAACAGTAGAAGAATATTAGTACATGTAGATGTCCTAGTTAATTGTATAAATATAATTACAATTTTTTATTCTAACTTTCTGTATTAAATTACAAGTACATTTATTGATAATTGAAGTTTTCATTTGTCAACACTTAATCAATACCACATTCATTTAAAATGATAATTTTAAGGCATGATTTAATTTACATTATGACATTTGTTATGATAATTATTTTGTTGTTATTTCAGGTATTACTAGTAAATTAAGTGAGTATCCTACAAGAGAGGAACTGTGCTGGCTATTAAATGATATTAGGGACAAATGGTATGAGATCGGATTATCATTACAAATAAGTCGTGATGTTTTGGATGATTTAAAACACAGGGAAGGGATTGATGAATTCTCAGCAGTCATTATTATTTTTGTAACAGCTCAACCATCCACTGTTACCTGGGAAACAGTGATAACCGCTATTGAAAGTCCTATTGTTAATGATAAGAAGACAGCTGATCTGATACGTCGATATCTTAGTACATGTAAGAGTAATAAGTTATTATAAAGTAATAAGGTTATTAATAATGGTCTTCAGACTACTCCTGTAAAATGTGTTAAATTCAATTTGAGTCAACAATGATAACACACAATATACATCAGTTGAATGTGATTAAAATATCAAGTTAGTCTTGACTCACTTTGTTAAATAGTTGTAAAATGGTGTGATGTTGATTGCATCAGCTATAATTGAATGCAAGAATGTTTTGTACATGTTATGAATAATTGTGATGAGTTTGTAGATAGTCATGTGAATGTTATGGTAAGAAACCTTCCTCTAACCTTTCCATATAATGTAACACTTGTCATCATATGTAAGAGTCATGGTTAAGGTTATCAAAGCTTTTTGATAAGTCAGTGTATAGCTGTAAACTTCATTGAACTAAATTGAATATGAACACACCTAATGTCATTGTCAATACACTATGTCCAGTTTTAGAATTACAAGTACTACATACTTATTTTACTTTTATTATGACTAATTCATTGTTATAGGGTTAGCATATTAATGACTTTATAATTGCCTCTAATTAATTGACTTATATACAAGTAGTAGTTACCAATCCATCTAGTCTATCCAGCTACATCCTCTGTTTGGCTAATGTGTTAGAATGAGCTAACAACATAATTTTAAGTAATCATGATAAATGGAAATTAAGAAGCCATACATTCTCCTTGAGTGTACTATTTTATCGTTTGATCCATTTTGGCTGTGTTTGGAAATTTTCAGACTTGAAACATCATAGTTAATGATTTAAAGAGTCATAAAACAGCATTACCTTCAAAAGATTAAAAGAGGTTTCTTCAGTATAATAATAAACAGTAATGTTATTAACAATAGAAGAATAGTAGTGCATGTAGATGTCCTAGTTAATTGTATAAAATATAATTACAATTTTATATTCCAGCTTTCTGCATTAAATTACATGAACATTTATTGATAATTGAAGTTTTCATTAATTTTGTCAATACTTAATCAATACCGCATACATAATATATAAAATGATAATTTTTAAGATACTAATTAATTTATTATATGACAGTTTATTATAAAGTTGTTTTGTTGTTTGTTCAGTTATTCCTAGGACTCTAAAAGAGATTCCAGATGATCTGTTTGTAGAGTTTCAGTATTATAGTAATAAATGGTACGAGATTGGATTATCATTACAAATACATCGCAATCTTTTGGATGATTTAAAACGCAGTTGGAAGAGTGATATTACAAAAATTAATGATGTAATTAGAATCTGGGTAAATACTAAACCATCCCCCATTACCTGGGAAACAGTCATGACTGCTGTGGAGAGTCCTGTTGTTAATAGCAAGGAGTTAGCTGATAGGATTCGTCAAAAGCTTATGCAGGGTAAGATATTATTATTATTAATTAATGAGTTTCTTTTATTAATACTGTCACTGTCAATAAACTGTATAGTACAAACATTTGACTTACTAAATTTTATCATTCTGTTGTCAAAAACTTTCATATAGATTTTTATTAACTACTTACGTCACAACATACATGTAGTATGTAGTACTGATATTTAGAATGAACTTTGATTTTGATTTTATAGTATTTTTCTCTTACAATATGTCTCATAACATATATACACATGGAACTATCATATTGACTGACAGTAATTGTTATCTATTCAGTTCACAGTTACTGTTATAGTTAAGGATGTCATAGATGTCCCTGATTCCAGACATATGGCAGTCCCCATAATATTCTAGACACACCCATCATTAATTACTAATGATGATGTTAAACTTTGACATGAAGGCATTGCAAAAATCTCAAAATTTTAGTTTTATCTTGTATCTCTACTATACAGTGATGTTTTGCTTTCTAATTAATGCACAATGTAATGTACACGTACATATATGTTTGTAATGTAACCTTAAGTTATTTACATGACTTCCTTCTATTAGTAAAGACTAGACAAGTTATGCCGTTCATCAAATGTTTTATGTGCAATAGTAGAGTTAGCTTTCATTATTGATTTTGATGGTTCCATGTAACAATACAATAACATGAAAAAAAACAAGCATTTGTATACATATATCTAAGCTAGTCATTCTAGGCAAGCTCCTTTGCTAAGAGAGAAAGGCCTTATGAAATTACCATTGTAATTCACCATCAGCCCACTCAGCATTTATTAAGTTCATTTTTTGTTTTATCCTTTTGGGATCAATGTCTTCTGTATATCTTGAGTGACATAAATTTAGATATTTCTGACCTATGCATTAGTAATCTTTTTTAAATTTTCACAAACCTGTTATAATAAATTCACTAATTTCAGTCATTTTAGAAAATACAAACACAAACTGCAATTTCATTCCGAGTTGATTTACTATAATCTTGGAAATCATGCCTCAAAAATATTGTATGAGATCTTGTACACCTTTCTTGGAAGTGTATAAGTTATTTATTGACCTGAAATGGAGCAATCTGATTGGTTAATTAGGGCAGAGCATTGTACGTGTTACTGATACATCAGAGTTATATAATACATATAGAACATTTGGTCCAAAATATGTAATGTTAGGTTTGAGTGAAAGAACTGACAGTTCAGTTAATTATAGTTTATTAATTTTATACAATTTTGACAACAACATAACTAATAACTGTATTAACTTGTAGTTAGTATATCCAAACATTAGGTCATTATTAATTAATTAATCATTATTATTGATATTATGTATAAATTGTTTGTTCATGTAGGAGCACTTTACAGAGTGCGATATAAACCTGATTATTTTGGTCCCACTGACATATCTATTTCAGGTAATTTAATTTCTATATAATATATCAATACATTATGTTAACTGTTACAATGGACATTTACCGTAGTATTATAATTATAGCTTCTTCCCAGGACTAACTGATAGTTTTATATTATCATAGTACACAATGTGAGTAATAACAAAGGTCCTATAAGACTTTTAGTATTAGATTAGTAACAAATGTTCATGTAAGATGATGTGTATTACTTAATTTACTTGACTTACCAGACAGTCCTATAATTGTTTTTAAGTAAACAATTCTTGCTCACTTGTACTGATCTTTAGTTTAAAAAAAAGAGTAATGTCCAGTATTACCACATCTTGTCTCATTGTAATCCTATATATTCCATGATACTAAGTAGTACCTAACACGAGTCTCAGGAGCCCAGTCACTTATATATCGGTTAATAATAGTATCACTTGGTTCCTATTACATTCTGAAGTGATCCACTTTAGAGCCAATTGCATATATATATATATATATATATATATATATATATATGTATATATCCTTAATATTAAGTATTCCTGGTTATGTATTCTTACCGTTGTCACTAGAAAAATGTTTATTGTATGAGTAACTCTACCATGACCATTACTAATAACATCCTCACCAAATTCTTTTTTTTTGCTTCTGATACCCTCTTGTAAATAATTCTAGAACAGCATGTATAGGTTTCCAAGTTGTTTTAGTGATTTGTCTACCTAACCACAATACCTTATAACTTTAATGTGCTAATATAAATTATTATTCAATATACTAGTGGCTTATTATCACAACATTACACCCATTGATTTAATAAAGAAGAGACTAATATATACCAAATACACTTGTCACCTTAATATGAACACTATTGTAAAATACCCAGTAGTCTAAACCTTAGCTTACGTTGTGTTGGAATTTCATGGACAACTCCCACTCAGGTCTTAAAGTACTGTTTATCTTTTTAAGCTCTTGTATTGAGCTATTTTGATTCAAAGTTTTTATTAATACATGTATGACCTTCATTTGATGTTTAAAATGTCTAAATAGATGCACTATTTTAGTACTTAATTAGAGATCATTTAAGATAAAACAGTGTAAAGTTAAGGTGAAACAATTGACACACCCTAATGAACAATTAATCAATTGCAGAAATTAAGGTACAGTTGAAGTGTGATTTCTGAGCACTCCCTTCAATTGAAGTCTAGCAATCCCTCTAGATAAAAATAGTTGTGAACTTATAAGATATAATTGAAGATATGATTGACATTTATAAATTCATTTGTACAAATCATTATTATATCTTTACAAACAGCCTTCACAAAACTGCAATAGTCAAGATACATTTGTAAAAGGAGAGTTTGTTTGACATAATATGTTGCATGCAAATTGAAGTCGCATTGATAATCGTCACACCCTCACAAATAATTAATTATAACTAGCTTAAACATTTATGCATACCATGTCTTTGCTGTGTCATGTACGTTTAATGAGTAATTGTGATGAAGTTATGATCATATATGCCTCTGAATACCCATGTTTATGCTTTAAGCATCAATTTTTACTTGACCAGATTATTTAATTATCAGTCCATTTTGTGGAAATTAGTTTGCCTCATTATTAATTTTTTGTTACTTTCACAGTTATATAGAAATATTTTTTTAAAATGTATGTTTATATATTATTTTATAGTAATTTTAACTTTTGTTCATAGACAATCCAGAAGATCCAGTTGTAGTTAATCCTGAAGATTCAGTTGTAGTTAGTCTAGAAGATCCAGTTGTAGTTAATCCTGAAGATTCAGTTGTAGTTAATCCAGAAGATCCAGTTGTAGTTAATCCAGAAGATCCAGTTGTAGTTAATCCAGAAGATCCAGTTGTAGTTAATCCAGAAGATTCAGTTGTAGTTAATCCAGAAGATCCAGTTGTAGTTAATCCAGAAGATCCAGTTGTAGTTAATCCAGAAGATTCAGTTGTAGTTAATCCAGAAGATCCAGTTGTAGTTAATCCTGAAGATTCAGTTGTAGTAGACAAAATAGGTTAGTGCTACTGTAATAAATTATTTTAATTATGTACTCTTATAACATTTTTAATATTATATTTTAAACCATGATATATATATATATATATATAAACCCATGACAGTTTCTACGCACAGCTTGTTGAATATGGACTACAGAGTGGACTGACTACAGATAAAATTATACTAATCCACAAATTGTCTATGAATTATAAAAAAGATTATAGCACTTTTTGTGGTTATAGTGCAATAATATGGCAACTATTTCTTAAATATGTTTCTAACAGCTTTTTGCAAATTATGAATTATTCATTGCAATAGTAGTAAAAGGGGACTTTGAAACTTTTAATAAACAATAATGAGACATACAGTTGCTGGTTATAAAAAGTCAATACAAGTTTTACTACTGACTGTTAGCTTACTACAGCTCTTCTTTCACCAGTGGCTTAGTATTGCTTTTTACGTAATACACAAGCAAGCCAAGGAGTCCTAAGATTTGTGTATTGTATATAAGTTTATTGATTACATACAATATTGGCATATAAGCATAGACAAATTGCTAGTTTTAATATCATAACTTATCTGTAAGCTAGTTGATGGCTTCCCATACAAGTCTTGCCATTGATTGAAGGTAAAAATGTATCAGACAATATCAATTGGTTCATCCGTTTACTTGTGCAACACTCACGATAATTATGGATGTTATTATACATGATAAAATACTCTTTGTTTTGCATGTATAAAATAGTATATGTCATGCAAGCACAATTTAAAAAAAGGCATATATCAAAATTAACTTATATAGCAGTTATTAATATAATTTTATTATTTTGTAGACAGTTGTTTTCTTTATGAAGCCATTGAAAAGGGTGGTTTTGTCGAAGCTAGAATTTCAAAAGTCCTTATACAAGGTCCTGCTCAAGTTGGCAAAACCTCAGTGAAATGTCTTATTCTCTCTCAAGTCTATGATAAGGATAAACCTTATAGTACTGGTATTGCTGAGTGTCCACAAATAGCGTTTCAACATTTTGGAAAAAATAAAGGGAAGTGGGAACTGGTCAGTGATGAAAACATAATTCAAATGTTTGCGAAGGAAATCAAGTATATAATAGAAAATAATAAAAGTGAACATATTAGCAAAAACAAGCGTCATGGAAATGAGAAGGATAGCCCCAATGAAGTTAATAGTGAAAACATACAGCATCATAAAAGAACAGAGTTAATGCTCAACTCTCAAGCTGATTTATCTGCTATCACTAGCATGCCTGAGAGAATGGAAACTAATGCACAAGATTTAGCAGAGCAGTTGACAGAGCTTCTTAATAAAGCATCTGGGATGACAGACAAATTTCAGATGTACAAGGAATGGTTCTACTTTATAGATTCTGGTGGTCAAATCCAATTTCAACAAATCCTGCAAGCTTTCATACCATGTGTATCTGTGGTTATGTTAGTTATTAGTCTAAAAGAAGACCTTTCTAGTCAATCCTGTACTGAATTTCAAGATGAAGATGGTACAATTATAGTGAGTGAACATTCTATATCAATTAAAACTCTTTTAAGACGTCTAATAAGTATGGTTAGCTTCAAAAACGAACAAGAGGATGTGACTAGCAATGATAACCATCTTTCTGATGCAATCAAGCTTCCAAAAATGCCTAAAGTTATTGCTGTTGCTACACATGAAGATAAGATGGGAAAAGAAACTATTGAAGAGAAAGAGAGTCAACTTAGAGAAATTTTTGAATCCACCAAGTTTAATATATATTATGAAAATGCAGCTAATGAGAAGATTCTATTTAATGTTGATGGTCGTAAAGCGTCAGAAAAAAATGTTGAAGATGAATCAATTACCAAAATTCGTTCTGAATTAAGTAATCAATCATTTACAGTTAAGATTCCATTGAAATGGTATGCATTTGAAATATTCTTACGTAACAAAGCAATGTCTAAGAATACAAGTAATAGTTGTTGTGGTATACTTACATTGGAAGAGTGCAGATCTAGTGGTATCAAATTAGGTTTGGAAAGTGCTGAAATTGTGAGTGCTTTGAAGTTTTTCCACCTACTCAACACTATTCTCTATTATCCACCAGAAGTGACAAACCTAGTATTCATTAGCCCTTATAATCTGATTCAAGTTGTTAATGAACTGACAATTCTTGTCTGTAAAGTACGTAGAGGAGACGATGTTGGTAGTGGACCATATGCATTACAACAGATGGCTAAATTTGGTATTTTATCTAGTGAAGCTTTATCAAACAACCAACTTAAGATGTTTAAGCAAATGTCGAGTAATTTCACTGGTTTTGAATCTCACCTGTTTAATATCTTAACTCATTTATCACTGGCATCAAAGTTACCTCATTATATACTACATAATGCAATTTTTATGCCAGCTTTGCTACCATTAACTGATCCTTCAAAAGGAATTCCATGTTCGTTTATAAATGACACACCTTTGCTGTTCTATTTTGAAAAAGGTACTCCAATAGGTTTTTTCTGTGCCATTATTGTCAATCTTCTCTCAAAGGAATCCAAGAAGGATGACTGTAATGGGTTTCAGTGGAAACTTCATGACAAATTTACTGATAGAGATAAGTTTTATTCAAACTTTGTTGTTTTGCGAGATGACAAATCCAAGTGTACATTAGCTCTAGTGGAATCATTTGATTATTTTGAAATCCACTGTAAGGATTCTAAAGATCCACCTAAAGTGAAAGAAGCCATTGAAAGTGCTATTATAGACACAGCAAGTAGACAGAAGCAGATGTTACACCTAACAACGATTGAAAAAAAAGTTATATTTAAGATTGCTTTCTACAGTCCTTGTGATAAAGAAACAGAGGATGGACATTTCCACATTGCTACTATTGTAAAAACCGACTCTAGACTTTTCTGTATCCAGTGTGATAAGTTTGTAGAAGATTCAAAAGGATCTCCACATCTTTCATGGATTATTTGTGTTACTGGTATGTAATGTTTTACAAGCATATTTGACAGTAATACATGCCTCACTATGATAGCATTTGGGATTGATTTGATATGTGTAGAAAAAATTGTATGCTAATTAATTTACTTTATGGATAGTTCTTAGACCTTCTATACCCCATTTTTCATAGGTCATGATGAAGATTTTAGTGAGCAAGCATTTATTGAAGATGATGTTATGAATGGTTCTATATTTTGTAAGTGTAGTTATAATTGAATAAACATAATTATTTTATATACCTTCCATTATGCAGTTAGAAAGCCTGACAAAATCGATGTTTTAAACCAGCTAGCTTGTATATCTTCATCATGGCATTTGATTGGTACTAGTCTTAAAATAAAGCATGACGATCTTCAAAGTATGGCTCAAGAGAACACAAATGATAAAAAAAGACTGAGTGATGTACTTGAGAAATGGATAGAAATGGATGGTCAAGCTAGTCCTGTTACATGGCATACAATTATAAAAGTTATTCAAGGGCCACTTGTTGAGAAAAATGATCTAGCTATAAAGATGTTCCAATCCTTAAAGCAAAAAGAATGTAAACAAAAGACTATCAATAGTAAGTATATTCAATGCATCCTATAAATTAGTGTTATCACTAAGTTGTGACCCACAAGTTTAACCTAAAAATAATTTTGTGATCAATATCTTTTTTTATATTGACAACTTGCTTGACAGTTAATAAAGGAAGATGAATTGCTACAATTCTGACCATAGTAAAGTCATTGTTTTTGTCTGTTTCATCTAGACAAAAGCTAGTCCCTTAATCAACCAATAACATAAATATTATAGCTTTACCTTAACATTCCATTAGATACAGATATGTTTATTGTAATAGTTACTTTACAAAACAAAAGGATAAATTGAATATTAATAAAAACTGGCTATTTTTGTTGAACAACAGCAAAACATTTTAGCTTTTTTATATGTTGTTCTGTCTCATTTTACAACAAACATTATAAATGTATAGTTATTAAATATTACAAGTGGACTTGGTAAACCATATTATGTTATTCATTTCTATAGGAAAACAGCAGGAACAAAAGAAACCAAGGTTAGAAAATAATTATTCCAACTATTCAAAGTTAATGCAAAATATTCTTCACTAGGAAAGGTTGTGACTCATCTGACAGTGAGTCTGTGTCATATAGCATGTCAAGAGGATGTGACATTGAAACTGTTGGAGGAAGATATCACAAATGTCCACATATAAGTAAATCTTCATCAAAAGATCACTCAAGATTATCAAAGAGAAAGAGGACTAATGATAGTATGACAAACTACTTAGTCCTATAATATTATTTATTTCCTTAGGAAAGCAGTGGAAACAAAAGAAATTAAGTAGATTAGAAGAATTTTATTCCTACCATTCAAAGTCTGACAGGGATCTGTCTCCTAAGAAACAAAGATCTCATCATATGTCACCTGAAAGTGACTTAGATCCATATGATGCATCAAGTGGATGTGATGAAGAACCAGGTAAAGAGAAGTCTTACAAGAGAAAAAGGACATTAGAGAACAGATTAAAGATGTCTTCAAGAAAACAAAAAAAGAAAAAAAAGGGTAAATTTGAGTATAAATGTGTACTTCATTTTATATCTACTTTTCATAGGACACAAAAGACGTAGAACAGAAAGCAGAGATTCTAATTAACATTTGTCTATTAAAGATTTAGTTAAATCTTCATCATCTGATTGCAGCTGAGAGTTGTTGTAACTTTTAATATGAACAAAGTAGTACTAGTTGATCACACTATGAACATTTAAATTAATATACTAATTATTTTGTATTTTTAGAAGGAGATAATTTATTATCATTGATTATTGATAGTTTAGAGTGATTATAATATTAATTATTTTTAATTGAGTCAATTGTTTAAAAAAAAATGTATAGTATTTTAGCTAGTCTAATCCCCTTTTCTTAGAGAGGAAAGGTCTGGTGGTGTGTATATGTATATTGAATGACCACATGTTAAAAATATCATGAGAATATATTCCGTAGATTGTTTGTGGTGGTAAAAGGTAGAACATATAAGTAAGCTCGTATACTAGCAAACGTTTAACAAAGAAGCTGTAAACATAATATAATGAAACTTATAATTAGATAGCATATTGATTATTTGGTTGTATTAGGTTTAAAAATCACTATAATTACATAATGTACTCTTTTGCATTCACAGATAATTCATACCTAAAGACAGTTTATTATACTGAGAATTGAATTATGTGAATTATGTAATCATGTCAGGAATGCTAAATAGTATAACTTAGGGGCACATAAATATTGTGTATAAGATATCATTCTGTCATTCCAGGATAATCTGTGCTATTATGTTTGTCATGTATGGCATTTGTTCAAACATGATATACTTATCATTATAATGGATCATAGATATAGGTTCTATATCTATAGATTGCAAATGAGACAGTTGTTTTCACCACACACATAGCTTGACCAATAATATATAGACTTAAGTTGCTTTAAAAACCAGATCTAATATACTTAAAATAATTAATTTATACATGTAAATCTCTACCATTAACAATTATAGTATAATTGTCTATTATCTTTGTTCCATAGACTGAACTATTCTCATGGACTTTGTAGCTGTGGACATGTCAATGTGTCAGGATATTTTTGAGTCTGTGTTAGAGAGAACGTGAGTGGCAGAGAGAAAGGAGTGGTCATATACAAGCACACATACATACTTATATACCTGATAGTGTTAATTTAATTTCTGCCATTTATTAGTAAATTCTTGTAGAAAAATTGATATATGAATATTGTACTTGAGGCTACATGTATTGAAAACCTTTAGTGAATACACAAATAAACCAATGACTATCATCATACCTTACATTTAAAAGTAAAATACAGTTGACCTATTTTCTCTATAAAACCTATATAGCAAAGGGTTTCATCACTACTCTAGAGACATCAGTCAACTGATCAACTGAGCTAACACATCTGGCAAAATGACAAGATGAATTGGTTCAATACACATACACTCTATGCCACTATGTTTTCCATAATTACCAAATAAATTGATAATAAGATCTGAATAATAATATCTTCTTAATTTAATACTGTTAAGACAATCTGTAGATGCATTGATTGATAAGTAAAAAAAAAAGATTACATATTTACTTGTTTTAATTGGTTGAGTTAAAAAAAAGTTAGTCATAACAATTCACGTAAGTATCATCATTTTCTATTGAATAAACGTCATTACTTTAGTATAATAGTTAAATGAAATTACTGAATACCGTATACCGGGATTTATTGACGACCGATAAGATTTGGCGAATTTCGAAAAATCGCCAAATCTAATAACAGTCAAAATTTATCACGTACGCCCTCACGCCCATAATTTTAGTAGCCTCTAACAACTGGCCTCCATTTTATCAGAAGAAGAGAAGTTCCATTTTCTACGGAAGCCTCAGATGGACATTCCAATTCCTATTTCCAATTTCAATTAAACAGGGTTATATGGAGTTTGAATGTCCGTTCTCGGCTTCCCAAAACAATAGACCTACAATATACAACCAAAATCAGGGACCCAACCCGAATGGAAACATCTCGCTGGTGCTCTATTCTAAGACACAGTTCGTGGTACTCGCTCTCTGCGTTTTATTAAGTAACAAGAAAAGCCTAGAATGTCACACGTACCAAAAATTGAAATAGGAATTAGAAATTTAATTCATTAACTGGGTCGTTAATTAGGATTTTTAAATGCGCCAATGTTCGCAGAAGAAATAAGTAATAGGAATTGGAATGTCCGTCTGTGGCTTCCATAATTTTCAGAAGAGAAGTTCCATTTTCCTTTAAGTACTCTGTCTCATAGCAACCTCACATGATTTAGATTAGTATTGTCATCATCTGTTGTCATGTAAAAGAATAAAGACCACAACAAGAGTAGAGGAGTGTGGTAAGGGGTGGAGCTTAAATATTCAATGATTCTTCAAGAGTCTCCAACACAGTTCACAATAACAGTGTTAATAATATCTAGTTTATCAGACTTTGTAGTGAGCAGTGATGTCTGTATTTAACATATGATGTTAACTCATTTCTTTATTTACATACCTTTCCTTTTTTTTCTTGATTTTGTTGTAACCAATCTAAATCAAATGAACACAAGTGACTGATATGTTGAGATGAAACATTTTTTTACAAGATACTTCAATATTATAGTATATCATTCTCTAGGTTGATAACGGAACCCTATTTTCTACAAGGACAGAGACAAAGAGACAAAGATTGTTTTAACAATAGAAATTCTCTTACTTGGAATAGTTTTATTTTCTCAATAATAGAAATTACAGGTAGTTCATAGTCTTTATAGAATAACAAGAATATCTCTAATAGTTCACACTAAATATAAAGAGAAAATATTACAGTCAATATAATAAAGTATGTTTCCATAGTAAATATTATCCATGTACTAAATGTGACCTCATTTGCAAAAAGGACCACTTCTGTCAAAATATTTGTGATCAGATAACAATAACAACAATATCTCTTAGTTTTATATTATCTCAATGTGTAATACTTTTGTAGATTTCCTGTCTTTTACTGGTAATATTTCAAGTACTCTATGACACAACTTCAACGAGAAACGACCTGTGTATATATATGTGTGTGAAGACCAGTAGTTTTGAATATAAATGTAAATGAAGACAATTATCGGTTATAGGCTTAAATACTTTAAATGTATCATCTTTTTCTCTACTTACAGAACTCATCTCTTTCTTTCTGACTTCCATATCTCCAATTCTGACTGGTAATAAATACAGCTTGTTTTATATATATCACTGTTGCCACAGCACTTTCTGAAGTCACATGACTATCATATGACATTAGAGTGGAGTGCAAGAGATGGAGAATTCCTGTAGTAATAGGAAAAATGCCATGAGCTCTCTCCGTAACATTGAGTAGGTGACCATAATGACCAGGAGAAATTTGAAGACAGAGAGAGATTCACATAACCAGTCATGTATTTGCACCTCAATGTCTGTTCAACAATTGCCATAACTTATGGTAGATATCCTGTTCTCTCTAACTGACTCCATGATTCCATTGATTGTCTCTCATACATAGTTGTAGGAACAGGGGGCATGTGCTCCCCCCAATATTTTTGGTATATTGTGAGATAGTTTCACAATCAACTGGTTTAAATTAGCCACTTTTCAACCCCTATCCTCATAATACAATTTACACATGTAGATGCACATTTTATGTAAAAACATTTCCAAAATTTTTGTTATTGTAAAAAACAGAAGCTTTTCTTTTGGTTGTTTATGAAATACTTCATTGTTAAACTGAACAATGTTAAAATGTTACATATGTGCCCCCCTCCCCAATGACAAAATTGTTCCTACACCTATGTTATAGAAGTTAGCAGCACATTCCTCAGGTCCTAGAAAACCACGCCTTATTAAATATTTTGGGTTTCAAGTATTTTGATAGGGTGGAGCTGCAGTTGCTATATACGGAAAACATACAACAACATTGTATATAGGGTGGAGCTTGAGATGCTGTAAACTTACAGGGATTCACTACTTTCACAACATCTGAAGTGCGGAAGTCACGTGGATTGACACACCCTCACAGATTTTAATACAGCATGCTAATTCACATGTAACAGTTTGTGTTAAAATTTCAGGCTTAGAGCGGGAAAATTCGAAATTGTTGGTGTGCTCTTAGCAAAAAAAATCACAAGACACGAAGGCCTAATATTGCAACCTGAAGCAAGAAAAGCTATGGTAAAAAGAACACAAAAAATATGTAGGAAGTACAGACCCCTGCCATATTCAGTAAAAGAGGTTGTGCTAAGAATGACTGGCATTACAAAGGGCTTGTTGGAACAAAGGCTACCAATCTTAGGAAGGTAAATGTACATAGTAACTTAGACAAAGTAATACCATGTGCAAATATTAATAATATTTTATTATTGTTGTTTATATAAAGCACAAAAACAAGGAGATACCCAGCCAGTATGTTCTAACTATACTCACAGCAACAGTGAGTAAATTAACAATTTACATAGTCATCTGTTAGTAATTCACTGATTTTATTTTTTGAAGGTGTGTCAATTCCGATCAATCAGACAAGAAAGGGATTCAAAACAGGTAATGTATTGTAATATAGGCAAATGTACATACACATTGTAAAACAAGCATATATATATATACTGTACTCTTTGTTTTTAAAAGTGATAGAAGCTACATGTATATGTACATCAACAATTGTGGTATGTACATGTACACTGTAAAGAACTTGTGACCACAAATAAATTTACCAAATTTTTTAGATGGGAAAAAACGAGTGTGTTCAATCTATATGCATGATGTTATGTATATTAACAAGTACAATATAGTAAGCATACTAGTTACCTTAATACAAGTATGTACATGATATGGATATATACATGTTCTGTTTGTGTTTTGAGAGACAATGCTTTTTCATTTAAAAAATGTCTCTTTGGAAAAGACAATTCAAATACATGTACAGGATGTTTGTTAGACTATGACTAAATAATATCTATAGTATATTGATAGTTAGATATATTTTATAATTCAGTAGTTAATGTACATAATTGTTATGTATTATTTCACAGATACATACCACATTATCCTGAAAGGGAATCTTTACAAATGCTCCATTAATGACAGACTTATTGCAGAAACCTGCATTCAACTAATTGTATATAGATACTTCTTTTTGATACATTTTGTTGTTCTTGTTCTTAACATGCAAGTATACTTTGTGGGTATTGAGTAATAACTATTTTAATGCACATAACAGAATACGGAAGTATACGGTTCGTCTATATGCTTATTGCTGCTTGGACCAGCTCTTTCAAATCCAGTAATTACTACCTATACTAGAGCTACAAACTGGTTTCTGTTGGGGATACTTACTGTTAAAATTGAAGAGTGTAGATCTAACTGGATATACTGACTTAATAAATATTTATTTTAATGAAAACAATGAAAGTGCAACCAGCTAGAAGAAATTTGATTAATTGTTTAAAAACTAAAAGACAAAGTAATATTGTAAAGAAATATGAAGATTTCTTTTGAAAACGTTACTGGTGAGGATACTTTAAAAATCTGGTGAGACTCTGAGACACTTTTACATACAGGAAATCAATTTCATACTAAAACATTGCTTTTAGAAAAGTGTGTGGCATTAACATAATATATGTCACAACATAGACATCCTGTGGTCTCATTTACTCCTTGTATTTTTGACATTAACTAGCATATATAAATAAACCAGAATGTGTTAATGAATACTTATGATTTACCACATTAGAATCCACTAACAGTTTGGCTCATGTATATTCAATGATTTTATTAAACTTGGCAATAGATCTACAAGTTGTATATTCTTTAATAAAAATTAATAAATACTGTGACTAGCTTAAAGCTATGTGCCTTATGCTAATTTTATTCAAGGACATAACTTCACTACAACCATATATTCATCTCTATTATAGTAAAACTGTTTTAGCTATTGAGGTCTAGAACAAACCCAACCCCTCACAATAAGTGGTACTGACTAGATTGTACATGTAAATTGTCTGTTCACTCTTACATAGCTATATATTTTGAGCTTAGTTCATCAGACAGTGTTAACAGCAACAGTGCCACAAATTTAAGAGTGCTTCTGTGAACAGCATTATTAATTTTCATCGATTCAGAGTTATTTTCTCTTACATAACTATTCAATACATTTGAAAGTAGTGACTAAAGTTACATATGTATGGCATTGAAGTGGTGTTATTGTGATTCCTTTTATTTTACATATTCTTCTTAATATTCAGAAGGTTCCGTGTGAACATAATTGCTCAGTTTTAGCAACAAGTTGTATGAATTCAGTTGAAGTATTAATGTTTGCTACAATGATTTGAATGGCCCAAGACATAATTGCAATAGCAATATAGCTAAAATGAATATATTCTTTTGATAATTCGGCTATTAAAGGCTCTCTTGTTAATAACAAGCAAAGACTATAGGTGCATGAATGTTTCTGTGACTACCTTGCTAAATGTAAGTAGGTATAAGACTGGTAATTAATACACCCTTGTTATAACCTATTTATACATAGTAATATTATTTTGTATTTTTTTTAAGTGTTACAGATGTTATCTTATTTACTTCAATAACTAACATATGTTAAGGTTAATTAATGTTCATTCTTTGACTAATGTCAATGACTTGTTGTATCAGTTCAAATGTAACAAGTTCTCTTGCTTTAGTCTATAACTACTCACAATTATTATATTGAATTCTGAAGACAGTTCAATTACAAACTTGTGTTGTGTACATTTTAAGCTGGTTGTCTAGAATTGGTTGACTGGACTGCTGGACACCTCTCATACAAATCAAGTTACTTAATTTAAAATGACATTACAATACATTTTTTTAATTTTTGCTTAAGTTACAAGAACAAGTGTCCATGCAAAATTAAAATACTTACCCTATACAGCAACAATAACATTAACTGATATAGCACACATCCACAATACAAGCTCCTGGACAATTGCAATTTTCCTTTACTTATTAATAATCAACTATAGATTATGTACTGTTTTTATGACTTGAAATGAAGTCCAATCAGTAGCATACGAAAGAAGATTGGAGAACTGCATTTCTTTAAGACACAGCCATTACCAGCTAATACACTTTGTAGGAGCTTTTTTTGTGTAATTCATTACTGACAGATATAATAGACAGCGTTCTATCTATAATTTTTTTTTTCTGGGGGAGAAGTTGACTTCCAATGCACTTTTAGCTTTATTGAATAACATGTTGCAAATAACTAAAGAGACTAATAATAATTATTAATAACAATGCTATTTTTCTTTTCTTTACTTTTTATAATTTCTTCCAGTGTTTCATCTGTTAAACGTTCAAATTCTTCAATACATATTCTCATTGCATGGTCTAATGTTTCTTCTCCCATCCTATCTTGTTTTTATTAATTTCATGCTACTAAATCACTGTAATTTTTTGGGGGGGAAGTTACTTAGTTTGGGGGGGGGGGGGAAGCTTCCCCCACCCACCCCAGTAGATAAAACCCAGATAGAGGAGGACAAAAACAGCACTATATTTTGTCTGGGACCACTTTCGGCATGACACCTTACTTCTTTCCAATTTTACGAATTACAAGTATTTCTGGTATGTAGCGGTGTGCACAACATCTGGCTAGTTCACTACGAAGAGAGATGCTGTACTCACTCACTCAATAAAAGTTCCAGTTTTTAAAATAGTTGCAGTTCATTCGTTGTGTTAATTGTACTTGAAAGTAATAAATCTATTGATAGTTTACCTTGTACATGTTGTGTACTGAGACTGCATGGATCACAGCCTTAATGATGAAGATTTAATCTTTCATGTCACAGTTGCAGTTCATTTGTTGTGTTAATTGTACTTTAAAGTAATAAATTTATTGATAGTTTACTTTGTACATGTTGTGTATTGAGACTGCATGGATCACAGCCTTAATGGTGAAGATTTAATCTCCATGCCACACCCATTCTGAGGACAAGGCTCCATGAGCAAAATAAAGTTTGTTCAGACAGGATTGCTTAGTTACAATCAGATTTATATAATATTCTGTCCTGAAATGTGTTTATTTAAAAAATAGAGTTTGAAAGATTAAAAAAAACTGTAGTGTTCCTTTGTGTCTTATAAATCTAGGCATTCTCAGGCAAAAGAAATGTAAAAAATTATAATATTTTTACAATAAAAAGACAATACTTTATAAAATGATGTCTTAGTAATACATTGATTAATAAAAAATCTAATTTTGAGGTCATAACTTTGTGTGCATGATTGAATGACTTCAACTGTGCAAATATTTAACCAATTTGTGTTCATAATGTGTGGGTGATATATTAGACTAAACAAGACTGTTCAGTCTAAACGACATTGTCTTTTATGTTATAGGCTAAACTACATATCCACCTGTATCTAGTGTATACTTTTTATAGTCCTGTAAAAAGTGGACAAACAATCTTTAATTACTATATTCAAAATACTAATATTCATTATTTTTTTGCACTGTAACATGATACATCTGTGATGACACCCAGGGAGGTATCACTAAATATGTTATGTTAAATTTTACATAATGAACAATGAATCCAATTAGTTATGAATAAATTTACATGTAATTGGTTGTGACATGTACTGCTTGTACACAGGTAGTGTTTGATTGGTTTATATTCTTTCCGGATGTTAAATTTACTAATGTAGTTACAATCCTAAATGTCTAGTCTTGTTCCTGGACACTCTATAATGGAAGGTTCACTGACCACTAGACCACCTTGTATGTGTATGTCTATTAATAACTGGATATTAGAGTTAATATGGAAATTGTAAAAATAAGACTATACTGATTGTATACAATATAAAAGATTATTTTTGTGATAATTATAATAATCACTCTAACATAACTTGATAACAATTCTGTTACTAACAACTACTATAAATGACGTTTGTTTACGTAGTAACTGTAAATGTTACAAACTATAAAAATATGTGATCATCAAATATTTTAACTTAAGTATGTATGCATTTAAAGATAGTTAATCATATATTTTGTATCTTTAAATCTTTTGATTGAAACATTAATCTGACTTGGGACTCTACTCAATATTCTTATTGTTAAGAATCATCAAGTTCAAACCTCTGCAATACAGCTACATATCACCAACTCTCCTATTCTCTTCATTGTGATTCAATTCTGCCTACTATATCAACAATTACTTCGCAAAAGACATCCCAGACATTATGGGAATCCACTTCATAGTAAAAAAAGCAAACAAAAGAGGTCAAGGTATGGATGATCTCTTAATTAGCAAAGACAACAACCTTATGATCCATGATCATTATCATCATATAATACATGTACTTTGTTATATTACTAATTATTTCCTTGAACATGTAAATATATAATTATTCAGTAAGTATATATAGGTTCTTATATATTTATATTGATCTTAAAAAGTACTTTTTATCATAACTTAAGTGTGTCTTGATCAATAATTGAACATCTCATTACAGAGATTACACATAATGTCACATTGAGTACTTCATTAAACTGGATCTAATGAAGACAAAAATAGGAGACTAACAACAGATAAATCGACAAATAAAATGCATAAATGAACTAATGAATGTTTATAAAAATAGACATAAACTAAATAAAACAAATAGACACATAGATAGATGAAGTAGATGAATAGATTACATACATTCTTAACTGTATGTATCTTAAAAGAACTAATACTTTCTTTGTATTAGTTGTATCAATAGTACATTGTGCTTGGTGTTAATAAAACACTTTTTTTAATAGATTGATAATGAAGTGAGTAATATGATATGTTGATAGTGTAAACAAACTAGCTAACTTGTTTTGTTAATTTTTTTTAATAATATTCATTAGGTGACAATGTAGCTAACTGCAATGATTATTGTTAACAATAATAATACTATTTTATAATTAATAGTAGGCATAAATAAGTTGTTAAACTAGGTAAAGGATTATGAAATATGAAAAGTTCACATTAATGTTCTTGCATGTAAGTTGCAGCTACAATATGTATATAAAGCCACTATGTCAGCAGAAACTGAATGCAATAGCAAAGAAAATGGAGTATAGGTAATTCTGCTTATATGATGTGATGTCATTATGATATATGTTATTCATCATGTAATGAACATAGTATCAATTAATCTACTCTAGGATGTTATACAAATACAGAACACTTCCTATTTTGGTGCTCATAAAGTGCACTTTGCTTGTGCTGGTTGTACACACACTAATAGTAATTACCAAAAACTGGAAACTATATGGAGACAGGAACTGATATTTGAATAAAATGATAAACTAGGACAAAACAAAATATGGACTTAGAGGAATGCTACTTCCCAATAGATAATGTTTTCTGAAATACACCAGGAGAAAATTCATTGAAACAGCTGAGATAAAAAATTAAATAAAACAAATGATAACAATATTATAACACTGCACAATACATTTGAAACTACAGAAAAAAGACAATAATAGATTGATGTAGTAAGAGTCAAAGATAAAGATATACGACACAACAATAAGTCATAACATTCTGGACCTGACTGAAGAGCTAGCATTACCACACCTTTCTAGACTAGTCAAAATTGTTCCACCAGCAGCAAAAGTTTTATACAAATAGTAATTCAATTGGATACTTCTTAGTATCAATGTACTTATCATTGTTAAAATTACATTGGTTGTTAATAGTAATATTGTAATTTACTAATGGTAGCAGTATAATCTTCGCTACTTTCATGATATAATTTATGTAACTTAAAACTATGGATTAGTTAGACAAACTATTCCATTATTACAGTGGCATTAATACTATTATAGTTAGTTGAAATTGAATGGGTTTATATTCTCCTTTCTAACAGCTTCTTCCTCTAGGATATTTTGCACTCACTTCATCTTTAAATTACACGAATTGACCCTCTATAGATATTTTTCAAGATATGATTTCTTCTATTAATGAGAAGAATTGAGATTGATTCACTAGATCATAAGTTATTGCAGTATTAATAAATATATTCTCCCTGTCATTCATGGTTCAGAATAAAAACTAACAGTAAATGATGGAATGCGTATATGCACTATATACTGTACTCTAGAATGACAATTGAGTATATAGGCAACCTCCTTTATATAATTATGCTGACTACACAGTAAGTAACATCATGTTAAAACATTCTATGGGAGTTTATTTTTGTGCAATTGATTACTGAAAGGTATAGCAGAGGAGGACAAAAACAGCACTATATTTGCTCCGGGAATTTCAGCGTGACACGTTACTTTTTTCCAATTTTACGAATTACTTTTATTTCTGGTATGTATGGGTGTGTACAATAGCCCCGCTAGCTAGCTGACTACGAAAAGAGAGCCTGTACTCAATAAAGCTACAGTTTTTAAATAGTTGCAGTTAATTCGTTGTATTAGCTGTACTTGAAAGTAATAAAAAGGTATAAATCTATAGATAGTATACCTTGTACATGTTATGTATTGAGCTGTGTGAGATAGTATGGGTCACGGCCTTTTAAGAATTGTTTATAATCTTGAAGGCATAGATGACTTAGTCTCCCACACTACACCTATTCTGGGGAAAAGGATGGTTGCAAAAAATAAAGTTTGTTCAGAGAGGGATTGCTTAGTCCCAATTATAGATTTAAGGTAATGTCCTATCCTCAAAATGTGATGTTTATTTAATTAAAAATGGAGTTTAGAAGATTTTAAAGTCAATAGTGTTGATTTGTGTCTTATAATCTAGTCATTCTATGGCAAAGAAATAGCATTCACAATTTATAAGGTAATATCTGTGTGTGCTTAATTGAATGACTTCAACTGCAAATGTTTAAACAAATCATCTTCAGAATGTGTTTGTGATATACTAGACTAAACAAGACTGGTCATTCTAAATTATGTTGTCCTTTATATTTTAATTTAGGCTATAGTACTTATAGTCCAGTATAATGGAGCCTCTCAGCCCAATCTTCAATTACTATTTTATAATACTAATATTCATTACTTTTTTAACTGTAATATGATACAAGTTGTGATGACACCCAGGGAGGTGTCACTAGATGTGTTATTTTAAATTTCACATAATTTAATGAACAATGAATGTGATTAGTTATGAATAAGTTTACATGTAATTTTTTTTTACATGCACTGGTCAATATACAAGTAGTTTTTTTTGATTTATAGCTAGACACCCTTCTTTCTAGATGTTACATTTACTACCTTAAAGATTCTTACACTAATCTGTATATGTGGTAGACTTATTGCACTGTTAGATACTATTACAAAGTCCTGAATTGACAAATATTCATTTGTATGTCTTTAAATCAGTTAGCTTACCTGTCAATAATTAATATATGAGGATCACTTGATAAAAATGTTATATAACTGTACACATATTCAATATTCATGACATATTGTCTTCACAGCATGATAAAATGCATACTAGAACATGAATTCCCTTTAAAGAGAAGGTTGGGTATAAAACAGTATACATGTTCATGTTGCATTATGGTAAATACTTCCAATTGACTGAGTACTTGTGTGCTCTGGGCACAAGATGGTAGGTATATTAAAAAAGAAAATGGCCTTGAAATACTAATGTTGGAACATCAAGTTTTACGGTACAACAACGCCCTTTCACAAACACAGCTTTCCTATGCACTATTTAATACCTCAGTTTCATTATTAATTGGCAAAAGGAATGGGAGTGCATGGTGCTTATCAAAATAGGCTGAAAGGTTTTATCATAAAAATATCCTAAAAATTTAAAATATATTCAGGTAAAAACAGAGTATCAAGAGAACCCTCTTTTAACTTATTAAAATGACTTTAAAGATCTCACATAAGTTAAAAAGTAGAGCAACATGGAAAGTCTGCCAAAAATAAAATAAAATGTGAAAATAAAAAACAGTCCATAATATGAATAGTTAAAAACTAGATATTAGTGGATATGAAGACATTGATGCTCCTTCACTTATTGAGAATGATGTGTGTCTACACTGCTTACTTTATGTGTTATTTTATAGCCGCCCAGCTGGTCAAGAGAGTCTGCTAGTGATCTACATGATTATGTAAAAATAACTATAATACATTCACTATTGGCATTAATTTTCTTTCTATTAAATCTCTCTGAGATATACCACTATTATCTTTACTAGCTTCATTACCATCATTGTCACCTTTATCCATCATGTCCAAGAATATATCCAACAACTCATGATTATTGAGTGATTGGGTTTTTCAGAGGATGCTGTTGACCTTATTTGTTCAAGTTACTGTATAAAAATCCTTTTTGTCAGCCTCAGTTGAAACTTCAGCTTCATTTTGTAGCAAACTCTGTGTCTCATTTGCTTCTTCTTGGGAGGACAAGTCTTGCTAGAAGTAGCCATTTACAGTTTTCAAATTTGAAGGATGCTCATATGATGACCTTTTACATGTAGTGGGTGCTGATTCAAACACATGGAACTACTGTCTTAGCACTAACAAGTGCTTTAGTGAAATTGTTCACACACGTGAAGCAAAAATAGTTAATTAGTTTTCGTTGATTAAGGCCTTTTTATACTCAACCTCCTCATTTAAAAATCCTGTGTACAAGCCTGATCTATATCTATGATAATGTAGTTACACTCGTAAATGTCTTGTCTTGTTTCGGGACAGTGGACACTCTATAATGGAAGGTTCACTGACCACTAGACCATCTTGTATGTGTATGTCTATTAATAACTGGATATTAAGTTAATATGGAAATTATGAAAACAAGACTATAATTACTATATACAAAAGCAAGATTATACATGTAATAATTATAGTAATCACTCTAACATTAGTTTGATGCATTACTAACTACTACTATTAAGGAGGTTATTTGCTATAGTAACTGTAAATATAACAGTCTATAAGAATATGTGATTATCAAATACTTTGATTTAATTACATTATATATACATTTAAAAATTAGTTAATTAGATAAATTTTGTATTTTTTTAGATCTTTCAATTGGTATTTAAAAAAAATATATAGCCTTACCTGACACTTGTTAATAAGTCAGGTGATTCCTAACTACACTGTGAAGTAGTACTAAGAGAGTATATTTACATGAAAATGGCAGCAGGTAAATGATCATTATAATTGTAGACAGTAACAAACATAACTGTCCATGTATTAGTAATTAATAATTAGCCCCACCCTAATCTGTTTAATGTCCACTTTATTTAGTATTTGTTTGACACAGAATTTATAGAACATATTCTATTTATAGCCCAATGACAAACCATTGTATTATAAATAGTAAAGTTGTTATATCAATGTCAGTTAAGTCATTGAATGATAATCAGTAAATGTTATTAACAGTAGAAGAATAGTAGTACATGTAGATGTCCTAGGTAATTGCATAATTAATTTATGATGTGACAGATTGTTTGTTGTTATCTCAGATATTACAAGTATATTAATGGAGGCTCCTACAAAGTATGAACTATTCCATCTATTACTAAATTTTAGTGACAAATGGTATGATATTGGATTATCATTACAAGTACGTCGCAATGTTTTGGATAATATAAAACCCCGCTTGTGGTATAATAATGATAAACTCCGTGCTGTCATTGACAAATTTTCAACTACTGAACTATCCCCTGTTACCTGGGAGACAGTGATATCTGCTATGGAGAGTCCTACTATTGATAACAAGGCAATAGCTAATAAGATACGTCAATATCTTAGTACAGGTAAGAGTAAGTTATTTTTATCAAGTAATGAGGTTATTAATTATTGTAGTTTTCAGACTACTACTGTAAAGTGTATTCAATTTAATGTGAATCAACATTGTTCACACACAATGTACACAAGTTGAATTTGATTGAAAAGTCACATTACTCTCATTTTTGTGGTTTCAAAGTGATTTGATGGTGATTGCATCAATTTTAATTTAACGCGAAAATATTTTGTACATTTTTTATGAATAATTGTGATCAATTTGTAGGGTGTCATGTGAACGTCATGGAAAAAGAGTTTGCTTTGACCTTTCCAAATAATACAAAACGTTTGTCGTCATATGTATGAACTTTATAGTCAAACTTGTTTTAGCGCTGCAATAATTTTTTTCTTCAAATGTAGAAGCTTTGTTTTTGCGATAAAAGGAAATTTTCAATACTAATCAATCTAAATATCACAAGCTTTCCTGTGTCTAGGAAGTCATTTTTAGTTAACATTAGAATTTCATTTAAAAGGTTAATAGTTTATACACATTTAATCTGATGTAAACAATCATTTTTGAATGGAATTAAGTGAGTTATACTCCTCTTTTAATTTATTTGAATATTAACACACTTAATGTAACTGACAATACACTATATTATGTAAAATGTTTGCGAAAAAGTTTGAGATTATCGTAATTATTCAAAATTTTTGTCATACCAAAGGTTTGGAGAGATAATTTTTGAAACAAATTTCTGGAGTTAAAAATATTATTTGATCCCACAAATATTTAATTTTGATGAAATTAGTGGGATTTGCCAATGCAAATTGAATAATTGTGTGTATGAGTTGACATGTGATGAGCATTGTTAGAAGCTATGATATTATTAAAGGGATCAATTAACAAAAGGAGAAAACAATGATAGTTCTTAATATTTACATCAAAACGCCAAAAAAAACAAACAACTGAGATTCAAAAGAGCATAACAACCTTTTCAGTCCTTGTTTATTGGTTTGGATGGTTCTTTCAGCTAGACCATTGGTGAGAGGATGGAAATGTGCAGATATCCTATGAATGATGTCATTTTTATTAAGAAACTATACAAAATCTGAACTTGTAAAGATACTACTACTAACTGAAATATATCATTTTTGATTACCTATGGGTAGAAAAAAATTATTTCAATTTCTCAATATTTATTTGAAAAGTAATGAACTTAACATGTAGACATCCAGCAACTGTAACTAGGCATCAACTACAATCAAAAACATTTCCTATAAAAGGACCTGCATAATCATTATAGATGCAGGGCAAGGTCACTCTCAAAGTTGTAGAGTGGTACTGGAGGATACTTCTGACAAATCTGACTCTGTTCAACCTTTATCTTCAAGTCTGAGTCCATGCCTGTTGACTAAACTTAATTACAAGCAAGCAAGGCTTTTAATTTAGACATACCAGAGTGTGTCTCATGTAATGTGAGTTCTAGGAGGGACAATAATAGGAGATCCCCAGAGGAGACAACCGTCTTGAATACTTATTGCATCTTTTCTGCAGAAATGGGTTATTAGGTCTTTGAATACACCCGAGAGAGATTAACCTTGAGAAACATAATACTTCACTTGAGAGAGGATTGAATCTTTACTGGTTCATGATTTAGTATGACCAGCAATGACAATCAAGGCTTCAAAATTATCCAATAATATTGTTTCACCTGTAAGAGGTACATTTGATGGAGAGTCTAGGAGAGTTTGTACTTGTAGATACTCTGAGTTAAGTTCAACTTTTACTAGATGTGAGTTATGCCTCCACAAGTTATGCATAGAATATATTAGGAACTGCTTTGGCTTCACTTAACAGATGAATGAATTGTTTGCAATTAGTCAACAATGTGAATGGTTAAAGTAGAAATCTTGAAGGAATCGTTTGACTCCAAAGGCAAATACTAACGACTCCTAACTGAGAATTTTTCAGCCAGGACTAGGGTGCAAGATGTGAACTAATCAGCTATTTAGAACTGTCATCAGAGAAAGAAGTGCACCATGGGGATGTATTACACAAGAGAACTAACTAGCTTCTTCCTTAAATCAAAATGAACTAAGAGGCAAGGAGAGATGAGTAATTCTTTGGCTTCCTGAAAAGATTTATCTTTTTGAGATCTCCACTGCCATTGATGATTTTTTTGTAGTCAAGAATACAAGGAATTTAGTTTGGATGATAATTTTTGGAAAAACTTTTTATAATAATTTTTGAGTCCTAAAAGGGATATCAATTGAGTAAAGTTCCTTCCAGAATGGCTTGTATGTTCTCTTGGATAGGGTGGAGCCCTTTTTGTCAATTGAATATCCCATGCAGTATTCTACTTGAGGAGATATAACATGCATTTGTCTCTTTCAAGATGACAACCAGCAGCTTTAAGCTCTTCAGTACCTCTTCTAAACTATTAATGTGATCAATATCAGAAATTCCAGTTACCAGGATGCCATTTATAAATGTGATCAGTATTGCAAATTCTAGTTACCATGATGTCAACCAGATCTTGAAGTAATGTTGTCCATAGTGCATTGGGATATAAACAGTGCTGACAAGACTCCAAACAGCAGTCTGTATTGAAATAAACCTTTGTGAACACTGCTATAACTAGTATACTCTTTTGGATTTCTTATTCTCTAGCAGCTGTTGGTATGCTTGAGCCATATCTAATTTAGTAACAGCTTTTTCCATGACTGGGATACAAATACATATTTGAGCATAGGTCTAGGTAGTGGGTATTTGCCAAGAAAAGGACTTGGTTAACTGTTACTTTATAGTCTCCATAGATTCATACTGCACCATGACTTTTCAACACTGGAATAATAGGAGCTGCTTCCTTCAGAAATTGGATTGGTTGAAATGACACCTTATGTGAGATGGACCAGCTCCTTTCCACTTTTGCCACTTTTGCCTAGTGAAAATGAATTTGTGCTTTAGGATCAACTTGTATATCAACAATCAACACCACCAATGGAACCTAGATCCAGAATGAAAATTCAGAATGCCTCTCTAGCAAGTGCTGAAGTTCAGAGGAAAGTGAGGTATGGAAAAGTTCCTTCCAGTCTAATTGAAATTGTGAAGCCAGTACAAGGAGGTTTACTTCTTGTACCTGATTTTTATATTTTCATATGATGCAAAGACAGTGTAACACTTGGATTTGCTCACCAGTGCAAGTGATTAATTTTGTGTCAGATTGTGAATCATTTGAGGTGATTCAGTTCAGAGCTTTCTAATGTAGATTCACTGATAACAGAGACTGCTGCACTTGTATCAAGTTGCATCAGTACGTTCTATTGGTTAAGTTTCATACAGGTTTTTCTCCAGATTTATTACTTCCCAAATTGAAAATTTGGTAGATATCTTTAGTTGATAATGGAAAGGTAACAGGATAGATTGTCTTTGAGATGTTAACAAATAGCATTATTTAAAGTTGATCTGTATTTGACAGACTTTAAACAAATGGCCCCTCTTATGTCGATATAACAACAATAACTTCCTTGAAATCGCAGTTATTACCTAGATGAGGCCTACCACATAGATAGCACATAGGTGAAATTTTAGGAGTAGAGACACTCATGATTTTGTATTCTTGCTTACAACATGGACGGGAGATAGACTTGCAATGGTCTTTTGAAGATCAATGGTATCCTTATCAGTAGATTCCATAGCTTGAGCTATATCCAGTGCTTTGGAAGGTAAGATAAACTTCAGTAAATAGATGTCATAGCATTCTAATATTGTTTATAGTGCAGACAAAACAGTTTCTTAACATCATGTTGAGTAATTATTCAAAGTCACATAATCTGTAAACTGCTTTGGTGCTGACTCTTTTTGTTTATGAACACATGTATTGAACTAAAATCTTTTGATTATAATTAATGGCTTTGTGCAATAGTGTAGTAATGATGTTTTGGTAAGCTAGATTTTAAGAAGGATCCAGATCAGCCAGGTTAGGAATGAGCTAGTACATCTGCATCACAGGAACTGAAAAGAATGGACTTTTCACTTGGTCATGAATGTCACTAGCAGATAAGTAGAAATCCAGAGTTTCCATATATGAACTCCAATTATCATGCGAAGGATCGGAGGTAGAGATACTCCCAAATTTGCCCACAGTACTGACTTTGCATCATCACCAAATGTAATAATGTGAAAAAGTGATCAATCAAAAGAGAGAGAGAACAATGACAGTTCTTACTATTCACATCTAAAATCAAAGACCAATGCAAAAAATGACTAAGTTCTAGGAGCCAACTTGTCCAATATTTTACAGAGCCTATGTCTATCAGAGCCTATATGGTACATATCTATCACCTTATGTACACTTGTACTCTTGATTAGCTAAGAAGACCTCAGGTATCTCTATAGGAGAAGCAGTAATCCTTTCTGCTTTGATATGTATATTGACTGATTTATCTGTAATTTTAAGACTTACCAACCTGTTATATATAACATAGCAAAGTTGATGCAATCTGCATTTGATAACAGTGTCCAACTCTTTCAATTTGTCGATAATAATATAAAGCCTTTGTCAATGATTTACTATTTTACTTTTATTATGACTATTTTATTGTTAAAAGGTTAACTCAGGAATGACTTTATCATTGATTGCAATTAATTGGTACATGTACAAGTGGTAGTTACCAGTCTATCTAGTCTATCCAGCTATACCCTCCTATTAAATGATGTATTAGAAATGTGTAGCAAAGTCACATCAGAATTTCAATTTTGATAAGTGAAAATGAAGAAGCATACTTTTCCCTTATGATGCATTTATGCTATGATTGTAGATTTGCATACTTTAAAACACCATATTTACTGACTTATAGAGTCATAAAACAGTCTTAGCTTAAAACAATGATAAAATGAAATGCACTAAAGTGCTTAACCTTGCTGCAGTCTTATCCAGAGGCTTTCTTTAGCCTCCTCAAGTGACGTAATCTCAAGTGATGCACAAGATGATTATTGATGACTCAGCATTTCTCTTCAATCAAAGCTTTGCCATTTAGTGCATCTACTGGGTACTTTGCACTCTAATTGAAAAAGGTCCAATTCTTTCCAACTTCTTAGTCATTCCCCAATGACAACTATGGTGCTAGTATTTTTAGTTCACGCTCAATGTATCGACAAAGATAACTGCCAAAAGTTAGTAAAACTGTCATAACTTTCTAGAGAAGTATTTTTGCAAATATTCTCACTTTAAAAACTTTGAAAATGTCATAAGCTGTATACAATAGGATTTTGAATTTTTTAGTCTTCACTGAAAGCTGTGCTTTTTTTCAAAGGTTTTTCAGACTTTAAAAACTTTTTGTTCGTTTGACACCCCTTTTGGCAGTATTCTTAAGAAGTGCAAAAGTTTTGCTACCATCCACTCCAGTTAAGTGGCTACCAGTGCCGTGTTTGCTGAGTTAAAGCAATTCAAAGCCATTTGCCCAGATAACAGACACACACACTGACAGACTACAGTAAACCTTGCTATGCGCCCACGCACAGCGAGGTTAATAACTTTCTTCACTTCAATGACAAAGCATAAACAACATTTAAATTCTACTTCCTACCACCCACATGAGGCAGAATGTTAGTAATGAAATCTGATTGCTTATTTGAAGTTAATCAATTGTAACCTCTACTAGACTTTTCTTGTTAACAAAGAGGGTATCTAACACAACAGATTAGAGCCCATCCTTTCCTTCAGTAAATTTCTGGGTTAAAGGCTGCGTTTAATAACTCTACTTTGTGTCTGTGATGTAGTTACTGTTTATATAATTGTCTCTATATACTGTAGAAAATAGTAAAGCATGGATTCTTTGCTGTTATTAAAAGACATATTATGATGCATTAGCTCTTTTTACTATGAAAAAGAGTGCTAGTATTTTATTTTGTTTGTTTAAGTTGCAATAATCAAAATCACTTTAAATACTATATGCATGTAGTAATAATAATATATATCCTTTCTATATTATTATAACAAACTTACAAGATAATTTTTAAAGTGAACTTAAAATTTACACATACATGTACTTTATCAATATTATCTACGTTTCTTATCAAAATAGAAACCACTACAAATCAGTCATTTATTGGGGTCACTTAATGCTCACATTATAATGACTTAAAAAAATTATTAATAATTACATGTAATTAACAAGCTAGGATGATATAGAAATACTAGGGATCTACTACTACACTGTTTATTAATTATAAGATTATGTAAGTAATAGTGTCATCTTTACTTGTCTCACAATAATAATATTAGTATATGCCAACAGTACACACACAAATTACTACTTTACTTGTTAATATGTACACATGTACAACTAATTTATAATTAGCATAAACAAACCACAGCCTAAAATGCTTAATATCCAATATAGTTAAAAACTTTTACCACATATTCTATTTATAGCCCAATCACAAATCATTGTATTATAAGTAGTACATTTGTTATATCAGTGTCAGTGAAGTCATTGACTGATAAACAGTAAATGTTATTAACAGTAGAAGAATAGTAGTACATGTAGATGTCCTAGTTAATTGTATAAGTATAATTACAATTTTATATTCCAACTTTCTGTATTCAATTACATGTACATTTATTAATAATTGAAGTTTTCATTTGTCAACACTTAATCAATACCACATACACATAAAATGATAATTTAATTAATTTATAATATGACAGTTTGTTATAATAATTATTTTGTTATTATCTCAGATATTACCAGTATATTAAAGGAGACTCCTAATGAACGTGAACTACTTCGTCCATTAATTGATATTAGACACAAATGGTATGATATTGGATTAACATTACAAGTACGTCGTAATGATTTGGATGATTTAAAACAAAGTGAGGATGATGACATAACCAAACTTAAGAAAGTCATCAACATCTGGAAAGGTACTGAACGATCCTCTGTAACTTGGAAAGGAGTGATTAATGCTATGAAAAGTCCAGACAATAAGATGATAGTTAATAGGATACATTGTCATCTTAAATTAGGTAATTTATTATTAAGTAATAAGCTAATACTGTCCATAAACTATATAGTGCAAACTTTGAGAGACAAGATTTTATCATTCTATTGTCAAAGAGTTTGATATAGTTTATTATTAGCTATTTTTCTACATCACAACATACATGTAGTATATAGTACTGCTATTTAGAATGAACTTTTATTGTGTTTTTAGGGTGTGTCTATCTAACAACATGTCTCATAACATGTACACACATATTAACTTGAACCAACATATTAACTTGATGGTGATTCTTATCTGTTTAGTTCATAGTTACTGTTGTAGTTAAAGATGTTATGGATAATTATACTACTATGTACTGAAGCTGTACACTATATAAAACATCCTTGAATCTAGACTTGTGCTGTTCATAGCAATCTCCATAACATTGTATAAACACCTATCATTCATTCCCATACAGATTTTAAAAATACATCAAATTAGATTTGCATATAATAATTTTGATGTTGAATTATAATTATTTTTGATCATGTTAGAGGTAGACATGGAGCTTGTACTTAAAATGGCTGTTACATTTAGTCATCTCCATTATATCACATGTTAACACATTTGTCAAGTATAGAGGGATATGTCAGAAATAGAATACCTAAGGAAACTATTTTAAAGGTGAATTATTAGAGATAAAATCAGAACAAATTTCAAAGTAATTATTATTTTTTTTGAGAAACGAGTGTTGAATCTTGTATTACAGACTTGTAGCAGTCACATTGCTTCATTTCAATTGCTGTATGAGATTTTCTGCATTTGCTGCTTTGAATATATGTGTTAAGTGTGCTTGTTAGCTTTAGCTAACAAAGGAACACTTACCATTTTAATTGTAGTAGAAGAAATTGACTTTATTATTTATGCATTTGTATACAATACATGACAAAAGTATTAAACCTTTCTTAGCCCTTCCCCTTACTTTGATGTTCAGTCAGGTATCATACCAATAACTAGAGATTCCAACTTGGCTTGGTAACAGTAGATGTTACTTCTAAACAGATGATAATACTCTAAAATGAATGATGTTTAATGTTTAAGCTCATGGAAAAGATTTTTTCATGTATTAGACTCTATTTAATGGCAAAATTGAACCACTAAACTGGTCTGGCTAGGCCATCCCTCTTTGCTTAGAAAGGAAGGCCTCGCGAGACTACCACTGTAATTTACCATCAGCCCACTCAGCATTCAACTGAGTTTATTCTTTAAATCCCAGTCTTTGTTTCACACTTTCAGAAGCATTGTCTTTGCATACAAAAACAGTCTTGACTTGACTGAATTTTGATATTGCTGACATATTTATTACTACAACTTTTAACAATATTTGTTATAGTAAATTCACTGATTTGTAGAAAATCCAAACACAAGACAGCAATCTTAACCAAATTGATTGTGATAACTTTGGAGATCATAGCCTCAAAAAAGATTGTATAAGAAATTATGCACCTCTCTGTAAGGTGTATAAGTTATTTATTGGTCTGAAATGAAATTATCTATCTGATTGATTAATTAAGTCATAGTATTGTACAAGTTACCGATATATCAGAGTTATGTAATACATACAGAACATGTGGTCCAAAATATGTAATGTTAGGTTTGAGTGAAAGAACTGACAATTCAGTTAATTATAGTTTATTGATTTTATATAACTTTAACAACAACATAATTACTAACTGTATTAATTTGTAGTTAGTGTATCCAAACATTAGGTCATTATTAATTAATTCATCATTATTATCGATAGGATCTATAATTTATTTATTCATGTAGGTGCATTTGATAGATTTCTATTTAATCTCAATCCTGACATTGAAGTATCTGATTCAGGTAATTAGTTTCTATATAATATGTCAATACATTATGTTAACTGTTACACTGGACATTTATTGTAGTATAATAATTATAGCTTCTTCCCAGGGCTAACTATATTATCATAGTAAACAATGTGAGTATTAACAAAGGTCCTATAAAATTATTAGTATTAGATTAGAACCTAATGCTCATGTGAGTGAATTAATTTATTTAGACTGTCCTATAATTGTTTTTAACAAACAGTTTTCACTTACTTGTTCCAATGTTTAGTTTCAAAAAAGAGTGATGTCCAGTACTACAACATCTTGTCAATTGTATTAACTGACAATCTAATATATCCCAGTATAATAAGTAGTCTCTAAGACTGCACCAATGTCAACACTGAGTATTCTTAAACTTGATACTGGATATGTTTAGTGTATGTATGTTCCTCAGTACCAAGTATCACTGGTACATCTTGATATAACCCCAACTCAAGAGATATACACATTCCTTCAGTACTAAGTATTCATACTAACTATAGTACAACCTAGAATGGTCAATTCACGAATCCAGTGCATAGTTATGTATCTCTAAACACTGCTATCACAGTCCATACCTATATATTGCTTAATACTGAATATCTTTTAGTACATACTACATCCTGGGAAGTTCATTCAAGTGTTTATTTTGAGCTCAGTGTATATGTAACCCTTAATACTATGTTTTTGATACTTAGTATCCTAGGATGGCCCTTATTAGTATCTGTTAATGCCAACTATCTCTTGATACTTATTACATCCTGGAATGCTTCATTCTATGGTATATTTTGTAGTCCAAGTCATATATATTCCTTAATATCAATTATTCGTAAATATGGATTCTCACCTTTTTTACTAGAGAAAAGTTTAGTGTATGAGTATGTCTAGCAGGACCATTATTCAATATACTAGTGGCTTCAATGATGATCACAACATTACACCCACTGATTTTATTAAAAATGATTAATATAAGACAAGTACCCTTGTTACCTTAATATGAACTTTATTGTATAAGCTTTTGTGAACTTTATATATATCAATGAAAGTTTAAACATTATATACCTTGCTACTGCAAACATGTTGTTTGTACTTGTTACTGAAATTATGGCTCCAGTCACTTATAATAAATGTGTGGTAACCACATAAATTTATGTCCTATTGTAACCACACTCACAAGTCTCATCCCTTTCTTTAGTTTTATATCTATTGTGCATGTTCACATAGAGTTATGTACTTGTACTTCTTAGACTAGATAATAGGAAATGACTATATTCTAGCTAGTACTAAGGGATTGAATTGGAAATTTTATAATATCTATAATTTATAGCAACCAAATTGTAGAAGGCTAATCAATATAATGTGTTATGTAATCCTTTTTAATTAAATTGTTTACTTTAATCAAACTTTGAAATATTGTTTCTATTACATGTTAGGTACTAACAAGAAGTTACTGGACAAAGCTATGAAGGAAGGTTATGTCACTGCTAAGTGGTCCAAGTTCTCTGTCTCAGGTGCTCCTGGAACTGGCAAATCATCCTTTCTCAAACTACTATACAATGAGCCATCACCTGAACATCATGACAGTACATCAGTAGTTGCTACTCATGAAGCAAGAAATCTTGAAATCATATCTTCAGCCGTAGGTGACAAATATGTGTGGACAAAAATAGATTATACTTCTCTAAAAGAAATGATTACTCAAGGAGTTAAAGATGGCATCAGACATCATGAACTACATGTAGATGAAGTAAAGGAACATGGACTATCAGAAGCAACACCTGTGGACCAGCCATTAGAGCTGGAATCATGTGATCATCCAACAGATCACCAAGAAGAAACAGCAGACAGTGATGACTCTGAATCATCAACCACAGCAGGATATGATCCTCTTGTATCTCAGGAAATTGTTAACCTCTTGCCTCATGTAGAGAAGTCTGAAAAGCTTTATCAATCTCATTGGATATATGGTGTTGATACTGGTGGTCAGGCTGCATTTATAGACATTGCTCCAGCTTTGTTACGATATCATTCTGTGAATATTCTTACACACAAACTTACTGAGAGGCTTGATGACAAAGCTAAGTTCTTCTTTAGTGTTAAAGGAAATGTAATCGGTAAGCCAGTTGAAAAACAAATTACCAATTTTCAATTTCTTGAAGCTTCATTTCGTTCACTATCATCTGTAAATTCTCCTGAGTTACCAAACATCCATATTACACATTTCCAAGAACCCTACTGCATAGTATTAGGGACATTCTTGGATAAATTGCTTAAAACTGGTGAGTCTCTAGAAGAAAAAAATGAACACCTTTGGGCAACTGTGGAGAAATTTGGGAAAGTAATTAAGCATCGTACAACTACGAATGAAGTAATTTTTCCTGTAAACACTACTGGTAGAGGTGACACAGAGCTTGAAATGGCTACTAGGATTCGTAATATAATATGCAAGTATTACATAGAGGCACAAATTCCTATTAGATGGTTCATTTTTCAGTTAGAGTTGGATCTTCTTCACAAGTCATCTAAATCAAGCATTGTAAGTAAGTCTAAATGTTTGGTGATTGGGAAAAGCTTACAAATGAAATGTGAAGATATAGAAGCAGCCTTGATGTATTATCATGACCTGACCATCTTTCTGTACTTTCCTAAAATCTTACCTAATGTAGTGTTCCTTCATCCACAACCAATCTTTGATCGACTTTCTGATTTGATCAGTATCTCTTTTGCTGACGTTGTTGATCAGTTAGAGAAAAGGGGTATTTATCTAAATAAACCTCGAGCTCATGAAGAACTAAAAGTGCAAGGAACATTTGAAGAAACCTTATTGTCATTGCCTAATTCACATTTATCACAAGGATTCTCTTCTGATTTTTCAGTAAAGGATTTTCTCAAGTTGATGACAAGTTTATTTATCTTTGCCTCCCTTCCTGAACAAGGGAAGTACTTTATCCCAACTGTTCTTCCAACTGTTGATCTCACACAAGCAATGAAAGCTCCTTTTATTAAGGTTGTTGACCCTCTAATTCTGTCTTGGGACATGAAGCCTCTTCCTAAAGGTCTTTTCCCTGCATTAATGGTAAACCTTCTACATTACCAAGGTTTTCCCAGATTCTATCTCCCACATGCTGAAGCATCAAATGAACATCTACGTTATCGTAATGCCATCACTTTATCTATTGATGCTGGTTATATTCTTTTAGTGGATTCAATTTACTGGATGGAGGTATATTATGCTGGCCCATCTAACAGATGTTTTGCCATACGTACAGCTATTCATGCTGGAATTCAAGCCATTATTGGCAGCTTTCATTACATGAGAGGTGTTCAAACAGTGGATGAGAATTTTTATTGCAAAATATGCTCTGACAAGTGTCATTTTTGTCGTATAGATCACACTAAGAATACACTAACATGTTGTGTATCCCCGCAAACAACTTACATTCATGAGTCTCGTCAGAAACCATGGTTTTTGGTTAAAGGTGAGTTAACATATGTACATGTATTGTCATTATATGTTAAAGAGTATCCAACATCAAAGAAAATGGAGTGATCTTTTCATGGTCAATGTGGCTGTCATTGTAGATGGTTGAGCAAAATAAAGCATTAAATCAATGGATTCATACACAAAAAAATTATCCCATACAATTATTGAAATTTACACAAGGCTTCATTATTGTTACATGTACTTTTTCAAATATTAGCTTAGTTAAAGTTGTTAGACATACAAGCTAATGCATACTGTATTTGTAAAATTAAAAATTTCTGATGTGGCAGTGACTTCCACCTATCTTTTTATGCAGGCACTCCAGATATTCTAAATACTGCCCCTGATGAACACAATATGCTTAAATTATTAGCTGACATTGATCACCAGTGGTTTGTCCTTGGTTCAGCTTTAAATGTTTCGTACAATATTTTGAATGGTTTAAAATCCAGTCAAGACGAAAATAAAGTTAAACTCATTCAAGTAATCCACACCTGGTTGACTACTCAGCCATCACCTGTTACCTGGGAGACAGTGATCTCTGCTATTGAGGGGAAGATCGTTGGTAACTTAGTGAAGGCTAATGAAATACGTGACTGTCTAGGTCTTCCCCTATGTCAACAATTAGATAACTAAACAACTATATATGGACTATTACTTTATAGTTTGAAACATTAAATTTGTTTGATGATAACAAATATTATAATTTAACTTCCTTATTGCTGCATTTATTATTTTCTTGAATATTATTAAAAGTGGGAGGGTACCAGGTAAGAGTTTAGATTTCAATGACAAAATGGGTGCTAGATAGACTTAATTTTAAGTGTCTTGTATATTGCAAAATTATATCAATAATCTAATAATGTAGTTTAATATCTAAACTATTTTTTTGACCTTTGTATCTGGGAACATATCAATGTATTTATTACCACTACTAATTATCGTATCACCAATGAGAACAGGACTAGTCTAGGGAAAGGAAAAGAGAGAGAAAGAAGAAAATATCAAACATCCAATTATACATAATTCTTATTATTTCTGTCACTCTGTGGCTTTAAAAAGTGAAACTCACATATAACAATATGCACCTAATAGTGAATATTATTATATCTTATCTATCACTTTAAAAGCTGACTGGTTGATTTAACCGATACATGCCAGGTTACACAATTTGAATGTAGTAAAGTAATTTAAAGGAAAAATGAGTGGTTCTTGGTGTAACTTCATTCTGATGACATCATCATAAACGACACCTAGTGATGTCATCATATATGATGACATCATCTAAATCCATCACCTAAACCCTAAACCAAAACCTTATGACACATAGTGATGTCATCATCATACTTCAAGTTACATCATCATAGAAGTTACACAAAGAAGGAACCAGAAAAACACAACACTGATGTGTCTGATGTACTAATGAATCAATTGTTATGTAGCTAATTGATAGAACTAATAATGATTTACAAACTTTGATAAAAAATAAGATACTATATCCAGGATTGTTTCTATAGATTCATGAATAATATCCATAATAGGTTAAAAATAGTCCATTTGTTTTAACAATAATATAATACAAATACCATCATACCAATCCTTAACAGGGTTAAAAATTCATATTTGATTGGGTACAATCATTACTAACTGGTTAAATCACATATTTATCCAAAATTTTAGACAACCTTGTCTATAAAGAATTGGATACTTGAATATGTTGTGATTATTTCTTTAAATGTTTGGTGAGACTGTAAATAATGAAATATAAAAAATGTAATGTGCTTATATAGTTAACAAAATTGACAACTGAAAAGTTTTTTATAACTATAAAAAAACTTTCCAGTTGTTAATTTTGTTAACTATATAAGCACATTAGATTTTTTTATATTTCATTATTTACAGTCTCACCAAACATAGGGATAGGGCAAAACTCATGACTTAAGTTTAAAGCTAGCTTTTAAGGAAAAGCTTGTACCAAGCATTTTATCAAGAAAGTGGTTCTTGATTATGATTACTAAAACAACCTAATGATATATACTAGTATACATACTACCTGTATACATAGACCATGTTTATTATACTAGTGTATGTAAATAGTTATGGTTAAGCACTTTTGTAGGTGTTCTTCCCTATTTGGATTTCAAAAAACGGTGAAATTTCTTCTGATTTGTTTTGTTGTTTGCATACCTTACTGGTCAGATAATATAGCATTGCCTATGGACTTATCTTATAGTACATAATGTCCATCAAATGGAACAACACATTTTTTATGTTTATTTCTAAGAAAGGTATAAACTATAGAAGATATCTGAAGTGCATGCATTTGTGTTAACTACTTACATATGATCAATGACAGAAGTTCATTATTCATACCCTCATTGATGACTATCACTTTCTTATTTCTTGAGCATATTGTATAGACGAAGGTAGAGGCATAGGTGAAGGCAGGGGACTGAAGTGCTTTGCCTCTAGGTTTGATTTTCATCAAATTGTTTACATTTCAATTTATACTAGGTTAATCATAGTAAAATTGGAACATGATTTGGAAAAACGAAATACTACTTTAAGTTTCAAAAAATATGATTGAACTTTTGCTTTTACCAAAACACTCATTAGCTACATTGACCAACAACATCATCTGTTAATTGACAAATTAACAAATTATCTTGAATAATTATTTTATGTTTCCGAGTTCATCACCATAAAACGCTTTAAATTGACCCACTTTTTTAGGTTAAGTTTTAACAAAAATATCCATATATTAAAATTTTGTCTGTACAAGGGACATGCTACATGACAACATAAAAATGTATTTTATTCTCTTCAATCACTAAAAAAGATAGCATATTATTATTGTATATTAGCGAATGTAGAGTTCTATAATATCGAATTGGTATGCGTTCGTAACTGGTACCCTCTTCTGTCATTACCCTCAGTTCAATATGCTCATTTGTAGTCTCATTGGGTTTCTTTATAAACCATGGCATATTGGTGATATTACAATATGGTCTGTCTAATCTTACACATTGTTGTCAATCTCATAATGGGTAATCAGGATATAGGACACTGATCTACTTTATACCAGCTATTCCTGACTCACTTAGTAATCATTAGTAATCAAGAAAACTTGGTATATCTATGGCATAGCTTTAGATTGGAAGGTTATAAACCACACCCACTCAAAATATATTTATACATGTTTATGAGGATTACTATTGTATGTAATAGACACCACATCAATATCATATTATCAATATTTGGATTATCTACAGACTCTCTACCTTTTAAGTCTTGCGAAAAACAATCTGGTGACCCACACTGATATCATCTCACTTGTCCACATACTTTATTGTAACTAAATCCGCGTGTAGAGAAAAATACTGAAGCATGATTACCAAATGATGAAAATAGTTGACTACTTAGACTATAGCTAGTGTTATTGTTCTGTTTTATTGTTAGTTCAGTTGGACAGATAGCATTAGGCCCACTCATGTTGAAGTGGCACACTCACATCTCGTCTCTTTTTATGTCACAGTTACTACTCTCCATATTGCGATAGACTTATATTAGAGAATCATTAGGATCAAGTATTGTGAAATAACTTGATGGATCAAAGCTGTATTCATTGGGAATCTGAGAGCAATTAAGTAAAGAAAGATTTGCAGTAGACATATATTAAGGAACCATTTACAGCTCACATTGTGTAGTAGCTTAGCCAGACCTAGAGAGAGCTGAAATTTTACTTCAAAGACCGAGAGGAGTTGGAGAATGGAAAGTTGAATATACACTGTGATATTTTTTGTAACTGTCCTACAATAGTAGTTCGTTTTTAGGATTAAAGTTCTCATCAAATATATCATAACATGTTTGTGATGGATAGAAATTGACACCATTGTCACATATCCTTTTTGATGCAAGCAATATTAGTATTAACAGGAGGAGATGATATCTCAAGCAGGTTTTTTCTTATAGTAGAATAGATCACAACCGCATCTATTAATGCATATGGAGGTAGTAAACCTTAATATAGCAATACCACTGAGAAGAATCCTACACAATAGAAAAAAAAAGCTAAGGTTGCACATTTTAACATTTCCTTGGAAGGTTTACTAGTACAGTAATTCTGCACTGACAGAATTGACACTAATATTTAATTGTGTATGTTTTATAGTCCAAATTATACACTAAGAAGACAGAAAGATTATCTGATGTGTTGACTTGTCCTCATAACTCTTAAGGACAACTCAACGCATCAGATTATATTATCCTGTATGGCATGCTTTATTAACATTTGTCAAAGCTATATATGAACAAATAATATGTATTTGAATTTCACAAACAAGCAGAGAAAATGTTTGAAGTTATTGATTAGTGTGACTTCTCTTTGATATTAATATCATCAGAAATCAATAATATGGTTACAAAGGAAAAAATAAAACTTATAATTCTAATCAAAATTATGTAGGGAAAATAGAAAAAGACAAAGAAATGTTGTTTAATGATTTTTGTCTCTGATGACTTACGTTATTACTACAGACACAGCAATAATTAGCATTCCAGAGGATGTAATATTGGAGGGCGTGGTTAGAAATGACAGTTCGTGTAAATTGTTGATTTATCGGATACTTTGTAAAATAGTTAAATATATTATTACTATTATTATTATTATTATTGTTGTATTGTTATTAAAGCGTGGTCTGCTTTGAGATGAAGGATCATAAGAATACGAACAACAATAATAATATTAATAAATTATTAATAATTAATACATTTTATTTAACTATTTTAACCCCGCGAAAGTCACTTCTCAATAACCTGACATTAAGTGTATTCATTGCCTTTAATTAATGAAAATCAATTATTCATTATCAAGATGGCGACTTTTACACTTTACATACTGTTGTTGTGATTTTTGATTCTGTGGATAATGTAACAACCTGCTAACAAGTTCAAGAACGAAAGTGATCAATAGTTAGTACTTTTAGATGCGTTTCTTTGTACGATTTGTATAACATATAATAATAATAGTGATTAAAGTAAGCAATATATATAACTTTGTAAAAATGTCAAAAATTTTTGTAAAAATAAATCCATCCGTATAATTGTAGTAATTGACTTCATCGTTAATTTTCAAATGTTTCAGCCCTCTAGGTTCTTTAATATTATTATTTGACGTCTCCAAAGCATTGCAGATATTAAGGAATCAAACTACATTTCTGCAAAGTAATAGGGTTTACAAAAATTTTTAAAGCATGATCAATTATTGCAACAACTATCTTCACATGATTGCATCAAAAAAAGCTGAAAAAAATTCAGATATTTTCACCTTAATAATTATGACTTTAGATAGGATTATTGATGTATGTGTATATATAGTAATATTATAATTTAATAATATTATATAATATTATCATTATAGTACAGACCACATGTAAGGACACCTTTACATTAATTTCTATTTGCTTCTTTAATTTCTGTAGTCAGACTACATAATAATAGTATATACGAGAATGAAATGTGAAAAATGTTGGTTGGTGATTTAAGTCTAATATCTTGACATTTAAACCATATTTTAGCTAACCAGTCAGAATGCTTGAAACCTATTATATTATTAGCTACACAAATTATTATCAATAGTAAAACATAAAGATATGACATTAAGAGTAAAGTATATATCTTTAAAAATAATCATTGAAGCTATCACAATTTTAAGATTGTAATTAACTTATTGATTGTATTCTGTCATCTTGTCTATATGTGATGTATCATGTTATAATGTCTGTTTGTATCTTTTAGATATGTGAATTGGTACTTTAAGAAATGTTAGGTCAGGCCTGATACTTGTTAACAAGTCAGGTAACTCCTGACTACACTGTGAAGTAGTACTGAGAGAGTATATTTACATTAAAATGGCAACAGGTAAATGATCATTATAATTGTAGACAGTAACAAAAATAACTGTCCAAGTATTACTAGTTAATAATTAGCCCCACCCTAATGTGTTCAATTATCATAACAAGTATGTCACAATGTTTTGGATGATTTGAGACAAACTTGGAGAGACAATTTGTTAGCAATCATTGGCAACTTTCTAACTAGTCAATTATTCCCTGTTAACAGTGAAGCAGTGATAAAGTGATAACTGCTGTTGAGGGTTCTATCACTAATGAATGACAAGAATACAGCTAATCTAGTACATTAATATGTTAGTATAGGTAAGAATAATAGATTATTATTATTACATAATGAGGTTATTAATAGTGATGCTTAGACTACTCTTATAAAGTGTATTAAATTCAATTTGAATCAACATTGTTCACACACAATGAATGTCAGTTGAATATGATTAAAAATCAAATTAGTCTCAATCCACTTCAAAGTGATTTAATGTTGATTACATCAGTTATAATTTGAACACAGGAATGTTTTGTACATATTATGATTAATTGTAATGATTTTGTAGGTAGTCATGTCTTACTCTGACCTTTCCATATAATGTAAAACTTTAAAAGTTAGTAATCCTTTTTGAATGAAATTAAGTCAGTTTATAGAAGTAACCTTCATTGAACTGAATTGAATATGAACTACACCTAATGTTACTGTCAGTGTAATGTATTAAAGTAAGAAGAAGACAGACTAATTAATAAAACAATGAAAACAGACAACAGATAAGTTCTAGGAGCCAATTTGTCTAATATGATACAGAGAATATTACATTTGCAAAGTTGTATGGAGTCATGAGGTAGGGGACAATTTTCAGTGAGAAATAGAAGAAATGAATAGCATGATGATACACTGTATAGTGATCACAATAAAATAGAATAATAGTAAAACTCCAAGTTCTACAAAGCTAATGACCTTTTGGTTTCTAAACATATAATATTTTAGAATATATTATTATAATAGTAAGCAAATGTGTGTCTCTTAGACTATGTATTAGTAAGTGCAGTATTTAATTCTTTGACTTGTAGATTCCTAATGTATCAAGTGTATATAAGATCATTCTACTTAAATCTCAAATTTTATGGAATTATTAATTGATGTGTTATTTCTTAATTTACAGATTAACACACAGTATTGTCTATAGTGCCAGTATCAGCTTATAATGGAAGTATGTTACATCTGATATTGTTGTTTCTGATACTCTGACTTTATTGGAGATACTAATCAATAATTATTTAGTGGTCATCATCTCATTATATTTCTAGATGATATGGGTTAATGAAAGTCAACATCATACGCTTACTATGTGGTAAATTGTTTTCATTGACTAATATACATTCTACAAACAGGAGTGTTAATAGACATCAGAGATATATATATCACTGATACTGAGTTATGACTTTCAGTTACTTAATTATTTATTGTCAATATTAATCAATATCTTTGTTATATTGATATACTATTGTAGTTACACTGTTTCAACTAATGTTATGTATAAAAGTTTAAATTATTATTCATTGTGGAGGATATTTAACAATCGATCTGTTCTGCCAGCAATGTGATTGTCTAAAGGCTAGGCACCCAGTGTATTGAGATAATGATATACTGCCTCCACAAAGGCATTCCTCCATATATATATATATATATATATATATATATATATATATTTCTTGATAGTAAACCTGAATTCAAACAGACAATGTATATAGGAATAGAGTAGGATGAACTAGGGATTGTTACTATAAAATGGCACGATCTCGATGATCAACTGAGCATGCTCAGTTTAATTGCCGCACTCACGTGGAGCTAATTTTGTAGAAAAAATAAACTTAACTTCATTTAGCGAGCTGTGAGGACGTTACTTTAGCAGGGCTGTTTGACAAGACAAGAAGTAGGAACCAGAATCTATACAGTAAGTTAGTCTAACAATGTTCTCTTACAGTTAATACTAGGACAAAGCTGTTCCTGATTATGTTACATTGACAGTATAATCCAGTAGTAGCACTGTTGTTCACTATGTTCACTGTGTCCAAACAAACTTTATATCCACTGTTTCCTAATGCATGCAAACCTTAATTATTTCCCAGTATCAATATAATCCATGAGTAACCCAATTTGATGATGTTCCAATATTACCCTGTTGTGTTATAATATCAGCAACTTTTCAATTTGATCAAACATGTTTACAGAGTCCTAGTATATAATGTCCTAATGTTACCTTTTACTGTGTCTAAATACATTTTTCCAATTCTATCCTAATATAATGTTCGAATGTTGCACAAAATAGTGTCTTAATGTAACATTCCAATGTTACCTTATACTGTGTCTTAATGTACTGTCCAGGTTCTACCTATAATGTGTCCTAATACAATGCTACAATGTTTTCCTATACTGTGTCTTAATATAACAGTTGTTAGACTGTAGTATGAAGTGACCCATAACTAACCTTATATTGTGTCCTATAATGTTACCCTAATATGTTGTAATAATTTGCCATAAAAATTCTAGTCATGACTGTCAAATAAAAAAGTATCAACCTTGTCGCAATATCGACAACTAATTACAACAAATAGCTTTTTAACATCATTAGCAGATGATATCATTAACAACACCATTAATGATGTGAACCACTGTTTTACTGATCATGTCTGGTATGAATTACTAAAGAGAGGTACATCAAAGTATGCAATGTAAAAAATTATTTTACTGTTTTTGATAAAGTAAATGAAAAAAATTGTAAATGGACATGTAAATTATGCAACAATGTTTCTATAACAATGAATACAAACAATGTGACTTACGTGAATAGTGGTATCACTGATATGTTTATCAAGCCATAGAATATATAAATTAAATATGTATTGGCCTTCAATAATCTTTAATCCAACATACAATTACAATAATTTCACTTACATTCAATAGGACCTGTGTTAATATCAAGGATCCTCCCACTGCTAAATTTATAGTTATATATGCTTAACATCTAAGAAGACAAGACAAATAGCATCTTAAATCTAATACAACAATAGCTTCATTAACAGACTATCTTACCTTAAATATTATTTCATTACTCTATTATTATAATAATTATTATAAAGAAAATACACAGTAGATGATTACGAATGTTTATGTGACAACTGTAGTGCTCACTTAATAGATCAAAATAATCAAAATTAATGAATCTTATGAATATCAAGAGTACAGTCTTGAATTTGTTTTTTTCTAAATTTATTAAAAAATTGATTCTCCTATATAAGATGCTTTAAAATTTTTTTTTCATAGTTTTTGTTACAGAAATTACCAGAAATCTGCAGAAATATAGCAACATACTTGCTGCGAGAGTGCTAATGTTATTAAATTATTTTAATAGTATATTTTAATTTTTAAAAAAAAGTCCAATTATAGAGTTTCAAAATACAAAAAACATATGTATAGATTTTTGATAGAGCGCTTCATTGATTTTTAAGCTTTTATACACTGTAAAAATTAAATTGTTATTTTAACAATTACTTTGTAGTTTACATAGTTTTTTAACACTTAGTATAAACACAATTAAAACAAAAGTCCACTTTATAAAAGGAAATTTTAGTCTCCTCACATTAGCTCATATGGTATTACAATCATTAACATGTGTACCAGACCTTGTAACAAACATGGTTAAACATTGAACTATAGATTTAGGAACCAAGATCTTTGTAATTGAAGCTGTTGAGGCTGGAAGTAAAAGTAAATTGGTTCTAGCAACTGTACCAGATAAGCTGTTCTTGCTCTTAAAAGGCTTTTGAACAGCAAGATTTAGCACCTTTTAATCTCTGTTAAGCATATGCTTTTCAGGATATGAAGCTAATTTGATTACTGACTGCTTTTGAACGTAAGCACGCTTATAGTGTTTTGTATGCTATGTACATATTTCAGTCAATAGGACACTAGAAGATTGTCCAAAATTCACTTTAAGGGACTCCACTGTATTTTTAACCTCTTTCCTCATTTTTGTATGTGGGAAAAATCTAGTGTTCAATCAATATAGTGATGTTATGCAACTAACAAGTACAATATAGTAAATACAAAAGTTACTTTTGTTACTAATGACTTATAGAAAGACAAGAGTAAAATGTACCTGAACAACAGTCTATAATTTAGCAACCCCTCACTTACAGTTAGTTTTCTTGCTTAAATGACTAATCTAAGAAAATCAGATTTTCAAATCATTTCATAAGAGCTATATTCTAATTAACATCATGTATTTACTGTACATAATTATTGTCTATTAATTCCACAGATATACAGATATATCCCTCAATATCATAGAAGAAAAATCTTTCTAATTGCTCAAGATGTATTATTTAAGATGCTGATTATACTACTTTAATGAACTACCTGCTTGTTAACAAATTATAATTATGTACATGTGTGTACTAGTACATGTTCATTGTTTTAAGTCTATATATGTACGTCACTACTTCATATAATTACTTCTATAATATATTATTTGATGTTTAAAATACATATAGTGTTTAGTAATAATAATTTTAATTGGTAGGAATTACAGTATACGGAATATCCATTGGTGTTCTCTAATAGTTTGAATTAATTAATCCCTTGTCTCTTATTATAGCAATGAGCAATAAAACTTTATAGAGAAACAATAAAAGTTTACTAATAGCATTTCCTTCTAGATAAAAGTATGTGAAGGGAACATGAAGCATGACAAAATCAGAAAGACTGATAAAAAGCACAGGCAAGGTGGAAAAAGGGCAAACAAACTAACATCAGTACAGAAACTGCTGCAAGTGTTTTGCACTTTAGTCCTTTTCATTGGACTACAGTTCTTAAAATTATATCAACAGTCTCTACTAACAGAACTAACTACTTATGTTTGAACTAAGAAATGCCTCAATTTAATGACACAATTAGAATTGAATAGCATAGATCTAGCCAGATATACTGATGATATGTATATGTGTGTGTGTGTGTGTGTGTGTGTGTGTGCATGTGTGTGAGTGTGTGTGTGTGTGTGTGTGTGTGTGTGTGTGTGTGTGTGTGTGTGTGTGTGTGCGCGTGTGTGTGAGTGTGTGTGTGTGTGTGTGTGTGTGTGTGTGTGTGTGTGTGTGTGTGTGTGTGTGTGTGTGTGTGTGTGTGTGTGTGTGTGTGTGTGTGTGTGTAACAAGTGTGGATTGATGACAAAGATAAAAATGATGCAACCAGAAGAAATTTACCTGATTTTTAGGATCTATGAGACAGTGATGTAGCTAATTAAAGAAAACATGAAGATTACAGTATTTATGAATAGAACAGTGAGGAGGGGATAAGTATCCCAAAATTCTAGTTATCTCAAGCTTTAGGTACTACCGGTACTGCCATTAAATTATTGTATATACACATCAAATGTTAGTAATGTTAGTAATTCTCTACATGCAAGTAAAATCCAGTGTCTCTCCTCTTCACACAAATTTGAGGAAAATTAACACAAACCTTTATATCAGATTAAAGAAACACACCTAATTTCACAAATCACCATGTTTAACAGTAGTCTTAGACTAAGATAATAAGCAAAGCTATACATAATCAGTGTTCCTAAGAAAATGTGTGTACAGTTATAGTGACTTATACATGTACTTACAAGTCAATTGTGATTAAAAGTCATATATATATATATCATATAGCCACGTATGTTTGTCTACCATATACATTTACCTAATAGTTAAGGTGAGTATAACATCCTTCAGTTATAATACAAATCATTAACTTCATAATAATTATATCCCTGAAGTATACGGTTAGGTTTATTTTGATGAAATTATATGTATCATAGGTATCATAACTGCTTGCTTCTTTGAATGTCAACTAACATACAAACCTGAATATAGTTAATAATCATTTAAGATGAACTGACTTCCCAACTTGGAATAATCTATTAAACATGACTTTAGATGAATTTAGACATGTGGTATATTCTTAATTTAAGTTTTGTTACTGTAGTATAATGTAGTAAGGACTTGTAAGCTTGACCATTACTGAGTTTTCTATAATAAAAAAAATGACTAAAGTTATGACAGAGAAAACACTTCAATAATTGAGGTTCAACATTTTAGTTGTTGTTTGGTTGATTTCCAAGCACACCATTGTATCGTTCAAATGAAAATAGCCAAAATCTATGTACTGGGCCATAGTTCTTTAGTATATCAATGAGATGGCAATGCATGTGCATATTTGGAGTGATAGTATGTGATCCATACAATGTTTCTACTTTCTGACACAACTTAAACAGAAGTGTATCGGACAGTAAAATGTCAGAATGCTTGAGAATTGGTTTGCAAATTCTATAGGCTAAAACGAAATTACGCCAACATTCTAAGTGCACTACAGGTAGAATATTAATCAAAGCAGGAATGAAGTAAATGATTACCCAGTTTTTGAACTGATCAGCAGTAAAGTCAGAAAAACCTGAAGATATTTTATGTGGGATACTGCCAATGTCAGATGGAACAATAATGGCATTCACACAGCTCTGAATTTGCTCAAAATGGTGTCTACGTAAGAAACCTTGGTCCTGCCATATTTCCAACATTTTCTTAGCTGTACCCAGAAACAGATCATGCATAGGATCTATTGCTAGCATTTGAATAGGATCAAAGTAAGAAAGCTAGAGTAAAGATGAATAGCAACATCCAAACAAACTTTCAAATTGATCTCTTTTTTGTTGAGTATTACCTTGATGTGTCAATTGAGCATTTTGACAATGTTCTTGAATTGTCCTTTTAGGCCATAATGATCTTTCAAAGCCAGAATAATCCATCTGACCAGGTTTACCTGGAAACTCCTTAAAGCATTTTGAGCAGCCATGAATTTGCTCAAAATGGTGTCTACGTAAGAAACCTTGGTCCTGCCATATTTCCAACATTTTCTTAGCTGTACCCAGAAACAGATCATGCATAGGCTCTATTGCTAGCATTTGAATAAGATCAAAGTAAGAAAGCTTAAGTAAAGATGAACAGCAACATCCAAACAAACTTTCAAGTTGATCTCTTTTTTGTTGAGTATTACCTTGATGTGTCAATTAAGCATTTTGACAATGTTCTTGAATTGTCCTTTTAGGCCATAATGATCTTTCAAAGCCAGAATAATCCATCTGACCAGGTTTACCTGGAAACTCCTTAAAGCATTTCGAGCAGCCACGCTTGGCAACATGTGACAGGAATCCATAAACTTTCCTAGCAGCAGGTAGGTCACATGCTAGAGATAAAAGTAGACACCTTATAGGAAATTCAGATGTTGAAATTGATGAAGAAACTGTCATAGGTACACCAATCTGTAGTTCAACTAGCTCAGAAACAAGTGGGTCTAAGAATGAATTCATGTGTTGTTTAGGCACATGAGGTCCAGGTAAAATTCCGACAGTTAAAACATTCTTCTTTTTGAAACGATGTGAACGTGGTAAGTTCATAATTGTCAGGTATATACACCCACTAAGTATGTAAGATCCTTGAATGGTCTAAACCTGGTCCAATCTATGTTAAGCATAAGAGCAATCATGTTTAATGACAGTTCATCTTTAACATTCATGAACTGTTTCCATATTTCACCATCATAAACATCAGTTAAGGAAGCACTGTTGTGACGATTGATCCAATGCCTAGATAAATCAATTAAACCGGGCCGAAGAAGCATTTTTTGAATATATTCTTTTAAAGGGTAGTAGCAATACACTTTTTAATGGATAGAAAATATGCTTGCTTGATGAAAAAAACACGGTCTTAAAATATGAAAAGGAAATTACGCTATACTTCAGACAAAATTTGGTAAAAACCTACCCTCCATTTTAGAGTTAGTCTCTTGTACCCTTCTATGACTTTGTTCATACTGTATCCATTTACCATAAGAGAAATAGAGCCTTTTGTGCTTTCTGAAGGTCTTAATAGCAACTTTGTCTTTGCAATGAGGACAGTAGATAGCGGATGAAGGTGATGAAAATCGTTTCTTGCATCTTTCATGTTAACGCCCATTTACTCCGCCTACTAAAATTGATTATCTACGCATGCGCACTAGAAAGCTCAACCTCGTATGACGATGACTACCTTGTTTCGAATTCTCCGTTTCTAAACATGACATGGAATGGAAAAACATACGTTCTACAGACTAGTTATAGCTCCAGTTCTGAAGAGGAGACTGGTGCTATAGTTCCAAATGCTAAGAGGCAGCGCATACAGTCTCCAGTGAAAACTCTTACCAATCGTGGTTTAGTTAGGAAACAAGTCAACCGTGTTAAATCATTTCCATACAAGAGAACATCCAAGACTATGCTAAGACCCTCATTTTCATCAAGCGGATCGACTAGTAGAATTTTGACACCTTCACGACACACTCTAGTATGCAATCTTCAGTTTCAAGCTCAGGGAAAAATAAAGAACAAACAACATCAGAATTAGAACAAATAAGTGATCTAGCAGAAAGTGAAAATGAAACATCTGAGACATTATAAGTACTATCTCTTCCACAATCAACTCCTTTATCTTCAACAAAATCATGTTCCTCTCTAATTTCCACTATTAACTCTTCACACTCTCCAAGAATAACTCAAGGTTCATTATAAAGGCAATTGTTATCAATGATGCGTGAGAGTGATAATTACTCAATTAGTGTGATGCTATTATTTCCCCTATTTAGATAAAGAAAAACATCCCAACAGTGGTAACACTCCTCTCATATCCAGACAAAGAGTGCAGCCTATTACCAGCTACCACACTAGTCAGCAATCACCATGGAACTGACAAAAGACAACAAACAGACATTCAAGAACCAATGCACATGATACTTGAACAGTTAAATAAAAACACAGAACTATTAACTGTCGTCATAACACAAATAGATTCTCAAGAGACAGAAATCGCCATTATAAAAGAAAAGTTACAATCCTTTGAATCCAGTTGCTTTACTGGACAGAAGAATCTAAAATCTGTGAAGAAGGCTAAAGAAGTAACCAAAGCTGTTAGTGTAAGTTGTAAAATCTCCCTTTTATTGATTATATATATATTACTTTGTCCTAAATAGTGAGAGACAAAACGAGTTTACAACATCCTTTTAAATAAAGACAAGTCCTTTGATGGTTGGCTAATTGGCAATGGGTTAGTTTTGTCTTCTTTCTTTAACATTTTACCCTTTGTCTCGTTAGTTAAACTTACAATTGCATTGAAAATAAGAAAATTCTTAATGTTTTGTTGAAAGAGTTGAAGGGACTAAATGCAGAATTCTCAACTGAGGATATCTCTGGTATGTTATTATCTGTGACTTAGCTTGAATCATCTGCATATAATTTTTACTTGTCATATGGTTGATTGTACTATATATATGAGCTCTTTTTGCTGTTTCCTTGCTTGTCTATGTAGTATACTATACAAGCTGTTATACCTGTATTTGTTGTACAACTATTCTATCAGTATGATAAGAGACATTACAACCAATACAACCAGCTGTATATCAGTCAATACACTATCTTACAAGCAGTTATCACAGTTACATAATTGGAGTTTTACAGTATATACATTTATTTCTAGGTGCTGCATATTGTTTTATAGCAGTAAGTGTGAAGCAGCTTCAGCCCTGAGAAGAGGTAAGGCCTCAGATAATGCCATAAGAAGAAGGAGACATGAAAAAAACAGAGTATGTTGCTTTTATAATACGTAACTAGCTATTACATATAAATAGTACTATATGCTTTATAAATGAAGTCTCATTGTGTTTAAGTGCTATATATATACATCTTAATTAGTCCAATGATATCATTTTGCATGTGTAAATAATACCTAAACGTCCCATATTTTTACTACAAAACACATGACAAAACACATCGCGAACGTTGGTTTGAAGCACTTCGGGTAAGTTGTTTCATTTATAGTTTATACATTAATTTAAAATGATGTTATTAAAGTGTACAAGTCTATTGAAGGGTGTGATGACTTTGATGATAATAATCTGTGAGACTTTAAGTTGTAAATATTATCTGTAAAGTTAATGTGATAGATTTTCTTACTTTATAGCAAATAAATAAAGTGTAAACGCAATCAGGCGATACTAAAAAAGATCACAGAGGTAAAAGGATCATTACTAAAGGCTTTGACAGAAATCATTTTGAGTGAGTTCTTAAACCATAGTAATTTTCTGATTAATTACTTATTGTAAATAATGGCTGCTCAAATGTACATCACTAGTATGGCAGTTCAATATCAAATGAGCAACACAGACATTTACATCCATAAAAAGGAAAGAGAATAGATTGTTACAGGTAATTGTTTGCTCATGTTATTATCATTGTTACATTATCATTATCACATCACCAGAAATCATCATGGCATAAGAGTGCTCTTAAAAGAATGGATGCTATAACTACAAATGATAAAAGGAACTGTCTCTCGTATCTTGTCCCAGAACTGATTAGTTCAGAATGTAGTAAAACTGAGCTAGACAACGGAAAAGCTTCAAAGAAGGTTAGAGTCAGACTGTTGTCTTAGAGGAGTGAGGTGACATCATTTTTATGAGTATGGACAAAGAAACACCTTCACTTAACATCTTGTAAAGACTCAGAAAATGAAAACTGCCAACATGGGTATTCAATTGAATTAAATAAACTAAAGTGAGACTAGTTATCATTGATACTGTTACCTTTGTGCTTATATTGTTTATTTTATATATCACTTGTCACAAAACCTTGGTCATATTTATTAACCTATGTACCTATACTTTTCCCATTTCATTTCAATAATTGAAATCTTTAGAATGTTGATAATTCAAATAAATTTACATATTGTATACATGAAATATACAGTTATAGAAATACTGTTGAGTCTACAAATTTCATCATAAACACTGTGTTAAAAAAATTTGATATTTTCATCAAGTTTACATGTGTTTCTTTTATAAGGAAACTTAGAGATTTCTTATTAGAAATATTGTACATGGCATAATTCCATTTAATAGAAACTTATGATGATATTTGAAGACTCAACAGTGCTTCTATAACTCTATATTTCATGTATACATAATGTAATTTTATTTAAATTATCAACATTCCAAAGATTTCAATTATTGAATAAAATGTGAAAACTATAGATACAATAATAATAGGTAAATAAATATGATCACGGTTTTGTGATAAGTGATATATAAAATAAGCAATATAAACACAAAGTGACAGTATCAATGATAACTAGTCTCACTTTAGTTAATGTCATTCAATTGAATGCTCAAGTTGGCAGTCTTCATTTTCTGGACAATATTGATCAGATGGTAGTCCAACAAGACATTAAGTGAAGGTGTTTCTTTGTCCATAGTCATATAAAGTGATGTTACCTCACTCCTCCAAGGCAACAATTTGACTCTGATCTTCTTTGAAGCTTTTCCGTTGTCTATCACTATATTCCAAACTAATTCTGGGACAAGATACAAAAGACAGTTCTTTTTATTATTTATAGAATTCATTCTTTTAAGAGCACTCTTATGTCATGATGATTTCTGGTGATGTGAAAATGATTGTAATAATAATAACGTGAGCAAACAATTACCTGTAACAATCTATTCTCTTTCATTTTTTGGATGTAAATATTTGTTACTCATTTTATATTGATCTGTCAGACTAGTGAAGTACACTTGAGCAACCATTATTTACAATAAGGAATTAATCAAAGAATTACTACTTTTAGGAACACACTCAAAATTGTTGATGTCAAAACCTTTGGTAATAGTCCTTTTACCTCTGTGATCTTTTTAAGTATAGTCTGATTGTGTTTACACTTCACTAATTTGCTATAAAGTAACAAAATCTATCACATTAACTTTACATATAATATTTACGACTTAGTGTCTCACAGATTATTGTCATCAAAGTCAATAGAGTTGTACATTTTAATAACAGCATTCCAAATTTAGTGTGTCAACTATAAATGAAACAACTAACCCTAACTTCTTTTGTAGGCTTGACAATTTTAAGAGAATGTTTACTAGGATCAGAATTCTATTTCTTGATGTCTTTTAATTTCCTGTAAATATTCTTCCATCTATCTTCTTAATTGTTCACAATTACATTGCAAATCTTTCACTAATTTTGTCAAAAGTTCTATAAAAGTATTATAAATAATTATCTCTAATTTATTGAACACGAACTTTCAACTTAAGCTATGTTTCGTAATTAACTATTTGAAAACTATGTATATATATATAATTTATATACATACATACATACATACATATATATATATATAATTACATGTAGCAAGGGAAATAACTACTCACATTATAGCCGTTAATTATATACACTCCTACAAATTAAGTAATTATGCAAAAACTAGAAGGTAAGAAGAATAGGCTGTTTAATGCATTTTATTTATACTTAGCAACATACCACTTGTTATAAAATCATCATTTTCAGTCCTGGTACTAGTTTGACAGCCATAGCTAAGTATTGACAAAGGTTGGATTGTTGAAAAAGGATTGAAATGTATTTAGTGCTTATGCTTAATTCTAGACCTTCCTCTTTGATCTATGATTCATCAGAACTTGAGATTTGCTTGCTGTTTGAGTCCCTTTCTTTACAATTGACTTCTTTTACCCATTGAGGTGTTTCAGTTAACTGACTCCAGAAAACGATTTTGTCATCAGTAAATACATGACCACAGCTTTCCTTCCAGGAGAATATGGGACTGTCACTTTAATAACTACAGAACATTTTTATTTTCGACAAAGAAGTAAAGCTATGGAGTCTGAAACCAAGGAAAATAATATTATAGTCTCTTACGTTTCAGTCCGCCAAAAACAACCCTTCATTGAGAGTGGGGAGGACTTGATTATGTATATACAATATCTAGTGATAGTGATGCTCGACCACACTTTCTGTGTACACTGTAAGATTGAAATAAAAACTTCACAGCAGAACAATGGATGACTTAGACTAACTATTACTCTAATACCTTATAAACGTTTTTATTTTTGTTTTTTGGTTTGAGTCTCATTTAAAATTGTCTGAGAAAGTTACTGTGCCATGTATTTTTTAATTCCTCAGAACTAAATAGTTTGAAGCTTATGATTATGTGAAGTCAATGTCTTAATTAAAAGTTGACTTGGAAATCAGTTAAATTTCAGAATTTGTGCAAAAATTGCTCATGCTTATGTAGTAGTACTTCATATTGTCACTCATTTGTGTTTCCATATAGAAACTATATGAAAAACTTGTGTATGTCTTTAGGGAATTTTGTTCACGAATCTGATGTTTCCTAATGAGAAGAAACTTGACAAAAAAATCAAAATTGTATATGGAAATCTGAATGGAATTTTGTCTATTGTATTTCCACAAAAATTTTTCTCATGGAAATGTTTAGGAAACATACAATTTTTCGTAGTGAAATTTCCATTAATGGAATGTAGGATATTTCTAATAAGAAGAAATCTCTAAGTTTCCTTGTAAAAGAAACACATATAAACTTGATGAAAATATCACATTTCTACACAGACTTCCATACTAGGAATTATTTTTTTAACACAGTGTAACCTTCCGGCAACTGGATCACAATTTTTAGCACTAGCCGTCTGGCAGCATAATATACAAACGTAAACAGCAAGGCAGGGTGGCAGGGTTTTTAATCTCGTACTCTCAATGAAATCAATTAATAATATGAACGACAAAACCAGACGTGAGACCTGACTAACTTTATACACCCAAAATGATACAATATTAAAGAACTATCACATTGTATAGAGTTTTCAGTTTCATCATAAATACACTTTGTACACCTTCCACAATTGGATTAATTGGATTAGACCTGAGTGTCTCCACTAGCATTATCAACTAGTCTAATATAATTAGTTCCATTACCAAACAGTAGATGCAACAAACAAACTTGAAGAACAGTAAAACAACATCTGCACTCATTCCTATCAGGCTAGCCAGCCATTTCTTGTAAAATATTTTTTACACATTTCTAAGCATACATTTTCATCTGACCATTACCGCATAAAACGTCATCTTTTTCTTCACTATTATCAACTCCAACATCTCTATTCAACTCATTAAACTAAGAAATTTTTTTACATCATGTGTACCTTGAGTGGAATCCTGAATTTCTGTATCATCCACACACAACTGATAAAGTTCCTAAAGATTTTCTGATTTAAATGAAAGAATGACGTTAATAATAACCTATCTTTTACCTTCATTGTCATCAATCACACTTTCATCCATTAATTCTTTATACTCATTCACAATAGCTTTACCCCTGCAAGACCAAATATCATGTAGCTGTTCAAACACCTCCATTCACTCAGAAAACTCACTCATACCAACTTCAGAAGATAGTGAAGGAAGTTTATCAACTATTGATTTAGTTTTATGAAATTTTTCATGTTGAGAGAGTACAGTTGCCTAGTTCCACTTCATAAAATATTGATCTACACATAAATTATGCAATACACATTGCACAATTATAATTATGTTTATCTACCTGATATAACTCATCACTCACAGAATCTTCACAAATACACTTCCTTTCAAAAACTTCTTTAAGATAGCATTTACTCCATCTGTTTGAGACATCATCTGTTGAGAACAATGGAAGTCCAGCTTTTCTGCATACAGCAAATATGTGACGACTAGGAAGATTCATGGTGTTAACAAACTTGCAGTGACAAGAATTACTTATGACAGTTATACTACCTAAATAAGAATCAGTTAGTAATGTAAGTGTGCCACCAATAACCTATAACTGCATGGGAATATTTTTTCCAGTTGTCTTCAAATAAATTGCCATATAGATTGTCAACCTGCATTATCAAGTTAATTCTTCTGCAGCCTGTGAAATGGCTAGCAAAGTCATTGCATTCAGTATAAAACTTACATAAACTGCCTTTTGTAGAAATGGGTATTGACTACATATATCTTTCACTTTGTGAACTGTACACAGGATCCACTCTCGTCGTCTTTTAAATGTCCTGGTCATCAGAGTGGCAATTTCGCCAACATTTGACTTTGCCTTTTTGATCTCTTTTTGTAAAAGACCCAACTTCTTTTTGTGGCTCACTTCGTCTTCCTTAAACTCTAAAACTTCAAGGGAAGGATAAGAATGCTTTTCTTGGTCAATCTTTCTTTTTTTGGATGTGGAGATTTTTCTTCATCTTTTTTATCAGAAGTTGGATTTCTGTTGCTATTTTGGCATCTTGTATAAATAGAGTCAGCCCAAGAGTCCTAATATATAAATAACACAAATGTCAGTGCAATAAATTGTAAAAACTTATATATTCATTTATGAATGAATGCTTTCTTATGACCTAGCTATGGCTTCACAATCCTTCTTTGAATGTCATTGTATGTATACTAGCAGCATTAAAGCTAAAGTACGAACTACATACTTTCTAAAATCATTAGTCAACTTTTAAGTCTGAAGTTGGATTCTGTTCGCTCACGAAATGTAGGTATTGGAAATGGATCAGAACTTTACTAAACTAAGAAAGCATTAGTAGCAAAATAATATAATTGTTGTATTCCCAGTCACAAGTTACCGTAAAAGAACTCAGAGTTATCATTAAAATACAACTCACATACACAACTGCAGTTAATTACAAAAATGACAGTTTATATACCTACCCTAAACAATATTCATAGTCACAGTTATCACATTATTCATAGTCATAGTTATCACATTCCTCCCTTTCTAAGAGGAAACATAGGGACTGAATCTGTCAACTGGTCGACGTAGTCGGGACAAACGCGGAATAGGAGGACATGGAGGTTGTGCTGGAAAGGGTGTGGTAGGTGCCAGTGTGGTGTATGGAAGTGGCCAATCATCCCGATCAGCGTCATTAGGACCATCCAGTACTGGTTCTGTAATGCCAGCGACACTACGAAATCTTAGTTGATCAACATGACGACGAATACGTAGACCTGTTGTAGTTTCGACAAGATAAGACACTGGTCCTGTAATTTCAACAACAGTCACTGGGATCCATTGTGGTGTTCCCCTATAATTCCGAGCATACAGACGATCTCCAATCTTGAATTTCCTACAGGTAGGAGCACGGCCGGTAGTTGACCATTTCTGTTGCCTTTAGTAACCTTCCTAGCAATGTCGGGGTGGAGCAAATCTAACTGGTTCCTAAGTTTCCTACCCATTAGTAGTTCAGCAGGAGACAATCCAGTGGTAGTCTGTGGTGTGATACGATAGTGGAATAGCACTGTGAAGAGTCTATTTTGTACATCACCAGTTAATTTCTTCATACTGCTTTTGAAGGTCTGCACTGCTCACTCAGCGAGTCCATTGGAGCTAGGGTGATAGGGTGCCGTTTTGACATGATCAATTCTGTATTCTTCCATGAAAGATTTAAACTCAGAACTCGTGAAGGCAGGGCCATTATCAGAGACTAATTGTTCAGGGATTCCGTGTGTGGTGAAAATAGAACGAAGTGAATTAATGGCAGCTGAAGTAGAAGTAGTGGGTACAATATGTACTTCTAGCCATTTCGAGTACGTGTCTATAAGAAATTATTTGTTAAGGAAAGGACCTGCATGATCCACATGCACTCGAGACCATGGACGAGTCGGAACATCCCATGGATGAAGTGGTGCCCTGGTGAGATTTGCTTGATGAAGTTGACACGTGGAACACTGTTGTACCAGTTCTTGGATATCTTTATCTATTCCAGGCCACCAAACATACGATCTAGCCAAACTTTTCATTCGGCAAATTCCTGGATGTTCCCTCCCCTCCTTAGGAATAACTACATGGGAACCTATAAGAAGACATCCATCCACGACACTCAATTCCATCTGTCTGTGGTGATATGGTTCCATCTCTGGTTCAGCATTGTCTATTGCTTTTCCAGCTTGGATGAGGTGACACACTCTAGATAGAATTGGGTCCTTTTGTATCCACTGTCGTAGATGTTTGACTGTGGCTACATGTACAGAAAGATGGTTAATAACAAATTTTACATCACCTGGTATTGAAACCTGTGAAGGAGAGACTGATAAGGGCAGTCGACTCAGTGCATCAGCATTACTCATACGAGTGAGTACCTGGACGATATTGGATAGAGTATTGATACGCTGACAATGTGAGTGCCCAGCGTTGGATCCTAGAAGTAGTCATTGTTGGTACGTGTTGAGACTCATTTAGTAGGTGTTCAAGTGGTTTGTGATCGGAGTAGAGGAGAAATGGTTTTCCATATTGGTACTGATGAAATCGTTTAACGGCAAAGACAATTGCTAGAGCTTCCTTCTCCAGTTGAGAGTAGTGTTTTTCTGCTGGAGACAATGTCGTGAGATATAAGCGATAGGTTTTTCACTGTTGTCCTCCATACGATGTGCCAGAACAGCACCGAGCCCATACCGAAGGGAAGACGCAAATATTGAAATAGTCCCTTGTGTGTACTGATAGTAGTATATTTCTGAGATGATTTGTCGAGTAGAATCTGCTGGTAAGCCTGACTAAGATCTAGTTTCGTAAAAACCTTGCCTCCTGACAATGCTGCAAATAGGTCGTCAACCCGAGGGAGTGGATACGTTTCAGTTTTGGATGCTCGATTAACAGTTACCTTGTAATCACCACAAATTCTAATAGTGCCGTCTTGCTTTACGACAGGTACAATCGGCGCTGCCCAGTCGGAGAATGTAACTGGTTTAATGATGTCCAGACTAAGGGGGCGTTCTAATTCCTGTTCAACTTTCATTTTAAGACAATATGGGACAGGATGTGGCTTGAAGAATTGTGGTGGAAACTGAGGATCCACCCATATGGTTGCGTTAGTACCTTCCAACTTGCCTAGTTGAGAACGGAAGAGGTTTGCATGTTTCAAGATGAGAGTGTCAACTGGTGATGTTGCTAGGGTGCTGTGAATACTGCCCCAATCGATTTTGATAACATCCAGCCAGTTGCGTCCAAAAAGATTTGCACCATTTCCTTGGACCACAATTAATGGAAGGGAGAGTTCTTGTCCCGCATGTGCAACCTGAACGTCGAAAGTGCCACGGACAGTGATTGGTTCGCCGGTGTACAACTTGAGCGAGAGAGATGAAGGTTGCAGGGGAATGGATCTAAAAAAAGAAACATAAGTAATTTTAATTATAACAGAAACAGCTGCTCCAGTGTCAAGTTCCATTTTAATGTCCACCTCGTTTACATTGACAGTTACGAGAAGGGGTTTGCCACCACCCACTGTGGTAAAGAGTGTGTACGTTTCATCTCCTTGTTGTGGTGAGGGAGGCTGGCTGAGTGAGGTGGAAGGTGAGCTGAGGTTTGTCTGATGAAGTGTCCGTCTGTCTGGTGGTTTAGCACCTCTGCTGAAGGGCTGTTGTTGTGGACCTGGCGATTGTTGTAAGTGCTGCCGGAGTTTGGACTTGCAGACTTTAGCTATGTGTCCAATTTTCTTACAGTAACGACATTCTGCACTCTTGAATTTGCACGTATCAGAAGTATGATTATCTGCTCCACAACGGTAGCAGGGGCTGGGAGTAGGTCTGGTAGGCTTGTGACTAGGTCTAGGGGTTTGATGCACACGTTTGATATGATGCGTTGAGTGCTGCTGCTGCTGAAGGTAAGTAATGTCTTGATTTGCTAGTTCCATAGCTAGCGCTATGTCGGAGGCCTTCTGATAGTCGAGATCAGGTTCCTGGAGTAGTCTTCTTTGAATACGGCCGTCAGCTATGCCGCATACGAGTCGATTACGGACCATTTCTTCTAGAGAATGAAAGTTACAGTGTTCGCCCAGTTTCTTGAGTTGTGCCACATGTAGCTACTGTTTCACCTGGTTGACGATGTCTGGTGTTGAATCGATACCGTTGCATTATCTGTGATGGTTTAGGGTTGAAATGTTTATCGAGGATCCTAACGAGGGCGTCATACGTTTTATCAGCTGTTTTTTCAGGTTGTAGCAAGTTTTTGAGAAGTTCGTATGTAGTCGCTCCACAGCAAGTGAGAAGAATCGCCTTTTTCTTAGCTTCATTATGTTGAAGGTCATTTGCTTCGAAGTAGTACTCCAATCGCTCTGTGTACGATGACCATGACTGCGTGCTTGCGTCGAATTCCGGGAGTTTGCCGTGTGTAGCCATCAGTGAATCCAGTTACCCTCGTCGCCAGTAAATGTTGTATTCCCAGTCACAAGTTACCATAAAAGAACTCAGAGTTATCATTAAAAAACAACTCACAAACACAACTCAGTTACACAACTACAGTTAATGACAAAAATGACAGTTTATATACCTACCCTAAACAATATTCATAGACACAGTTATTACATTATTCATAGTCATAGTTATCACATTGAATGCATTCAATTTCAATACAAATGACCTCCATATGCCTGTAACTGTGCGTATAAAAGATGTGAAAACATTATATCCTCTGTGTACTCTCTGTACTTTTACTCTATACACCATTTAAACATATTTTAGTTATGTTTGCTTCTAATTTTGTTTAAAATAATTATTGCACACACAAATCTTTTACTAGTAAAATTTGCCTTTTAAACAAGTTTTTAAAAAAGAACTACAGTTAATTTTTTAAAAAATTAATATAGTTTAACTTTTTGTTTTAAATAGAAAGGAAACTAAAGAGTAAGAATAATTGCACTTTGAAGACCATCCCTATAGATATAGGCAATCATACCATGTCCATGTGTCTGATTAAGGTTCAAATAAAAAATTAAAACTTATTCAAGCTTTTATGACTTTTGCAACAATATATGTCGTGGTAAATTATAACCTATGTCCAAGATGTTAGGTCATTTATAATCAGTATGGTATTATTTGTTTATGGTATATAGAGTTGTAGTAGGTCAACCTGACCACAATTTTGATCCCAAATTATTTGATCTAGGTAATATTTTTGTTATCAAATTGTGAACAATCTGAATATAGGAGAATTTATGGGTGCCACAATTAATTCTTATCATGGTTACTCCCAAGTCAAACAAAATTTAGTCTCCAGTATATTAAACTAGCACTATGGCCACAACATTTTTTCAATCAATCACATTCTTAGTAGACCTGTTACATATACACAGGAACATTCTATGCTGCATATTATATGGATGTGTCTACACTGATACTTTTTATTTGGTAAAAATTCTTTATTACTATAGATGATGAGGCAGAACATGACGGTATAACACAGAGGGCTCTGCAAAACATGTCTGAATCCAATGTTGGATGTCATGGAATGATTCAACAGGGTCGTCAAAGTATGTTGTACTATTAATATGCTAGGCACACTTCATGTCTAACTAGTCTTAAGATTGTTTTGAGATAAATGTTTACTATTTATAACATATGGGTCATTTATTGGTAATGAGTAACATGCAACCCTTTCGTAATAAACACGAATTACATAAGCTTGTTGAACAAACAGTCATAATTTTGTTGCAGGATAGTAGAGAATTTATATAACAGTATATGTTTAATAAAACATATATGGAGTGTTATAAGGATTTTACTCATTTCTAAATGCCAGTACATTTTAATAATGTATAAATGTAAATATAGTATAGTACTTTTTTCCAAGATGTCTTCACTCCTTTGCTTCTGTTATCTCTGTAGTTTTGACTATAAAAATCAATATTGGCATCAAAAAAAGTCTTTAAAAAATTTAAGATGTAGATAGTTTATGTGGACTGGTTATGCTTCTCTTTATAATTATAATATTTCCCTTTTTATAGATACCAATATCACCTATGCTTTCATACAGTTCAATAGCTAGTTACACATCATTGGATAAAATATGTAACTGTTTGAAATAAAGGTTCCAGAAACTCTTTATATAAATAACTTTTATATTTTAGTATGTACCTTCTACTGTATTGATTTCCAGTCAATTGTTTGTTGTCGTTTATTGTTAATGAAATGCTATAACATGACAGACCAAATAAAGAAAAATTTTTTACATGCATGTATGGCTTGCTCTGCTAGAACATTATTTTCGATTGATTTCTCCATAAAATTGAATTGTAGTGCTCGTATAAGGTTAACAGTTAATATGCAGTATGGTGGAAGTTTGAAGCCATCAGGTTACCTGCTATATTGTTCATAGAAGATTGAAGAATTGAGCAATTGATTGGGTAACCTTAAGGTACATTTTACTCTGCTCTAATAGTGAAGACAAGTTCAAAACCCTGCCCACCATCTTTATGACTATAATGCTATGAAGCCAATTTTTAAAAATGAGATTTACCTGGCAAAGATGCTCAAAGTTTCAGCAAATATTATCATTTAACTAACGGTTAAATTATTTTATTCCAACTGTCCTTCCTACTACACCTTCCACCAACTATTACTCTATACCATCTGCCTTCAAGCAACATGTTGATCCTCTAATTCTGTCATGGGATATGAAGCCATGGCCATTTCCTCAAGGTATCTTCCCTATGTTAGTTGTCAACCTTCTACATCCACAAAATGAGCTTGGTTTTCAACTTAAACGTACCCCTACATACCACAAATGATATCATAATATGATCACTTTACACACTAATTATGGTTGTGTTCTTTTAATGGATTGCAGTATATTATTCAGATCCTTACAAAAGATGTAGTACTATACGTGATGTTGTCCATGCAGGAATTGGTGAAGTGATTTGTAACTTTCAATAATTATGTCTAACATAGGAAATCTTGAGGAATATTTTTACAGTACCATATGTTCTAATAAAACTACAGAACATTTCTGTCAGTTAAAGGAAGACAAGAAAACACTTGTATGCTGTGAAAGTTTTACTTCTAATGTTATTGATAAGACTCGTCAACAACCTTGTTTTTCCATGATTGGTGAGTTTTGATTTACTGTAACAATACACGTGTAGTAGAATATTAATATTGACTACATTTAAAAGTCAAAGTAAATATATATCATCTTCCATCTTCCTCCCATTTGTGTGAAAAACACCTACATAATTGAATAGCTAAAGCATTACATTATCTAGCTATTTTTTTAAATTATCTGGTATAGCATTTAATTATGAAAATTTAATAAATGACTTGATGTCAGATGTCAGATGATGATTTTTTGATATTATTTTATTATTTTGTGTAACAATTAAAAAGATAGTTTGAATCAATTCAGAATTTGAATAGCTGATATATATGATAGCAAGTTAGCATTGTAGGCAGTACAACAATTTATGTGACTAAATAAAACTTTTATCTTATTTTTTTAATCTGTAGCTACACTATTTTTATCTCCTGATCCTGTTAGTGAAGATCCTAAACCAGTTGGTATGTCAGTAAGCAATCATTCATTACTGTATTAACCTGTACTACTGTATTAACCTGTAGTATAGTGCATTCTATATAAAGCATACTTGTATAATTCTCTCTCCCTATTATAATAATTATGATAGTACACTAATGTTTAATATGATTAATAACCTGAGGAGTCAGCAATGACTTCAAAGCTATGGTTGGATAATTTGTTACTTTTCATGTGTGATTGGTTTCAAAAGAAACAAAGGTAACTGAATTCTGCTTTAGTTATAAGCAGACATGATATGACAGCCTATGCCATACTTATATTAATATACAAGCTTAACCTTTGTTGTTTTATTGCCAGTCATTTTAGTACTTATAAAATCACGATCAATCCAAACATACAAACTCTCAGTGTCATTTGTGACACTTGTTTATCTGATTTAGTGAACTGTGTCTATGAAATAACTGGTTTAGTCTTAGAATATAATTGCTGAAAGTTTAGAATTATTTATCTATAACGTTTGTAATAACAGTAAGCAAAATCATAGATATTAAAGTGTTGACAAAGCACATACTCATTGAAATGATATTACACTATGTACAGTCTTTTATACTATGAATAGTAAAAACATTATGACTTGTTGTGATAAAACCAACCAGAGAGAGAAAATGCCAACATCAAAAAGGAGATGTACTACTACTTCAAGTCAGTAATTGAATTTCATTATATTAGACATAATATAGAAATAATTCTATCTTTTTTATATCAAAGCCAATTTTAGTATGTGATACTTTATATTTTGTAAATTCACTCTAACTGTTTGTATGTCTAAAATAGTAATATGAGTATTTCAAATTATATAATTGAAATCCATGTTTCTTCCCCTTTTATGTTTCTGTAATAATGAATTCCTAATTTATTTTTAGGTATTATGCCAAAATATGCTAATTTTGTCAAATTAAGCAAGTGATATCATAGATATTGAAGTGTTGACAAAGCACTTGCTCATTGAAATGATATTACACTATGTACAGTCTTTTATACTAGGGATAGTACAAACATTATGACTTGTTATGATAAAACCACAAAGTCCAAGTACTAATATTTCTTTAATTTATTATAGGAAAGAAAAAGAAGAGACTGAGATCAGAAGACTTAGATTCTGTTCAATCTGTGTATGATTTTTATATATCTCCTAGGAGAAAAATACCTCATAATGCATCGTATGATAGTGACTTAGAATCAGATGACAAATCAAATAGGCATGGTAAGGAATCAGATAGTAGAATGCCTCTCAAATATAATTCCATAGCCTAAAAGAATAGCACGGGAACATAAATAAATGATTTACTACAAGTAATGAAGACTCTTCATTAATTCATTTATTTACTTATAACATAATGTGACAAGAAGGAAATTGTTAAATACAATATCTTTGATCTATTTCCTATGCACATTATATTAACTTCATTATTGTATAACATGTTAACAATTTTTTAACTCTGTTACAAGTGCAACTTACATTTATCATTTAACATAAATATTAGTATTAATTGTTTTTATCAACTAGTGATCCATTGGAATTTAGTTTGTCATATTATTCTTTTTATATAGGTCACAAACAACCCAACCAGAGAGAGGAAATGCCAACATCAGAAAGGAGATGTACTACTACTTCAAGTCAGTAATTGAATTTCATTATATTAAACATAATATAGAAATAATTTTATCTGTTTTATATCAAAGCCAATTTTAGTATGTGATACTTCATATTTTGTTTTTAATCTCAGTTATAATAACGATACTAGCTTTTATAAACACTAACCTTTTATATTTAAGTGTTGTCAAAGACACTATGTTCACACTGTATTTGCCTTAGTAAAAAGACTAGAGCCCTTGTATAGCTAGAATGTAACCTTCATTAGGTATTATTGTTTTGGTTTTTTAAAATACTTCATACTATTCAAGCATAATATTATTCACTGTAGTTTGAATTCCCTAACTATAATTATGTGATGTAGTAATTCTATTCTCAAGCTAAACATTAACAATAAAATTTGCTTCTTTAACTACTAATGAAATAGTTGAAGCACAATTGAAAGTGATTTATATTGTATGATATATAAGGGTCTAGATTTTTAGTTAATGCTTACTTTTACCTGTAATGTATTAACATCTTCAAGTACAGTGCCTGCTAGAGTGCTTTAGTTAACAATATTATGGTCAGCTAAATTAACGCAAGATCAAAAAGCTTGAGACAACCTGACACTCATGTCTTAATAAAATTCTATCCTATTTACATGTATTGTTTTTGAGTTGGTAGATTATAATTTTCATAATTGTTAACAGAGGAAAATTATCCTTTTACTAATAATATCTTCTGTGTGAAGCATTTTTGATGGCACAGTACATGTATGTACTTTGTATGTTCACATGTATGTAACATTATAATATCATATTAACATAGTAACACAGTAAGAAATCAAGTCAAAGACTCTCTCTCTACAAGGTCATTTATAAAACAAGTTATTACCAGTTACTTTTTTTTGTTAAAAAGTGTTGCCAGCTACTTAACATGTGATCCAAATATTATAACTACCTGCCACCATATCTCACTATAATACTCTCTTTATAGATTTAATGGAGAGAATGGAGCCTTTTCTAGTTATCTGAGATCTAGCTCTCTGTAAAACACATAAGCTCCACCTTTCTTTGTTTTAGAACCAACCATAACTTTAGAGCCTGCTAAAAATAAATCCTAACCTACAAACACTTAGTGTTATTTATAATATTATGACCACATTTATTTGATTATGTGAACTGTCTGTTAAGTTTTAGTTTGGTGTTATGATTAAATTTTTTAATAGCTTTTTCATCTGTTGACATTTTCAAATGTAAATTACGAATGTAGTGGTTATTTGTAAGTCACAGGAAGTGAAGTTAGGTTCAATTTTTAGACTTTACTTTCTAAGGTATAGTATTAATTTGTAATTGAAGTATGGACTTCATGATCAAAGACACCATTAACTATGAATAATGTGTTTGCTTTTGATTATTTGAATTATTGTTTTTTTTAACTCTCTGACTTTGTTAAGTCATCTATACATGTGTTAATACCAATAACATGATTACACTTATTATACTGTTTAACAATGAAAAACTCATTTTATTATATCAATATTAAGTTGTATATTTTTCCATTTCATATTAGGTAATATAGTTGAAGGAAGTGTACATATATCTACTTTACCAGGTTATCTCTTGGATCAACAACTCACAATTCAAGAAATAACTGCACATGCTAGAACTGCAGAGCATAATCAGTTAGGTGTAACACTACAACTAGACAGTGTCAAACTAGCTGGATGTCATGATTATACCAGTATGTATCAGTTATGGATTATGGAAAAAGCTGAAAATGCAACAAGGAGGAATTTATTTGTTGCTTTAAGAGCTATTGGGCAGAATAATGTAGCAAGAAAGTATCAAGAATATTTAGAAGCAACAATAAGTTACTTTGTCCATACATCAACGTATACATGTACATAGAGTGGACCCCTTAGCTATGAATAGTCCCATATTATTAACTGAATTTGACATATATTGTTGAACTTTGACACTAATCATAACTTCAGACGTAATATTAATGTACAGACTTTGGATTTTGATAATATTTATATAAACTTGGCTTTATATACATTATTAACTATGTAAACAACTTGTGACCACAATTATTATTACGAACTCATTTCCTCATTTTTGTAGGTGGGAAATAATGAGAGGGTTCAATTTATATAAGTGATATTATGTATATTAACAAGTACAATATAGTAAGTATACTAGTTACCTTAATACAAGTATGTACATGTTATGTAGATACATACATGTATACTTGTAAATGATATTTCATTTGAACTATTGAAAATTGAGTGATTTGTGGCCAATACTATATATGCATTTAATGATTGTCTCTTTAGACAAGGCAATTCCACTACATGTATAGGACTAAGTCCATAATTACAGAAAAGGCAAAAGAGAGAAGATTGTCAATCAACTAAATATATAATAAATGTCTCCACGCTGGTCATTCAAATAATGGGCTCACATCTATGTTGATATCAGAGTTATATGTGGTACTGGCTTAAGTGTAGTTTCTCTCTGTTTCTGGTTTTATAATAGTCTTCTAATAAAAGCCTTCATACCATCTTGTACTACTGTTACTTACAGCCTACCTGCTGTTATTAAGAGTTATGTAAAGTAAGAGTAAAGTGAACCTAAACTACAAACTAATATTAGTAAGTAAGTCCTCACTCAGAGTCAGTCTTCTTCCTCTCACTTGTGTCTAAAAATAGTAACATGACTATTATGAGAAGCTTTGACATTTTAAACATTAGGTAGGAGCTATTTTTTAATTTACAATATTATGTTGACAGTTAGATATACATTCTGTAGTTATATATACTATACTCTACATAATTATTATCTATTAATTCAATGGATTCATATCTTAGATGAGAGATCGTTGTAACTGTTCTAGATATAATCGTTAAACCAAGCCTAAGAAATGAAGCTGATTACACTACTTTAATTAACTACCTATGACTATGTACATCATTATACATCTGTAGAATAGTGCTTGTTCTTTAAAATTCTTTTGTGGAATAATAATATTACAGAATAGGGAAATATGTAATTGTGCTGGCTCACAGTCACGTCGCCACTTGAACCGGAAGTTATTGTCAACAATTACAATTTTTATTCCAAAGCAAATTGGGTAGTGCTACCTTATAATTCATAACTTTTTATTTTGTAGTATAGTCATTATTATTTTGGAATTCATAATACTTTACAATATACATATCAACCAATAAACTATACTCTTACTAAACATTAAAACGATGACGCAAATACTTCTTAAGATAATTTTATACAACTTTTTAAGTTTTACCCCGAATACTATTTCCAAGTAAATTGCGTTGTTGACAGTTGTAGAACAACGAAACTACATTTATTAGCTGTTAATAGCAGCCCTGGTCCAGTATCTTACCGTTATAGATGGGTCTTCTTCCCCAAACCATTTGAAGCTGTTCCCGTACATAATTTTGAACTTATGCACGCTTCTTGTATTACATGCTTTTTTGCATACCTTGGTTGTTATATTGGATTCTATGGTAAAAAAAAACTTCTACTTTTAATAAAGTATTTATTATGTAAAATGTTGTTGATCATGACAAATGAAACAATAAACTTTGCAAAGAGCCAACTCATTTAATTTCCTTAGAGCAAATGTGCAATGTGCACAATCCATATATCTCCAGTCCATCTCAGTGGACAGATGAAAGAGCTTATGATCTCACAGTATCAATGAAGGGATCTTTAGATGGATGTAAGTCATGTAGAAATGACATCAAAAACGTACTAAGAATATATTCCTAGATGAAAGGTCAGCCAGACCACTTACAGAAAAACATGTTGCATAGCAAATTGTGATGTAAAAGTTGTTTTCATATAGTAATATTGGAACTCATGCTAATTTATCACTAACACTCTTAGGAGGAGGTTTACAATGTAAATTTGACAACATCCCAGTACCAATACCCACATCATTACCAAATAAATTTCTTATCAACCAACACAAACAATTACGCCATGTCCTTAAAACATATTCAATCAAGATCTTGTCCTCAGCCTGAAAAGACTGACCAACGTTAACTATTAAAAGAGAAAACAGATTTTGATAATAATACAGGACCAAGCAATAAATTATGTTATTGCTGTTATAAATCTCACATTATATTGTTAAAAGAAAAAAGCTCATTTTTAGTACCTTCAGGAAAGCAACATTCATTAGTTATTTTTAAAATATGCATCAATTATAACATCTTGTGCACCAAATTGCTAGGAACACTCACTGTATTAAAGTGTGAGTATAAGTAGTCATATACCAGGCTTATTAGAATCTTATTTTAAAAGTATAAGAATGGTATAACCTAGTCTTATATCACTGTTATTCTAGGTCTATATTATGCTTATTGTTCAGTATAAGAGACCTATTATAAGGGTTCATAAACCTCAGGTATAGGAATAATTTATAGCCAGCTTCTTTTTGTTTATACTAATCGTTTAATTAACCACAGTAAATGCTTGCTTAATAAATTACATTCCAACAAATTATTACAACAAGTCATCACTATCTTCATTTTCATCCTCCATCTCTCCTTGATCAGCTAATGTTCCATGCTCATGATCATTTATGTCATTGCAATCAACACTCCTTATCATCCACTTTTTGCATCTGTGATCGATAGGCTGGTGGATGTCATATATACATTTCTCCAACCTTTTCTTCTTCTGACATCATTTCTGGAGTAACATCAGCCCACAGCTCAGCTTCTCTCCCTTCTTTCACCATTTTGGCTCTACATTCATAGTTCTGTGTACATAAACATTTGTCACTGGTAGACAAGTGACTACTCCATTCTTACTCTTTGTTTTCTAGATCTTTCCTGATTTTTTTCTCTTAATAGTAGTTGTCATGTGTTTGCTCTTTTCTGAAAAAGGTTTACGGTAAATTCTACAGCCCCTTTTACAAAAGGGAAAGGAATATAGTACTTCATATTTTTAGACAAACTTACTTCTAATCATGTCATCATTGAATTTGTCACTACCAATTGTACGTATAATCTTAACAATTTTAGAATTGTGTTGACTGTTGATTCTGTGAGCACAAAAAAACATCGTGACTGATGAAATGATTACTTACGTCTCTGATGGATTCAGCTGATTCTCTTCATCAAACATAGAATGGACATGTCGTATGTTACTCTATAATAAAGAGAAGGTACAAATTTTATCGACATACTGCATGGAAGTACACACTTTACCTGTAGTGTGGTGAGTAATAACCTGCCACTAACCCTTGGTTTAATATCTGGTGTATACATAGAACTTGAACTTGAAGCAGAGATACTTGATTTCATTTCATCTTCCAGTGACTTTTGTCGCTGCTCAAGGTTGTCTATTCTTTCATGAATATTTCCAAGTTTGCTACAAACTTCAGTAAGCTGCTTTTCCATGCTAGTCTAAAAACTTTGAAGAATATCTATAACTATGCTGTTGTCAGTGGTCTGCTGCTGATGGGAAGAGGTAGATAACTGGTTAGGTGAATCAGGAGAAAAGTTGGGTAAAGTTTGACCAGGTTGCCAATAATCTCTGTACAACAGAGTAAAAGACAAGTGAAAATTTACATATGTAAACAATAATCAATAACATAAGAAAGTGAAGGTGATAGCTTAATAACCACACCCTTAAGAATATAAATTATGTATTCTGTATCTGAGACCAAAATGCTATACTACAAACATATAATAAAACAATAATTAATATTAATCTATTTTTAATGCTGTTTAATCAAACTTATATGTACGTGTATATTATGCACATACATGCATATACATTAATAGGTGACATGATAGGCAATAATAATGACAAAAAATTAATATTAATACATACTAAGTAAGACTCAATTATCAAAACTTACTTAAATTATGACAACAAAGTAATAGTAAAACTTCATTACATCTACACAAGCCTACCTAGTAGCTGAAATTGATCCATAGAAGCCACCAGTTGACCTGGTGTCATAGAAAACATGACATCCCATAATTTTGGTATCCCCGCGTAATATATCCTAGGATATTTTGCATGCATGCATGAGTTAACTATCCCATTAAATATAATCTCATTATTGCAAAACATGACGTAAAAAATATATGAAAGCTATTACCATTTCAATATCGCCATTTTTGTATATCTCTCAATGAGGCTGAAATAAATAAATTGAAAAGATCTGATAAGGAGCCATGGGCATGTCTGGATACAATATCATTCTTTATGTGTAATTTTAGCTACTTGAGTAGCTGATTGAAAACCATGTCCAAAGTCAATGCCTGTAACTCCTCCTGTTTCCAAATTGATAATAAAATTAGAAAAATGCTAATCACAATACCTAAAATGTATTAACATATATTGACAGTAGCTAAATTTTGATGAAGTGAGAATGAAATATTATGAATGCCTCAGGATTAGCTGTCAAGTGAATGAAAATACATCTAACAAAACACAACAACTACAATAATAATTATTGAAACTTCATTTGATTGGTTGGCAATAGATTAATGTAAATAGTTAATGTTAGCTTTCAGATTTAAAATCAATCTGATTGATCAAAAAATAATAGACACATCCATCTAAAATACTTTAAAAGAAGAAAAACCAGTTCAGTCTAGCACAAGTCTACTTTAGGTTTATTACTGAAGAAGATGAAGCTCCTTCTTTTTGTTCTAACTTTGATTGCAATTGCTTCTGCTCATTCTTAATGGTTTGATTGCATCAGTCCTAATCAGTTGGTAAAATGTGGTACATATGGCATAGTCACATGTAAAGGAGTGGGATCAAGCATGAAAGTTGGAGGTTATATTACTTTTTTAATTGACTTTTCAAATTCGTCATACCAGTGGAAATCACTTTTTGTTCAGGATTCTAATTTCAACAAAAGTGCTGTTTACAAAATGAAAAATGGAAATCAAATAATGTATCAAAAAACAGTTCATGTAAATTGTGTGTATAAATTGTTTCTTAACAAGTTAGTAACCAAACAGTTCAAGGTAGAAAAAATAACATTACATTGTCATGAAAATGGTCAATATACAAAATGGTATGTTAGAGATGTTTATTACCATTCAAATCATTCCTCAATTAAACACTATTCTATACATTTTATTATCAGAATACAACATTAAGTATATATGGCACTAAAGCAACAAATAATTGGTGGATAAAATGTACAATATATGAATACTTAATAGGTAAAGGACCACCATCAGTTGATAGTCACATTTATAATAAAATAAGTAAAACAAGTTATATCTTTATTGAAGAAGAAAGTAGTCAATCACCTATTTATCCAAGTGATCCAGTTCCACCCAAAAATATACCTACCCATCATCCTTCTACTCAACCTCCTTTAAATCAACCAACTACTAAAGCTTCGTCTCCTCCAAAAAATACGATATTTCCAACTCCTCCTAAAAAATGTAAACATCACATTCAATACACCTAGGATTTATAGTACATTATATAACACTTACAAAATATTTATATTGTAAAGGACACAATCAGATGACAAGTAATCATTACACAAAAAGATAGAGTAAAAGTGTCAACATCACATTCAATACACTAAAGGATTTATGCTACATTATATCACATTTACACTCTATTATATTATTGAGGAAACATTCAGATGACAAGTAATTAAAGCACAATCAAAGTGGAAGCAGAAAAAAAAAGAGTATAAAAATGAAACGTCACATTCTATACACTTAGGATTTCTACTACATTATATCACACTTACCAACTGTTATACTGCATTCAGCTGACAAATAATTGAAACACAATAGATGTGAAAAAGAAAACTACATTGTAACAAATGTTCAACGTCACAATCAATACATTTTGGTTTATACTACATTATATCACACTTATAAACTATTATATTGTACAGGACACATTCAGATGAAAAGTTATTACA